>OX456985.1:92339941-92939941 GCA_949752695.1 Melanostoma scalare | reverse complement strand
ATAATATTTTAGTATCATTTATGTTTAGGTAAAGGTAATTGGATTAATGCCAATTTACGATATTTGATATTTGATTACAGATTCTCAACAAATTGGTATTATGTTGTAAAACCAGAAAATAAGTAAAGTTCATGGCCTTGAAATTAACCCAATCTCATAATTTTAAATAAAAATAACGAACACTGAAAAGCTTATTGTCGCTAAATGAATTGAAATAGCCGGTTACGTATTTGTCTTTAACATACTACAGATATTCAAGCACGGAGAAAAGTTCCCATTCAGCAAAAAATTATTATTTCCAATGGTTTGCAAAAGGTGTATTTTAGAAGTGTGGTTTTCTGTCTGGTAATACTTTCTCGGAGTTGGTCTCTTTGACAGCTGTCACTTGATTTATGCTCAGTTAAGTTTACCATTTCATAATGAATTGATTTACTCCGGAACAAATCATGCAAATTTCTTGCCAAAACAATGCGGCGTCCACTAATTGGTCGACATTATCGCCCAGCAGATTCAATAATTCGAGCAACCATGGACTGGTTTTGCACCACGTTTATCCAAGTAGAAAATGCTCATCCTTAGCGACACCGTACAGTTACAGTGCGCACCGAAGGGGCTATTCCTGGTGTGAAGCAGAGTATGGAAGAAGACCTGGAAGATTTTCACAAGTGAAGAAGTCGGCCATAACATTACAGTCAATATGAAACCCTATAGAGCCATGTTTAACATACAGCCAACGAAACAACCTATTTATTGAAGGAAATTTTTGGTGAGCGCATTATCTAGCGTCGTGCGCCGGTGGTGTGGCTTCCAAGAACGTGCGAATTAAAAATGCTTGACTAACTTTTTTGGAATAATGTTAAGTCGCTTATCTGCGCAAGATAAGCCCAAGGCGATTGATGCCTTGAAAGAGAATTTTTAGCGCGTTGTTTTTTTTTTTTGCATCTCAGAGACTCAGTCGCACGAAGCCTTGAGCAAACTCATTTGTACGTACTTATCTGCACTCTTCATCATAAATTAAAGTGTTAGAGCTTAGTAAACACCAACACCAGCACAAAGAGAACTAATAGAAAATATTTAGGTACATGAGAAAAAAAAAAACACAAATAGTGACATATAATATAGAACACCTAACATGAAATACAATAATAACTAAATAAAACTACTAGACCAACTGACAATCTCTGAAGGGCCCAGTTATAGCGAACCAGTGGCGTAGACCTAGGATAGACCTAGTTCGCTAATTTTTTTTAAGTTTTAATTATTTAAAGAAAAAAACGTTTTTCGATTCGATTCGATTTTTTAAAGATAATATATTATGCGCATTAATTTGAATATGAACTAGAATACATATTGATGTGATAGGTAAAATAATATTAATTTAAAAAATAAGTCGTAGAATAAAATCCTCTTTATTTCCGTCCTTTTTAGATAAAATACTTATAACGTCGTCTGCTGCTATAAGTATTTCGCGATAAATAGCTAGAGCAGCCAAACCATTCAGACGATCTTGCAAATAAGTAAACCTCCAAACTCCAAAGTTTATCAAACGGTTATTAAAAAGACATATTTTTAAGAATCTCACTTCGTTGATCCTGATTCTTTGTGTTGTTTTTACTCTCTTTAAATAGGAGAATGTTCTTTTGGGAGTTGACGTTGAAACGGGCAGTGTAGCTAATATCCTGAATAAAATATGTATGTTAATATATTTTTCTTCGGGGCAGCTATCGAGCGCTTCCAATGAATTCTTAGAGGAAGTATTATTCCTTCGGATCAAATACCTCTTCCAAGTTTTTTTTCTTCAAGAACAGAAGATGGTTCGGCACCCAAATATGTTTGGTAAAACTCAACAGTTTCATTAAACTTTTTAGCTGCTTTGTCTATTTCTGACGAAGAATCCTTGAAAAGAACCGAAAACCCTTCTAGTATGTTTTTATGGTTTGTAAATTTTTCTCCAAGGTCCGTAACATAAAAATCGAGAAAAGGATTGAAAACAGTAACAAGAAAATATTCGTCTGTACTTTGAACCGAAGGGTTCAAACGATTCTTTTGTTGGTTTACGTTTAACGTCAATATCAAGGACTTCATTATAACGAATTTTTTTTTTTGCATCTTCAAACACTTTCGAAAATGAGTCATCTTCTGCCCGTTTAATTTTTTAGTAGATCCCTTAAGTCTTTGGCGAGATCCATAGCTCGGACCAAGTCTAAATTCACTCTTCGAAACGCACGACTTAATGACAACGAGAGTTGGTAAGCCATACTTATAACCTTTAAGCTAATCAATTCGAAATCATAATCGAAATCCATAGCGTTTTTTTAATTTCCTTGCGTCACTTTCCAATGTTCTTATTTGGTCAAAAGTCGCGAACACTAAATGGCTCCTCAAAATCTTCAACTGTTTGACATTTTGAGATCCATCGCGGCAGATTCAGCCTTTATAACGTCTTTTTTTGTGGAGTCTCTTGGCTTTCGCTTATTGTTTTTTGCAACATATCTTTTCTTTTCGGTGTATTGAAATAATTGTCAACTGCTTCAATTGTGGTTAGGCAATCTCTAATGGCTGGTATTTTGCTGGAAACAGATAAAGCAAGGATTGACAAGGACGTACAGAGCATGCAAAGCAAATTGTTGGCGAATTATTGCCTGACCACCATTGTATCGACAAGACATATTGCTAGCTCCGTCGCCGTCGTACCCATGGTCGATCAAAAAAGAAATTTCCAGATCACAATTTCGAAGATTTTCCACTATAAGCTTTGAATGAGCATCAACTGGATTGTTAATACAGTAATGTTTGGTAAATTGCTGTATTAGAGATTTTAAGAGAAAAGATTTTATTCATACCTACCAGTCGTGGAAAATCGATAGGTATAAAAAAAGGAATTCAAAAGATTAGGTGATTTACCGAAATAATAATTTCTATCAGATGATGTTGACTTTGTATTGTCAGATAAAAAAACTAAATCGAGCGTGAGATTCATAGAGTTTTCTGATACAGCTTATTTGCTGTAAGTTCGAGGAAATGACATTGTCTAGTAAAAAGCTCTTGAGTGATGCTACTTGAAAGGATCCATCTTTAGAGGGAAACCCCAATTCACTTCTGGCAAATTAAAATCGCCCAATAATAAAATATAGCTTTTCAAACAAGATAATTTCAATACATAATCTAAAACTAAAGAGAGCTCAGTATAAGCTGAGACAGGACTCTTTGGAGGAATATCGTCCATATTCCTCCAAAGAGTTAACGACATAGATACTATTTAACTGTACGGATACTTTGACACATATGACATCAATTGTAAATGCAAAAGGAAAAGTGATTTGAGAAGAAGTATAAGTATTTCTTACAGAAATCAATACACCACTTTCCACATCTTCCGACTTATCGAAACGACGCGACGGTCTTTATAATATACCGAGAACTCCTGACTAAAGAGCTCAGTGTCCAAATGACTTGAATTGAGACAGGTTTCAGTTAAGGCAAATATGTCATGCGAGAAGATATGCGAGTTAAGATAAAGATTCGTAATATTTGTACGAAGACTCAGGTATCCATTCAGTTTTAACTGGTTTTTGCGCAACAATGTAAACTCTTTTATAAGAGTAACATTATGCCAAGAAATACTATTCAAATTCAATATAGAATTAGAGAAGGAGGGAGGAACAACTAACTTAAATGAAGAAACAAAGTGCTATTGTTTTTACTGATTTTATTACATTTGATTAACGTAACAGAGGGGATACTCTTTTTGTCAACCAGATACCGCTAAACATCTTCCGAAGTGATTTCTGGTCTAAGTCGTGAGATAAAAAGAGATCTAGGTTTGGGAACCACTTCCAACTGTTGTTGCTGACATACAGCCTGAAATTCTGTATGTCGTGCTAGCTGCGGGTGGACACTTGCCCAAAATCGTTTTAAAAACATAATATTAATGACAAACTCTTGTCTTTATAATAAAGCTAGACTACATGGTGGGTTGAGCTTGCGCGCTCTGGTCCCTGCGGTTTCTGAATTAAATCGATTGTGTCAATATAACGAACCTGGATTCTTAGCCATAACAATAAATTATGTGTTTTTTTCCTCTTGAAAGCTACAAGTCTAAAAATGTCACTTCACTAAATTTCTTTGTCTTCCTTGTTCGGCATTACGAGCATAGTGATTTTGATGGAATCACAGCACTCTTAGATAGCTTCTTCAAACTAATGATTTGTTAGTGGGGTCTGGGGTACGCCCATAGTATAAAGAATCTATAGTAGCACCGTGGCGGGGAAAGCGATGGTGTCGCCGCCTTTAGTTCCCATTAAACGTTTTATCGGTTCAAAAAATTTGGCTGTGGTTGTTCACTTAGGCATGTGGATGGTATTTTTTCGGATGCTTTAATGGTTGTGGATGGTATTTCATTCATCAATTAATAAATGTGTTTAAATGATTTTCAAGCAATGTCATGACACGCCAAATGCAAAACAACAAACTTTTTATCATTTAGAATCAAAAAGCACATCACTCTTTTATATTGCTAACACATTTACGAAGCAAAGCTGCCCTAACAAAAAACAATAATATATGACGTATTGACAGCATGTTGGAAGGGTTCTACGATAAACTTGTTCCGATTGAGAAGGTAAGTACGTTTAATGGGAACTAAAGGCGGCGACACCATCGCTTTCCCCGCCATGGTGCTACTATAGATTCTTTATACTATGGGTACGCCCGACGCCGCCGCCGCGCCGCGTTGACCTCAGAATGCGTCGGCAAACTCCCCGGTTTTAGATTCTTCCACATTTGAGGTATTTTTGACGTAAAGACTTCCACGAATCTTGGTACTTCTAATCTCTAATGCGACCACATGCAGACAAATATGAATATCATACAACCAGTAATAGTGAGAGTGAACTGAATCAGAAGCAACAAATTGAGTGTTCGTTGGTTCAAAATAACAAACTTTAACGCTCATTCTTATTTCGTTTCTCTTTAAGTTGACCTCTATTAAATTAAATTCTATATCAATCCTTGATTCAAAGGGATAACCCTAAAATAAGGTTTTGGGTTACGGAAAACGTTTTCCTATCAGAACGTGAGTGATTGCGAAAACAAATCCTATTTGACATTCTTATTTGTTTCGTCCTTCAACATTGCATCCCGTTGCTTGTCCTCTTAACCCAGTTGAACCTAAACCACCCCAACCAAACCATATCTACATTTTACTATGCCCTCAATAGTTTTTATTGTGATCACTTAAACTATACTCGCTGACTGAGAGAAAGAATTCTTCTTCGAAAGCTATTCGTTCTCCACCTATTTCTCCCCCCTTGACTTCTATGTTCTACCCTCATCATAACACACCTTCTCTCTATACCATTTCATCATTCACTGCGATTATTTATTTCCGGATATGCTGTAACTTGGTGCTCATTGTATTACTTTGTGTGTTGTGGCTGATGCTCCTTATATTCCCTCCATACAATTCTTGTCCTCTGAAGCTCCTCTTGAAATCAAGAAAGTGGTTTTTGTGTGCACGTTAATCATCTTTTTTCCGTTGTTGTTTTTCTTGTTTACTTTAAGCTTGGCCGCTGCGCTGTCTTTGTCGTTTTCTCACTCACAATTCATTGCTATTTATTCCTGATTTATGTTTGTGTGGAGGAAATGAATATCTATCTACACTTGGCTGTGTGCGTGGCGGCCGTAAAACGGATAAAACACAAGAAGACGGTTTAGCAAGTCCTTGAGGTGTTTTCTGTTTTGTTAGTTTTAGTTTGTTTCTTTTCTTTCTTCTTTTCTTGGCTTGCTTGATGTTTATGTCTTCTAGAAACGGTACTCATCCAAAACGAAATAGCTGTAGGGGTGGTTGTGGCTGGTGGGTTTAAGGGAGACACAATCGTAATCGTTATAGGATATAGTATACATATCCAGCCGCCATCACCTTCAAAGGCAGCAACAACAGGAACAACAACACTAACCAAACTGGGACAATTGATGTACAAGGATTATTGTTGTAGGTAAGGATTTACAAGTTTTGTGTGCTTCATCACCACACCATTGCAGAATAATTTTTCTTTTTTGTACGTCTTGAACTCGGCTGTGTTGTTTTTTTTTTTTTTTTAGCCTGAAACTTAAAGAAAACAAAAAGAAAATCAATAAAGTGATTTATTCTCAATGACACCGTAAGGCTATCGACAACACCCCAACCCATACCGGCAATGGTGGATAAAACGGTTTCAATTTCAAATGGATGATGGCAGATGGCTGTGTAATGTGTATCCAACGGCAAGCTGTAACCGGTCGATTTTTCTCGCTCAATCTTACCCACATTCCTCCATTATCCATTTAGAGAATTCACTGTTAAAGCTCGAGTAAGAAGGTAGGTGTAGGTGTATAGTAGGTACATAGTAAAATCACTTTAAATTCCGGACGCAAAATTGGCCCGCTTTGCGCAATAACGAACAATGTCACGAAACCGCTACTTCAACCTAGTTACGAGGTTGCTTTCTCTTACAAACAACAACAACGACCTACGTATAGGTAGGTACCCACAAAAAAAAAAAGGATAATGGGCAAAGAAGGATGAACAATAACGGCTAAGTGCAGCAGTTTTTCCAATGAAATATGGAAATTCGCCTTCTCAGCAAGGATCATAGAAAACAAGTTAAAGTGTTTCTTCCCCGCTCTACAAAGGTACTCCTCTTCTTTAGGAGACAACCGAAGGATTATGGCCTATAAAACAGCGATTTCAAAAGATTTTGATTTTCCACAACATCATGTGCCCACATAATCATGACGAAAATGTCATAATGATAAATGGATAAAACCCATTTAGTCCCATAGTAGGGATGACAACTGAATACGAATTCTTGAAGATTGAATAATTATTTTCAGAAACATCAAAGGTTTAAGAAGGGAAAAAAGCTTCATATCGTTAAGAAGAACTTCAGACATTGGCAAAGAACAGCAACAGATACTCACTTCAATTATAAAGAAATTCAATTAATTTGAATTTTTTCGGCTGGCCTTGCGACTGAATATTGAGCACCGTCTGCGTCTGTCCTTTAAAGAATGGTATGTATAGGTAGAAAGGTTCAACCGTACGTAACTTGGTACCCACATATACTCAGTGAGTGAGTGCGGGTTTCTTTGCCTATTTTTTAGATCATTAGTGGTAGGTCCTGTATCTTGAGATTTCTCTAGAGATAATTAATGAAGCAGAGTTAATTTCGTTGAGTGTCTTCTGGAAGAAAAGTTTTATTTCTTTTTCTGTTATGCTTTTGTTTTGTTTTCCACTTGTGTTTGCTGCTCGTTATGGCACTAACTGATAAGAGATTAAGAGGGAGGGTGGAGTCGAGAAGATTACAGAAGTGCGGCGTTTGATGATGATTTTCCTAATTCAAAGAGCTAAGTAAGTCCTACCCTTATCATTTGCCTTCGATTGGTGTGTTTTGAAGATTGGTTTTATAAATCTAGGCAACTGGGCGAAAAGTAAACAAAATATGGGTAGGTAGGTACTAATATCGATTCCAATAAGAAATTAGATGCGCTTCAACTCAGAATTCAGCAATAATGTAATTAGCAACGGAACACAAAAACAAATCAATATCGAGCACTACTGGCGAACTGCCGAGCTGATTTATATCAATCCTATAAGTATCAAGCCCAAAAAATGGTTCATTCGTTTAACATCAAAGACTGTTTAGGGTAAGTATTTAACTTCATTAAATTTTCCTACAATGTGTTTTGATGCTTTAAAAAACGTTATTTTAAGTGAATCAATCAGCCGGTCGAAATATCCATTTTGTAATTCGTATGACCTTCTTTCAAATGAAGGATTGAAGTGGTGCTTTGCTGATGTTGAATATATCGCCTTTAAGATTGTTTGAAGGGATAATGCTCGTGCGAGATTTGTGTAAATGTTGTCTCCTGACAACAAGGCTGAACCTTCTTTTAAGGAAAAACTTTAAATTTTCTAAATAAAGTTGGCAAGAAAAACGAAGTAGGAGAAAGAAATTAGGAGTTCGAGCGCTTTTTTCAAACTCAAGGAGCTACTTAAGAAAATAAATCCTGAAAACAACAAGAGCTTTGGTTCGTTAAATTTAAAGACTAAAATATGATAAGTTGCTAGTGGCTGAAGTTGTGTTTGTCACTATAATCCAGTCAATACATACTTTAGGATTTCGGAAATGCAAATGAACCGAGAAAGCTGATTTTTGGATACGTTATGGGAGAGGATTAGAAAAGCTTAACTTGAAATTGTCGATCACATTTCCTTGGTGCATTTTCCACCATCTTTAAAAAAGGGTTGAATTCGGATTCTTAACAATAACTCGAATCTCCGTTAAGATAAAAAAATGTTTAATGCCTTTTTGTTGCTCTTTGTACGCTTTACAAATAAGATCTTTTCTTTATATTTCCTGTTTTATAGTAATGAATATAAAAAAAAAAAATGTTTTAGGTATATCAAACTTGTAGAGTTCGGTTGGACCTAAAATTCCTTTTTTATTTTTCATCTCCGATGAAAATCACGATCTCTGTCGAAACTACGGCTACACAGGTAAGCAAGGGGAAGTTTTTTCAAAAGATCAAAACAAGGACAACAAATGCTTCGGCGTTATTTTACAAATACATACCAGAATCAATGTAAAGAAGGCTTTTGAAGAAAGCAAAAATGTATCGAAACCCTCGAGAAGAATCTGGGCCTACGGTGATAGGTGGAATTATTGAAACAAGAAAATGTCTTTCCAGAGATGCTAGCTTACACCGTATTCATAATCGCCTAATATGGCAATGATAAACAGGACAAAACAAATAAAATTTTCCGATTCCACCGCATCATTAAGCCAATGGCGACAAAAAGGTAAGTCGAATTATCTGTCATTACTCCCACCAACGAAAAGCGCAGTCCCCAAAACGTTTTTCGGACAAACGTTTTTAGTAAGTCCCAAGGTTCATCTACCCGCACTATACCCATAGCTAGATCTCTCTGATTGGTGTATCGCGGACACTCAGTCAGCACAGGTCTTCTCATGCATAGAGAGAACCATGACCAGTCAGTAGAAATCACGTGAAGAGTGAGAAATCCAGAGACAGTCTTACAGACCGGAAGTGAACCAAGGAACATGATCTTCTGGCAAGAGAGAATCGTACTTCTTCCTCTCACAGTCTGCGCAGTGTCGTACCATATAGATGTACCAAATGTTGCACAAGCAACAAATAGCCCATTGTATATACATTACGGCCCGCAGACCTAGAAAAGCCCTAGTCACACTTCAGCATCCTACTAATTTCCGGCACAAGAGAGGTGAGCTTCGATCTCATCTGATGAAGATGAGGTTGGAAACTCATCTTTTCCCCGATGGCTATTTTTATAAATTGTGATAGCATGAAAATTGAAGGAGTTATTGATTTAAAAGAAAAAACATTAGATGCTCCCCTTATTTGCAATACAGCTCACTTATTTTACGTGCAAAAGACTTTTAATAGTGCTCATTTTAAAGCTTATTTCAAGCACAACAAAAACCCTTTAGTATTAGAATGCATGAAATGCATCTGCTCGCCGCTAGATGGCATTGACCACATCGATTAAATTTCAGACAAAATAAAAAACGGCTTTGATCTTTAATATCTAGCTTAATATTGCACTAAGAATACTTTATAAAATACCAAATTGCTCATTGTTTTACCTGCTACAACTTTGTCCTTAATAAAATTTTCGATAAAACTATATTTTTGGAGATATGTATTCGCAAAACCCGATGAAAAACGTGAAAAAATTGCGAATTTTCAATTGCCAATAACTTGAAAAGTACCTATTGGATTTTTTGAAAAACTTTATAAATAATTTTTTGCTTAAAAATAGGCCTTCTATCGATATCCGAGTTTATTTTAAAAAAAATTCAGAAGGGGTGATATTCAAGGTTATTTTGAAAAATAAAATTCACCCCCGAGAAGGGGTGGCAACCACCCCCAGGGTGGTTGCGGAGTTCAAATCATTTTTACTTTTGAAGTTAAGGGTAAGATGAGCCTAATTCCAAAATTTCATGCAAACCGGTACACAGTAAAAAAAATTCGGAGGTTAGACCGTATTTTTCGCTTCAATGACTGCACTATATAGAAATATGCAAAAGCAGAACTTACTTTAAGATAGAAAATAAAAGTTCAGTTGTGTATAAACCATCAACCAAAGAGTTTCATTTTTCTTCTTCATAACTCCGGAGATAAATGATGGCTGTTAAATTGTGGAGAATTATAAAAATTGTAGTTAAAAGATCTTCTACAATTATCCACCTATAAAAACCCTTTTCGCAGAGTAGCAGCGTACTGCACGACGAAAAGGTGAGCAACTTTTGTCGTTTACGATTCCGTCCTGTCATTTTTGTATGGGATTTTTCTTTTCGTTTCACCAGCGGCCATGGCTTAAAGAATGATAAGCATTGCGTCAAGAATTGCTCCAAAGCAAAAAGCAAAAAAAGCTACAGTACAAAAATGAAAAAAGAGAAACAATGCTATATTCATCTTTACTAGTTCAGTCAAATGAATTGCCATCAGATTGATACATTGATAGTGGTTGTACCTTGTACCGTGCATTATGACAAAACACAAGTCGATCATTTAAAACAAAACTAAACCTGTGCAAAAAGAAGTAATTGTGGCAAACAACGAAATTTCAATTGGTTGTGTGGGCAGCCTAAAACAACTGGTGATAAGTGAAGGGAGCCAAAATCAGATTAAAATCAACAAAGTTCACTATGTGCCCAATATTTGCGCAAACCTTTTATCGGTTAGCCAAATGGTAAAGAACAATAAACCTGTTTTGTTTACGAATGATGGGTGAAAAATATTTGACACGAATTGGAATAAAATAGTAAATAGCCACTGCAAGTTTAGTAAACGATTTGTTCATGCTAGTTTTGATTATACGAAGTTCCTAAATAGCGAAATAAAAAAACATTTCAATGCCGAGAAACAGTGTGTGTGATACCTGTCTAAAAGGTAAACAAAGTCGTTCCCCCTTTAATGACGAAGGCAACCGAGCAAAGAAACTTTTAGAGTTGGTACATAGTGACGTTTGCCAAGCTTCGTTGGTGGAGTCTGTGAGTGCGATGTGCGAATGGGTACCGTCATTTTGTGTCATTCATAGACAACTTTTCGCGAAAAGTCTTCATATACATGATCAAAAGCAAAATCTAAGTGTTTCAATGCTTTGTTAAATTCAAAGCAATAATGGCTGAAAAGCAAACAGGCCACAAGTTGATGTGCTTTAGGAGCGACAATGGAAGTGAATTTTGCAACAACAAATTCCTGCAGTTTTTTGAGAAAAGTGGAATTTTGTATCAAAAGTCAGCTGTCTATAGCCCACCACAAAATGGGTTAAGGAATTAGGCCACTCTAGAATTTTCGAAAAAATCGATTTTTTTAAAATTCAAGTGGTCCCTTAGGACCTCAAAAATGATGTCTCAAAAGATTATGGCCGAGAAAAGCCTTTAGGTACTCGGTTTTCGAATTTTATTACAAGGCCGTCTGGTCCGCAGCGAGCTCCTTTTGTGAGCGCAAGGGGTACGTTAGGGGAGTAGAGCGAAAATATTTATTTCCTGGCTAGTCTAGACTAGAGTAAGATTTGTCGAACGTCTCTTTCCACTATCGCAGATTAAAGGTATTGTAAAATTATTCATGATTTTGTACTACTCAAAACTTTAAACGCGTTTATCTCAACACTGTATTTTACAAGTTGGACGGACTCGTAACTCAAGCAATTTTCAACCGATAAACTTGAAATTTTAAACATATTATTTCGATTTATTTTGTAGTACATATTTCTGAAAAAAATTCCTCGAAAAGCCTATTTTTTTTAGCTTTTAGGGTGGCCTAACCCCTTAAGTGAGCGCATGAATCGAACATAAAGAAGAAGAAAAAGAATTTGTACATAAAGTGCGCTGCATGTTGATCGATCTGGGACTTCAAAAGTCGTTTTGGGCAGAAGCCTCAAAGACGGCAGCTTATATAATCAATCGAATTCCCTGTAAAGGAACTGGTAGCAAATCACCTGAAGAAATCTGGAAAGGTCAAAACCAAATTTTTCGCTGCTTATGGTTTTTGGTTGTCGAGCTTTGGCGCACGTGCCGGCTGTGAAGCGGGAAAAGTTGAACAGCAAATCTTTAGAATGCATTTTCATTTGATATGCTGCAAACGCATAAGCATACAGGCTTGACAACACCCACTCAAATTCAGTTGTTATAAGTAGAGATGTGATATTTTTGGAGTCAAGTGGAATTAATCAGGTAATTGATTTCGAATCAGATAAAACAAATGGTTTCTTGTTGGAATATTCTGAAGGTGAAAAAGATGACATTGTCAATCAATAAATGATCCGCAAATAACTAGTTCACCTGCGACCCCATGTGATTTGGAAGCTGTTGACTCATCGTATCGAGAACCAGTCAACGATGCATTTACTTCGCTTACTGATGACAGCAACGTTAGCATGTGGGAGCCAAGCGAGTTAGGTGATGACGAGAAGACGATTTCAGATCTCGAACCTCGCCAGAAATCTTTACGCAATCAAGGGAAGCCAAGGCCAGATTATGTCAATTTTGCTTTCGCCTTTTTTGTGAGTGATCCATCAACATTCAAGCAGTGCTCAGATGAATTTGAGTCGCTTTAACAAAACAAAACCTGAAAGCTAGTAGAGCTACCCCCTGGAAAATCGCTGATTGAATGCAGGTGGGTACACAAATCAAAGCGTGACATCCGAGGCAAAGTGGTCCGATATAAAGCAAGATTGGTGGCTAAAGGCTTTACTCAAGTCGAAGGTTTCGACTATCACGAAACGTTCTCCCCGGTAGTTCGGTTTACAACCATTCGGTATTTGATGGCGATTGCAGCAAAACTTGATTTGAACATCGGTCAATTGGATGTTGTTACAGCGTTTCTCCACGGCAAGCTGGAAGAAGAGATTTTCATGTCGCAACCGGAAGGTTTTTCCGATGGAACGGATCGCTGCTGTAAGCTAGAAAAGTCAATCTATGGACTCAAACAATCAAGCCGTGTTTGGAACTGCACTCTGAACAAAGTTCTTTTGGATTTTGGATTGCAGCGCTCCTCGACAGATCAATGCCTGTATCATTTAATCGATGGTTCTCTATTGTTCATCGTAACAATTTTCGTGGACGACATCTTAATATTCAGCAATAATAACCAGTTAGAACAGAAGCTAACTGATCTTCTCTTCAAGCAGTTTAAGATGAAGGACATGGGAGAGATATCATGTGTATTGGGAGTTTGAGTATTGACTACTATTTTGCTTGGCAGTAAGTGGCCATGTAGATCACCAGCTTTCGCCAGTTCTTTCTCGTATCTCGTGAGGGTTGAAGCATAAACCAATGAGGTTCTATACACAATTGTTTCCGATTTCTGAAAGTTGATTTTCAACTTCCAGTCATCGCAATATTGCTGAATCTAATCGAAGTCACGCTGCAAGAAAATTCTGATGACTTCGATCTTTAGACCTGTTCTGTACGCAATTAGGTTATCGGCGTACGCTATAGCATGTTACAGGGAACCAATTAGATCGCCGGTGAAAATGCTAAACAAAATTGGCAAATTCACCGCTCCTTGTTGCAGACCGTTCTGTATTTTAAAAATTCTGGTAGAAGTTATATTGCAACATTTTACAACAAACGTTCCACCATGAAGCATGCCATTACCAGACCTGATCAACTTATAGAAAAGACCGTCTAACCAAATGGTATCGAATGCCCTCTCCAAGTCAACCAGACATGCACCCGTACACTGATTTTTAGCCATGTTCCATTGAATATCTGATACTAGTTTAGATGCGGCATGCATAGTATCATGACCCGCTTCAAATCCGAACTGATTTTCTGGAATAATATTTTTGTCCTCAGCCCATGTGGACAGTGCTCTATTGAAAACTTTTCGAATACCTTGTGAAAAGTCTTCGAGGTCCATCTTAGAAACGAACAGGGTGTTATCCCCATTTCGATCGAAGATGAATGTATTTGCAAATCGGTCGTTATTGAACCTAGTGAAACCAGGGTTCTCAGATCGCCAGTGCCAGGTCTCGTCTCTAAGATAAAAGTGTCCGACGAAGTCTCTGTTCTCAGGGTCGTAACTCGGGTGAATGCAGTTATTCACCTTATATATTTGCTCGAAAACAGCACCCACTGTCTCTACCTTCTCTTGAGCATCTTCCACTATAAAGTTGTCATCATCCAAGACGGCGTCAACTGGATTACATATTCCTATTGTCAGAAGTAAGTATTTGTTCTCTGTTGTCCTATGGAGGTTAATACTCTGTAAGTCATTTTGATCTTTTCTCCTAAAGATTTTATTTATTTCCGGAAACATACTCTTACTCAGGTTGTTGGACTGTACAGCCCGAATTTTATTGGTCCAGAAAAGAGATATAGATTTCTGACGGCTGGGTCATCGGTCATGTAGAGCGGATGGACATCTACGCTTCGACTCGACAGGTTTTCGAAACTGAATAAGGTGAAGACGTCCGGTCTTTGGTGGGGCAAATAGGTAGAATAGGACCTCAACTGATTTAGAGAAATCGCTGGGGAAAGATGTCGGTACGGATCGGCAGGTATTAACGAAACCTTCTGGCGGCGAATAGTTCAATTGCGGATCGACAGGAGGATGGAAGCTATCTTCAGTTGATAGTAAAAGAGGACAAAGTATTCTCTGACTTTCACAATGCATTCACTTCAATCTCTCAATTGAGAACATTTATATAGCCAGTATTGATTTGTTTTGGTGTTCAATGCTAATGTGTTTTGCTTTGCTGATTTAAGAATCGCTGAAACGCTAAAAAATTTTTCAATACAAAATCTGTGCTATAGCGGAAATTCGCCAGCATGTAAAATTGCGTTTGGTAATGTTATCTACCCTTTCATCACAAATAACCAAATACTCACCTCCATAAGCCCTATAACACATTGTTATTAGCTTTAACAATTTTAACTGCAAATAAAATACCAATAACCATTGTTCAGGGTTCCGACCTATTCACTTGGGGCTTTAGAAGTTTAGAACCTATAGGTTCCCATTAAAAGAAGTTACCTATATACTACATACTTGTATTGCAGTCCTAACTCAATAAATAACAAAACAAATTAACGTTTCACCCCTAAACCAACATGAAGAGCTCGTATCATACTACGCCTACCTTCAAACCGGAACCATCAAAAAACCCATAACGCATCTAGCCGCAATCGTTTTCTAAAAAAGTAATTTCGCCTCGCGTAAAAAATGCATTAGCATTATGTTGTAAAGTTGGTTTAAGGGTCGTATTTCTTTCCCATGGCATTTTATTTATTTTATAATTTTTTTTTTTTATTCAATACGAAAAGAAAAAAGTGATGGTGTTCACTGTGTATACCTCAGAAAATTGTTTATTGTGAGGTAGCGATTCGCGGTTCATAAAATCTTACTATGTGAAAACGTCCCTATACCTTGAGAGGCACACTACATAAAAAATAAAATACCAGAACCTCGGAGGTATGCCTTATACAAAAAACAAATTTGTTCTTGTAAGTTTTACTGTTCGGAGAATACAAAATTAGATAATGGCATTAGAACTGCGGCATGACGCGACGTGTTGTTCTTGAAAATGTTTCTAAGCAAGTATAAAATTAAAGTTTATGATTTGATTGATACTATGATTCAAAAGCTTAGGAGATTTTAAGCAAAGGCATGTTCTTGGCATAACTTTTCTTTTTGTTGCGCATACTCCTTTGTTCGAGATATATGGACGCTGCGTAATTTTTCCGATAGCAATGTTGTTTTGTATAACTAAAGCGGATATCAAGAGGCTATGAATACCTTCATAATATTATTAGACATAGTGCGAGAATTAAGGAAGTTAGGTGAGGATTAAGATCTTCGATGTTCATTGCTTTTGAACTTTTGTGATTCGTAATACAGGGGAAAACAGAGACTATGATAAAGCATTTCCTATACGAGTGGTGTGACTAAAATATGAATCTCTATCTCTTGACTGTACGTCCGAATTCGGGCTTTATCTAAGAGTAGAGAACTCCAAGCAAGGCCGCTGTTGCGGCTAAGTTAAGTCAGGGGAGGAACGCAACTGGCTATTTAGAATTATTGATTCAGAGCGAAAAAGGATTTTGCGGTTTCTTTCGGTCAACACATTACCTTTCTGAGTAATTTGAAGTGCTAAACACACTGCGCCTTCTTAATGTGGATTCGTTTAAAACGAAACCTCGCAGTCATTTCTGATGAAAAAGGCAATTGCGTTTCGTATTGGTTAATCTGAAACGAGCTCATTGCAATCGCATGGTGTTGCTCGTGTTGACCGATGTAAAATGAAATCATTCAGAAATTTTTGATGGAAAGCTTGTGGTGTTTCTTATTGGTCAACATAAAACGAGCTTATTGCAGCCATTTAAGTTGAAAACCTCTTGATGCTGCTCAATCGGTTACGGCCATCCAGCGTTTTATAGAAAAATATATACTGAAAGAAATAGTGGAGTGCCGTTAGACATAAAAATGGCAAAACCTAGGAATCCAGGGCCAGTCCATGGATTTTCATGAAATTTTCGGAAATGTGTTTTAAATAGTGTATAGAAAAAAGTTAAAAATAAACCATATTTTTTCGGTTTCATCAACTCGTTTGACCGGAAAAACTGCATTTGGGGCACAAATCAGTATATGTGCTGTCCTTTGAGATAACATTTCTACATTTTAAAAATGAACTTTAAACTAATATAATTAAAAGATAATTCTAAAATTTTAATAATTATTTATAATTTATATTAAAATTAAGATTACACGAAATTTTTTCTCTAATTTTCTGATATGGTATTTAAAACACAATTCATATTTCACTTCGAAGAATAAAGTTCAATCAGCGGGAAATTAACGACATTTTGTTTTCTAAAAAAACGTACTTTTAAATTTCTTAAAAACCAAAAAATTTTTTTCTAGGTTTTTCTGATTTTGACTTAAAATTAATAAAAGCTTTGATTATTGAAAGAAAAAATGGCCTTTAATAAAACAAAAATTTTGAAAAAAAAATTAATTAAAAAAAAAAATATTATCTTTTGTAAAATTTCGACTTTGAGGCTTGGTTTCTCAAAAACTATTCCTTGAGTGAACTCAAACTAAATTTTTTATTAAAGAACAAAGCATTAGCTTTCAAAAGCACTAAAGTATGAGAAAGTAAGTGGCTTAGTTGATTTTTAAAAAAATTGAGTAATTTTTTTATAAAATTGACTCTCGCGCCTACACGGAGCACGGAGGTATATAAACCCCCTCCCATACAATTTTTTTCTTGTCTTGATCCAACCTATCTATCCTGAGTCTTTGGCACACGATATCTAAGAAACCCTATATAAATAAAAGAAAATGCTAAAAGTCAATAATCATTTATAAAAAATTATTAAAAAATTGAGAGCGGTGAAAATTTTTTTTTAACTTTTTTTTTACGCTATTTAAAACATGTTTCCGAAAATTCCATGAAAATCCTTGGACTGGCCCTGGATTACTATAGGTATAAAGCTTACGGCACTCCACTAAAAATATTATTTCGATTTTACCAAGTACTTTTTGTTCAATAGTAAAGGAATTTGTGATGACGAAATCAATCATCGAGTAAGAAGAAGGTGAAGGGTAAACCGTACGCCGCGGTTGTGCGTCTAGCACTCACATACGGTTCACAATATTGGACTATGTTCAAAAAGTGTGAGAGTAAATTGACGGCAACTGAGATGAAGTTTCTTCATACGAAAGCAGGAGTCACAAAGCTAGATCGTATTAGAAGTATCTACGGAGATCCGTGGAAGACTTCAAGTCAAAAATACCACATTGGAAAAACTAGATCACGACCTTCTAAGTTAATATTGGCATGTTGAAAGAAGAGATCCAACTTCAAACTGGAGAGAACTTGCCTGAAATCGAAGTCGTTGTCGAAGGATGTTGGTTCACTCCCAGGTTCACCCTAAATTCTAGTACCCAAGTAAAAAAGAAGAGATTCAGAGAGCTTTTTAAAAAAGCAGCTTCATACAACTTTCAGATACGATCGCAAAGGAAGAAAAAGAAAAGTAGACTGAACGCTTTTGGTATAGAAAATTGCGAAAAAATCTGCATTTGGTTGGCCTCAGACATTGAACAAAAAGAACTCTGGAAGCCTATGAAAACGATAGCTTAGATAATGCTTGGAAAAACGAAATAACCTTTCTACGAAGACACCAATTTTCACAACATCGACCGCCACACAACATCAAACTAGGCCGTCAAGAGTGCGTAGCGCTTATTCGAGTAAGAGTTGGAAAAACTTGTTCTCCAGTTGCCACTACTTCAAATCACCAGGAATACGGAAATTGTCAGGAACCATTAACAATTTGGCACAATTTCACGGAATGTTCTATCCCCCCGCAAATACCGGACACGTATTTTTTTATTTATACACCTCAATTGAAGAAATGTAAAACAGACTTTCGATCAACTTCAACCCTTCTGATGATCTCACCATGCAACGAATTAAGAAAGCTCTAGATCAGCACAAAAAATGGAAAGAGATGTAATATCAAACTAAAACTTTCTTGTTAATTCATCTCTTAAATTTTTGTCTAAACTCAATCACTTTTTATTTCCATTTTTCCTCTCTCACGACATCTATGGTTGTGTAATTTAGAGTACCCGCCTAAGGTCAGTAAGTTAATTAAGTTATTATGTAAGCTAGTTTAAACATTTTTGTTAGCATGTAAGTAGTTATAAGTGATATACAATAAAAATGAATTTAAAACTGAGTGTTCAGAAGATAGACCGGACGCGTGGGTTCGAATCCTGCTTTGGGCGTCTACTTTTCTTTCAGTCTCCCAGTTTCATATAGACGCCGCCCTTGAGGTTATATGTGAAATATTTCCAACTACTGCAAAAAAGGGAACACTGCTATTCTGGTAGTACAATGGACCGGAAATTAGGTCTGAGTTCTCCAGATTAGCATACAAGCCTCCTAAAAGCCCGTCAGAAACTAAGGCGGCAAACTCCCCAGCCTTAAAAATGTAGTTTTTCAAAGTTTTTTATTCAGTTCACATTTGTATGTATATTGTATGTATAGATAGATAGATAGATAGATAAATTCATTTTTTATTTAACTTTCACTTAAAAATAAGTACAATTATCAAAAGTATAAATACATACGTGTAGGAGAATAAAAACTAATCATTCAACAACTTGATAGCTAGAGTTGAATGACGAACAAAGAAGATTTATATAATAAATTAATAGAATAACTGATGTGGGGTACTTTCAGTTGTTCTACCGAGAGAATTTTTACATTTTCTTATTTGATTTTATTTTTATTTGATTTTGATTTTAAGTACGTTAAAGCAGAATTTGATGCGCATATAATGTAGTATAAAAATTAAAATTATCTAGATCTACGTTCAACTTTTATAAATAGATTCTATTACAATATTGTTCAGTGTGAAAAGCCAGATTTTAATTTTTTTCAAATAGGAATTATAGTTGTAAGTAGTTCTTATTTCAATTGGAAGTTTATTAAAAATATACGAGGATGTTATGATGTAAAAGTTCATAAAATGAGTTTTGTGTGGAATTTGGTTATTAACAAGCTCAAGATTATTTATTCGTAGGTTGTATATTGACGAGTTCCTAGATGGAATGTTACTGCTTTGTTTATAAAACTCTTTCAATACCTTAAACACATACAGATGACGTAAAGGCAACATTTTTAGCTCACAAAAAAGAGGCCAGCTTTCAATTCGTTGACACTTTTTACAAATTAGGCGAATTAAATGCTTTTGAGCCGTCAACACGGGCTTTAAACTACTGGCATATGCACCTCCCCAGCTTACTAAACCATTTTAAATTTTAGACTGAGCAAGACCATAGTAGATCGTAGTGAGAACTTTCTTCGAGCAGAGTTGATTAAGGTGGTACATTTTACGAGTAACTAGGTTCATGTATGTTTTCACTGATTGTATGTGAACTTTCCAGTTGAGATTGCAGTCTATGATTACACCCAAATATTTGAAAGAATCAACATACTCAATTTTAAAACAGCTCGGTAGACAGTTTTTACTTTCAAGAAAATTACAAGAACCACAATCATGTAAGGACAAAACAAACCTTTGACATTCATTTGAGTGATACCAGAAATCATACCGTTCATGAAAGCCAGACGATAATCTAAAAAACATAATTTTAGTTTTTTCACTTATTATAAGTTTATGATATGCAAAAACCAAGCTCTCAATTATTGCAAATCCTTATTAATGTTATTAATACATTGAAAATATGATGCTCCAGAATAAGTGAAGGCGATATCATCAGCAAATGCTCTACGATTTCCAGAAAAGTCTTGGAGAAATAGTGAGTTTATGTAAATCAAGAAAAGGATCGGACCAAGAACCGATCCTTGCGGAACGCCATTTTTCAACCCCAAGACGTTACTGAATATCCCATTAACGGAAACTTTTTGTACCACTTTTGACCTAAACCATTCATATGTCTGACCTCTGAAACTAGCATTATATAATTTTGACAATAAAATTTCATGGTCAACCATGTCAAACGCCTTTGTCATATCAATAAATAACGCCATGGTAGTGCGGCTTTCATTTATGCTCGTATACAGATCGCAGCATACTTTGAGGATAGCATCTTCTGTAGATCTTCCAGGTCTGAATCCGTATTGATCATTTGAAAAGAAATTAGTTTTGTCGAGATAAGAGAGTATATCTACGTGATTTCATTAATTTTTCAAAGATTTTTGAAATTGTAGGAAGTATCGAAATAGGCCTATAATCAGATAAATTTTTTCGACTGCCTTTTTTGAACAGTGGAATTACTTTATTTACGGCTTGAATTCCTCCACCATGAAATGGCAAACCAAACTGAGCATAAATCAACTGACTGTGAAGTGACTGCTGTCAAAAAGACCAACTCCATAAAAAGTATTGTTAGATCGAAAACCACACGTCTAGAAAAAAACACAATTTAGAAAGAATTTATATGCACCTATTCGAATTAACATCATTATGAATTCCCAAGGTAAATAAGATTAACTTAAGATTCTTGTACTTATAACCTATTTTATTGGTCTACAATAAATCCATTCTGACCTGCAAAAGCATTTAATGAGCATAAACATTGTACGTGTATCCAAATGTACGTGTACTATGCCATAATGTACGTACATATTGTCTCACGTATGGATAGGCAACAAGCGATTTCATTAAATGGACTTTAAATTAACCAATAATGCCGATACGGAAGGCGTTCCAAATATTGGGTGGTTCAATCACAACACACTACTTTTATTTTGTATAATAATCTTAATTGCTTTTCATACTGTCTGCACTTTTAATCGCTTAAATTCCTTTTATCTGTGACTCTTTTATTGGTTGTATTTTTGTTTTGTTTTGCAAAACCCAAAAAAAAGCAGTAAAACATACAGGAAGGAAACAAAAAAAAGTTTTTCGTATGCTTTTGATGACGTATATTGTTGTTTAAATGAATGTTTTATTTGTAACGACAGTAATTGAAGCTTCATTATAGCAGATTGGTATTACGAGTACCCCAAATGTAATGAACATTGCAAACTAGTGCAGGGAAATAATCGGAACTATAGTAGACAACCGTATGACAGTTTTAAACGATGATGAGCTGAAAAAATTTCCGACCAGTATTTAGTAGTACATGATCCATTGCTTCTTTTGATACATGTTCAAAGTTAATAAGACTGAACATGGAAAATTAAATGTTTGCCAGCGGTGTTATATACCAGCAGGATTAAACGCTGATTGTGTCCGCGATTGCATATAAAAACATACATATAGAATATATGTATATGTATATTTTAAACAGCTCTCGACTAAGAACGTGCATGTAAGTACGCCATCGTGTATTTTTTAAATACAAGTGTAGTTAAAAGAACACGTCTAGTTACGAAATTTGATTTCAGATCAAACAGCAACAGGGGCGAACGCAGAAAAATTTTTCGGAAGGGGGGTTTTGAAAAAATATATAAAATATGAACGAACAGTTTGTTTTTAATATTTTTATGCTTTTTTTATACTCTGTATTGATTTGTATAACTACATTGCTAGGAACAATCCTAACTTAATATTATAAATTTGAAAGTAACTCTGTGTCTGTCCAGCTTTCTATGTTACCGTCTCCCGCTCAAACTACTGAACCGATTTGAATGAAATTTGGTACAGAGATAGTCTTGAGCCTGAGGAAGGATGTAGGCTATGCATTTTATCCCTATATTCTCATGAGAACGGGAACGTATGCAGGAACCTAGAAACTATAGCACCGATTTTAAAAATGCTTCCACCGTTAGAATGCCTCACTATCCTCGAGTAACACTCATCCCCATATTCCTACAGGAACGGGAGTCCTTACTACTATAATAAGTACGAAAGAGCTCTGTCTGCCCGTCTTTCTATTTTACCATCTCCCGACCAAAACACTGAATCGATTTAGGTAAAATTTTATGCAGAGATGACCTAGAACCGGAAGAAGGACATAGGCTATATTTCATCCGAATACTCCCACCGGAACCGGTCCTTACTAATATTATAAATGCAAAAGTAGCTGTCTCTCTCTGGTCTTTCTATGTTACCATCCCCCGCCCAAACAACTGAGCCAATTCATTCTTTTACAAACCGAACGGACTTTGCCAAAAATCAATCGTCACCTCTCCGATTCAGCTGAAAATGTTTTTCCAGTTTTTATTTGAAAACAATGTATTTGCATATTTTAAACAATGTATAGCCCCGAATCCTTAAGAGCTACAAAATTTGCACCAATGGCACTTTTGTAGCTAAAAAGTTGAACTTTAAGAAAAAAAAAAAAAATTATAAACAAATTAGTATTGTTATTAACAATTTAATTGTTTTAATCGATTTTTAACAACTGCCCCCAAAATAAATCGAGCTTTTATTACTACCATCGTATTCTGCGTCAAATTTTACGTAAAAGTCATGTTTTTAATATATGGAGACAAAAAATCTGTTTTTTGAGTATAAAATGGTATCTGTACCATTCGGAGCTATACATTGTTTAAAATGAGTCTCCAACCACTATTTTGAAATTTGTTATAACTTATAAAATCGAAAATAGGCGATAAAAAAAATTCCTCGGACACGTATCTCTCATTTCAATATAGAAACTGAAAAAAAAATTTCAAAAGAAGTTCAAAAGCCGTTCGATTTGTAAAAGAACTACCCATATACAGTAGGTACACAGTATACAATACTGCAAAAAATCGGGTAGTCTCGCCAATCTCGGATCTTTGAAACTTTGCCATGATTTCCCATAAAAAACTGTTTTTTCGATTTAAAAATAAAGAACGGGTAACATCTAGCAAATTATTATAAAAAATAAATTAGTAAATATTTGGTCTCAATCTTGGTGGGCCGAATCCAAATGCATTTAACTCAACAGTTATACAATATTCTGTCGGGTCTGAAAGGTTAGTTTAGTTTCAGAAAACACTTTCCGTGGCAGTACGACTCTCAAAGAACGTGTGGAAGGTGAATTCTAAACTTAGCCCTTAGAATTCGAAAATATAAGCGTTTGCTTCTTAATCTTACACATTTAAACTATGTTGGATCTAACGAAAGTTATGGTTTAGCAAATTTTTAAAACGACGACATCTAACGACTACTTCGAATAGTCAAATACATTTGAGGGGTGCCAAACCATAACGTTTTAAGTGCCACACGAACTGAAATACGTTTTATTGCAGTAAAATGTTGTATGTGCCAGCGTTTATTGTTTTTTGTATCTCCTGAAAATTTCATATTCTGGCACTTTAAACGTTATGGTAAGTAAGTAATTCATTTTATTAGAACAATTATTTGGTTACAAAGTTTAAGTATAATGGTTATGAATTTGAGATAGCTTTGGCTTAGCCGTCAGCTTGAATGGCAATATATTATAATTGTAATTAAAAATTATATAAACATAATAAAAAGGAAAATTTAACTTCAAATATACTCAGTTATTAACAAACTTCTGTATTTAATAATAGATTTAAGAAAATTACACAATTCTTTCCAGTTTCTTCCGTTTAAAATTTCTAATGTTTCCATCATTGTAAAACGTTCCTTTCCTTGATATGCAAGTCTTAGGTGTTTGAAGATTGGACAAATGCTTATAAAATGAAAGTTGTCTTCTTTGGCCTTCATGTTGCACAGCGTGCAAAATTGGTCGGATGCACCATTGTATGGACTGCCGTTAAGGTACATGAGTTCACATCTCGATTTAAACAGCAGCGATATTTCTTCGTAGCTAAGGTTATCCTGAAAGTAGTTGTTACTGCAGAGGCGATAATTTAATTGTGAATATATAATTCTGCTTTCAGATTGCCGTGCTTCTTCAATCAATGCGTTACGAGTGTAGTCTTCATTTATTTGAATTAAGGAGTAAAGTTGTTCTTTTAAGGAGTCTAGGTTACTGAAGTTCCAGTCTAATTTAATGATGCAATAAGAGGCAATATTTTGCCATTTCATCATCCACCAGTCGATGTTTCTTTGTTCGTAGTGCAGCAATTTTTTCGTTAGACGAGTATCAGCATGTGAAGCAATTTTTAAAATGTAGTCTGCTTGAAATTTAAGGGTATTAGTAAAAATCTTAGGTAACCCTGTTTCAAGATATAGTGCATAATTTGGGGTGTTTCTTGGTAGATGAAACATTTTTTTCCGAAAATTTCGATGAAATTTTTCAACCACTTCAAATTCATCTATTCCCCAAATTTGAGCAGCATAAGAGAGTGTTGATTTTACTACGGTTTCAAAGACTTTGTATTTAGATGAAAGCGTGATGTTTTGATTGTAAAATATTTTTCGCCACGTCATGTTGACCAAGCTCTGGGAAGCAGCAGCTTTTCGTTGAAGGTGATTTTTGAAGTCTAGAACCGTGTTCATTTTTACACCCAGGTATTTATATTCTTTAGTAACTTCAATCTCGTTGCCTTTGTAGTACCATTTGTTTCTATTTAAACTGCGGGAGCTATGTGTGAAGACCATAATTTTCGATTTTTCAGTGTTTATAGAGAGACCCCAGGTTTCACAATAATTTGAAAGACGGTTAATCATCAATTGCAGGTTTTCAGGTGATTCCGATAGTAAAACTAGGTCATCCGCATACAAAAGCACATTTACATTAGTATCAGCAATATGAATTCCACCGGGTATACATGAGACTATGTCATTTATAAAGAGCGAAAATAATAAAGCACTTAACAGGCATCCTTGTAGTCTGTATCAAACCACTGAGAGTAAGCTGAACCATCCCACACTGCTGCTTGCGACCCCGTATTCATTTCTTTCAGGACTTTGATAAATTTTGTCGAAAGACCTACTTGTGACAGCTTGTATAAGAGTGCATTTCGGTTAACAAGGTCAAACGCTGCTTTTAAATCGACGAAAAATGAGTAAACTTTCTTTTTCCTAGCTTGAAATGCTTTTATTATTGAAGTGAGACAAAATATTTGGTCAACAGTTGAGTAATTTTTTCTGAAACCGGCTTGAAGCTCCGTAAGAATTTCATGATTGTCAACCCAATTTTCTAGCCTGCACACAAGTATACCGCAAAAGATTTTAGCCATCGTGTTCATGAATGAGATTCCACGGTAGTTTTCAGGTTTATTAGAATCACCCTTTTTATGAATTGGGAATATCACGGACTTTTTGAATGAGTTTGGTATTGTAGCTGTTGTTAATATCGTATTAAAAAGGTGCTTTAAATTGTTGTTCAAGGTTGGGCAGGCGTTTTTGAAGAATTCATACGGTATACCGTCTTCACCGGGTGCTTTTCCATTTTTGCTTTAATAATAACATTTTGGATTTCATTAACTGTTACTTCTGAATCTAGAATTTCGTCCAAGACTAAAGGTTCTGCATATTCGAATGATAAACTTAATTTGTTGAAAAGTAACCCTTTGAAGTGCAAAGCGAGCTCATCTGCGGATATAGTTGCGCCTATCACGGAGTTGGACCCGTTTATTTCCTTGGCTGTTTTCCAAAACTCTTTTGAGTTTTTAATGAGGCATAGCGATCGTACTTGGTTGTTTTGAAATTCAGCTTTTTTGAGGAAGCATAGTCTTTTATACACAGCATTTGATTCTAAATACAATCTCTTCAGTTCTTCTGTGTAGCATTTGCGTAGAGAATGTAAATAAGCGAATGATTTTTGCCTTGCTTTAACACATTCATAATCAAACCATTTCTGTTTAAATTTAACTGAGGGAGTATGATTTTGGGTTTGAGAGGAGCTTCGTATGCTTGATGTTACTGCATTTGAGAGTTTTTCCGTAGAATTAAGGTTTGCAGGAATTTCGGACAGATATTTATTTAATTTGTTTTGATAAGATAATAATTCATTACATTTCCATTTAAGTTTCGGTAGGAGTTGAAGTTCTTTTTGTCGAGTTACAATTTCATTAGTCCACTTCAACACTACGGGCATATGGTCGGAGTATGTTTTGCACTGTACTTCAAAAGTTGTAACTAAGTCTACAAAGTCACCATTTACTGCCCCATGGTCAATCACTGATTTACCCTGCCCTCCAACAAAAGTGTAGTGGCCTTCACAGTCTCCGTTTGTGCATCCATTTAAGATGATGCAATCGTACATTTGCAGCAGTTCTAAGAGGTTTTCCCCATTTGTGTTACAAACATCATCCTTTGATATTCTGAAGGAAGATGGTATTTGCGGGTTGTTGATTGAATTTACTGTTGTAATTTGTTTATTGCATGTTCGGGCGTTAAGATCTCCAATTACCAAAACGCTTTCACCGGACAGTTGACACATAACTTCGCTCAATTTTTCATAATCTTCGTTCCACTTATTACAATTGATGTACGCAGGCACTATGAACAATTGAACATGTTCTTTTTTTGTATAATCCTGACTACTGTAACTTCTTCATATTGAACAAATTCATATGTTTTAAGTAATGTTGTTCTTATTCCATATAAACTACCGCCGCTTGCCCTCCCTTTTACTGATGTTTTGGTTGCATCTTTAAAAAAAAGTTTGAATCCATTGAAGTAATTTATAAATTTGTTTGTGTTTTCATTGGTTATGTGTGTTTCGAAGAGAAAAAATAAATCGAAGGTTTTTATATAATTGAAAAAATCAGGAAAAAGTAATTTATTATTACACGTTATGGTTTGGCACCCCTCATTTGTTTTTTAATGTCAATTGAATCAGAAACCGCCATAATTACAAATGTAATTACAAGGTAATATTGTTGGAGGTTAGGTTAGGTTACAATGGCTGTCAGGAATACACCTGACACACTTAGACCAATACTAGGTCCATTGTGATACCATATAAATTATGCGAGGGAGTACCTCACTTAAAAAAACCATTTGGAGCTTTTAATAAAGCGAAGGAGATGCAGAGGATCTGTGTTCGCCAGATCGCTTGGATCATCGAGAAAATATTTCCCCAGATGCCGCTTTCTTTTAAAAGAGAGTGCAGGACATGAGCAGAGGAGGTGTGGGATTGTCTCCTCCTCCTCATCTAAGCAACTTCTGCAGAAGTCATTAGAGGGAACGCCAAGTCTTACGCCAAGTCTTATGGCGTGTCTTCCTATCAGACAATGTCCGGTAATGACATTGATTACGGAATCTGGCAATGGATAACAAATGTCTTGTGCGTTTTGGATCTAGTCCTGGTCATATATGTTTTGTTGCCACGCACGTGGTGATATTGTTCCACCTGTGATTTGTTCTGTCCATTGCCTCTTGCTTTAGCATAAGTTTACATGTAGCGATTGGTATACCAATATTCAACCTGCTGGTTGAGATGTGTAGAACGGTTCCTTCTCTGGCGAGTTCATCGGCCTTGCAGTTACCCACGATATCTCTGTGCCCTGGCACCCAAAAAAAGGTGAATATTGAACTGTTCAGCCATCTCCTTAAGAGATAAGCGACAGTTGAGGGCGGTTACTGAGTTCGTAGAAACAGCGCCGAGTGATTTGAGGGCTCCTTCACTATCTGAGAAAATCCGGATATTCGTTGAGGATATCACGTTTTCTCTTAGCCATGATAGGACCTCTTTGATCGCCAGAATTTCCGCTTGGAACACGCTACAATGGTTTGGAAGGCGGAACGAGAGACTTGCGTTAAGTCGGTTTGAGTACACCCCGCAGCCTACCCCTTCCTCGGTTTTTGAACCATCTGTATAGAAATGAATTGAATCATCTCTCAAAAATTCTTCGTTTTCCCAGGTCGTTCTCGGTGGGATTGAGACTTGGAACTTATTATCAAAAACCAATTGGGGGATGGTGTAGTCGGAGTGGCAAGGGATTGATCCGAAAAAATTCAGGATCGTAGCGTGACCGATGTTATTTACGGTCCATTCGGAGATAGCTCTCATACGAATGGCTGCACTGGCGCGGCGGCCATTTGTTTGCTGAAGATATCTAGTGGTGTGAGGTTAAGAAGTGTATTTTGGGGCAGCCGAGGGTGTTGATCTTTTTGTCTAGGATTATACCTAGATATTTGGCTTCGTTCGAAAGTTCAAGTGGGATTCCATTAATTGATGGAGTTATTAGTTGAGGAATTTTGTATTTCCTGGTGAAGAGAACGAGTTCAGTTTTCTGAGGGTTGACCCCTAGATCACATTTTCCCGCCCATTTTACAAGTTTATTTAGAGCGGTCTGCATCAGGTCCGTAAGGACGTGAGCATGTTTGCCGGACACCGCAATGGAGACGTCATCTGCATATGCAATCACTTTGAATCCCTCAGCTTCTAAGTCAACTAGAAGTTCATTGACGACTATATTCCATAGAAGAGGGGATAGGACTCCGCCTTGCGGTGTTCCTCTACTGACAGACCTCTTTGCAGAGAAGTTTCCTAGAGTTGAGTTGATTCTCCTGCTTTTTAGCATTAGATTTATCAACTCCACTATGGAACCATCTACTTTGAGCTTCGTCAGTGCCTTTGTAATTGCAGAGTTGCTGACGTTGTTGAAGGCGCCCTCTATGTCGAGGAAGGCGGCCAGAGTGAATTCTTTGTGATGGAGGGAATATTCTATAGTACGTACCAGGGTGTGTAGGGCCGTTTCTACAGATTTTCCCTTACAGTAGGCGTGTTGTGCTGTAGTATTGTTGGAACTATCAACGAAATTCAAATTTCAGAGTGTGCCAGAATATGTTATCCTAGAAAAGATTCGTTCCATCAAACCTAAGATGTTTTTGGAGAAGACGGTGTTTCAATATTTAAAAACTAAAATAACACTAACAAGTCCAAGAAGAGTGGAAGTTAACGGATATTTTTTCTCTCTTTTGTCTATGCTCTAAGAAAAAGTTAATTTTTTTTTATTCACATGATTAGACGCACCAGTAAAATTAGTTAGTTGGTCGCGATCTGTTACAAGGGTTAAGGTTAGCTGCAAAATGTGGTTTTTTCTGACAAAAAAATTTTCATGGAATCAGTGGTTATATCTATCAGGACCATTTAGGTTAAATTTTTTTCGTCAGAAAAATTCCGATGGGAGACATCAGCTCACACCAAAGAAGCAGGTCAAAGATCTGGGAGTCCGATGGAAGATAGCTCACACCAAAGCGGATCTGGGAGTCTACTTCAACGAACTGATACAGCTCTCGTCACATACATTTTTCCCGTCTGAGACTGAATTGCAAAAACTGTCTGTGTTCGAGAGGAAGGTTCAACGCTTTTGTTTCTTAAGGCGGGAAGCTGATCTAGAATTTTGAAGAAACCGAAATTTTTTTTTGTCTTCACAGGTACTTTAGGGTCTTAAAAATTACATTACCAAAGGCAATTTGTACGGCGCGGCGGCGCAGGCATCGCAGATTAAAGGTATTGGTATATACGCATTGAATATGATTTTATTATATGATTTTATTATTTAAACGTGTTTTTCTCGAAATCACTTTTTTTGAACTGGCCGAAGATATAATTCGAGCAAATCTTCACCGATCTATACGAAATTTGACAGTACATTCGAAATTCCTTTCTCCGGAGACGAAAGTAGGAATTTTTTTTATATATTGCATAGTTTTTTTTAATCAACAATTTTGTCGTTTTTTTGTTCGTCGTTTTTTTTATTCAAACGTGCACCATTTCGCTAAAAAAAAAATATCGAAAATATAATAGTACGTCTCTTGCTGTTGTTATACAGAAACTAAAAGTTTTCGGGATTTTGTTCAAGGACCAAAATTAAGGAGGTTACATCGTCGGCCATGGACCCGTCTAAAAAATGTTAGCGCCTCCGAAGAAATGCTGGACAGCCGCCATTTTAAATTTAACTGACACGAAAATTTGTATTATAAAACCTTTTTCACAGATTTTTGGTTGATCTTTTTGTTGAGTCACAAAGAATTCGTGAGCTCGTAAATAAATAATATGACATCAACACAAGCGAAGCCGCGGCTTAAAGCTGCATTATATATTTTTTTTTTAGATGATTATGATGATGATGATTTGATCAAAATCCCAATGTAAAAAATACACATTAAACAAAATGACGTTTCTAAGACAACATCAGACTCAATTGATCGCTCAGGAACCGATAGTGTTTCATCATTTCCGCTCCTTTAAAAACTATATCCACTTACCACACCAGGAAAGTACCTACATTATTTACATTTATACGCATATAGGCACATACCCTGGACAAAAGCAAACTGCATGTCCCTTGTTTGAAAAATACATAACCATTGTAAATCACCCATTTTGTATTGTGGACAATGTGTTTTTACACGACGACAATGACTGCAACTGCAACGACTATGAAAATGGAAACGCAAACAACGATGACGACAACGGAGACGACGATGGCCATAACAACTTGTTGGTCGACATCGGAGATACAAACATGTAGCTGTCGTCGTGGTTGATATGGCCGTCGTGGAAGTCCTCTTCATAGTCAACAGCAGGATGCATCGGGTCAGGTTAGTGTCAAAATCACTTTTTAGCACAATCTCTCGTATCGTCGTCTGCAGATGATACCTTTGAGTTTTGCAAATGATCCAGAAAAGGACTTTTTCACTTCACCAGAGTGCATTCAAATACTATAAATCGTATCATCATCATTATTATCAAACTCAACGCAGCATCCACGAGCAATTGGAGTTGAAAGCCAGTAGCAGGACTACTAAGGACTTAGGTAGAAAGGTACATATATGAATCTACAGCGTCATTCGCATTAGTCCTTTTCATGAACAAGCTACACTTCAAAGAAGTGCCACTCCTGCCGCTGTCGCCGTCAAGTTTGCAGATTTTTAATCAAATCACCTCCACGCTCCACTCATTCATCTTTTTATAAAAAATGGCACATGCAGATAGGTAGGTACTATACTCTGGTTCTTTTCATCAGACTTCAACATCAACGCCATCAGATAAATACCGTCCTATTTATTGAATAGACTGGTTTCTACGACGACCCAAATAATTCTTGCACCAGACCAGAACCTTTAATTTCAATAATCCTCTTCGCTCCTGTCAGTATTCTTTTTGAATTGCTATTTATAAGGTTCTCGTTGAACCTTTTTCAACTACCACTTCCATAATTCATGAATTTAACTTAATGGTAGAAAAAAAGAAAAGAAAAAAAGCAGTACTTAGTTTCAGTTAAATTGGCCACTACTATTCAATGCTCCAACGGGACGAACAAGGCGATACAATGAAAATGTAGTGAGTTTGGGTTGGGAGTGGGATGTACTCGACCAGTGACGACTTTACCTATTCTTGTTCGTGGAGTGGAAATTCATTTGGTTTAGCTTCTCCGATGCTTGAGGTAAGTAACAGCTATGTTCCGGAAATAGGAAAATATGGGTTCTTTGAAGCAAATTCAGACTAAAATTGAACTGAAAAAAATAGTATGAGTATACATTTTTGAAAATGATTTTGGATCAATCAAAATTCGAACTCTGAACGCACACTACAAAATAGAAAAGAAAGAGAAGAAAAAACACCGCGCAACGGTGAAGTGAAGATGTAAAAAGAAAAAACTGAAAAGAAAACCTGACAGACTAGTGTAGGTACCACTTCCCTAATTAAGTAGGAATCCTTATGAGCTATTGGTTATGCTATTTCATAAGAAACTTAAAAACGGTGTTTTTTTATTTCAAGAATCGACTAATGGTCTAATTATATAAAGGAAAAAAATGAGTAATGCTTTTAAATTACAAGATGAAAATTGAAATCAGTTTTTACTTGCGATTATAGGAACTATATATAAGGCAAGTTTTGCAATTGTGCGGAAATTTTTTTTTGAGATAACAATAAAATATGACATTACGATGATAGAGAATACGAAAAAAATGGGTCCTGCAATGCTGTCTGTCTGTCCGTATATGTATCTATCCAGAACCGCAGGACCGATTATCTTCAAAGTTTGCAGTTAGGGTCTGTGGGCAGCTAGCAAAGGAGTATTTGAAATTGAGTATCTGGGTCACGAAATAACGGTACCTGCCATACAACCGATATGATAATATCTATTTTTCTCGAAAACGGATGCAACGATTTCGATTAAGTTTTGTGTGAAGGATTCGTTTTAGTTTGTCTTTCTTATGATGCAAACAAAATTTGATGATTTTGAACTAACTTCCAAACTGTGCGTTTGATATTTTTCATATATTTTGTCAAAACAACTTCTGGCAAGATCTTAAACTTTGCATACTTGACTTCTAAAAAACCTGTTTATAAAAAGTGAAAAATAAAAAACTGTTTTTTGAAAAAAATCGGTCCAACGATTTTGATTAAATTTTCAGCGTTTTATGTATTTAAATAATAAAACAGAACAATTAATATAAATAGTTGTCACCGAAGGGGAAGCGGAAAAAATTTAAATGGTATAAAATGTTTTTAGAAAGTAAAGGCTATGGCCTTCTAATTGGAATGGACATAAAGGCTGAAGAAGTAGATCTCTCACATTAAAATAATCAGGAAAAAAAAGGAATTAGTAAATTTTTAAAGCAATACGATAGATTGATTTACAAGGAAGGTGATCAACTTACTAATACTAATTCCATAATGCATGAAATTCGAACAACAACTGAGCAACAACTAAATTCCAGGCCGTATATATTACCGCCAAAACACGAAGGTGAAGTTCGGAGACAAATTTTAGATGTAAAAAAAACAAGGTATTATTCGAAAGTCAAACAGACGATTTTCTTCTTAAAAATTTGTTGTCCCGAAAAAAGTTGGTAAATCAGGTGAAAAAAAGTTCAGGCTTTGTATAGACTATCGGAAAATAAATGAAATCACTTTTGACGACAAGTACCCCAATATAGACAGCATATTAGATAAGTAAGGGAGAGCAAAAATACTTTACAACTTCGGAATTAGCTAAAGGCTCCCAAATTAAAATGCATCCAAGAGACATTCATAAAACCGCATTAGTAACCCCGTAATAATAAACCGTTGATATGAATTCATTCGAATGCCTTTTGGCCTCAAAACTGCCCCAGCCTACATTTCAACGGCTCATGAATGAAGTACTCTTAGGGATTACATTAACAAGATCTATGCAGTCTATCTTGACGATATTCTTATTTTTTCCACTAGTCTAGAAGAGCATCTAATTGCCATCACGAAAATCGTTAGTACACTGGCCAAACATAATCTCACGATCCAGTTTGAAAAATGTTCCTTTCTTCAAAAAGATACAGAATTCTTAGGTCACATCTTAACTGACGAAGGTATGAAACCCAACCCCGAAAAAATCAAAACGATCTTGAACTACAAATTGCCATCAAAAGAAAAAGAATTAAAATCCTTTCTGGGAATCACGGAAATTGTGAAGAACTATTCAAAAATTGCGTATCCGATGATAAAATTTTTAAAGAAAAATGCAAAGATTAATACAAAAGATCCGGAATATATACAGTATTTTGAAACCCTAAACCAAAACATAACTAGCTATCCCATACTAAGATTTCCAAATTTTGGTAAAAAGTTTACGGTATTTACCGATGCTTCAAATTTCGCTATTGGTGCGGTGCTTACTCAAGACGGTCAGCCAGTTTGCTATGCATCGAGGTCTTTAAACGACCATGAAAAAAATTATTTATCTACTGACAAAGAATTTCTTGCTATTGTCTGGTCAGTGACATATTTCAGACCATACCTCTGGAGAAATAAATTTAAAATAGTCACTGACCATCAACCAATTAAGTACTTAAACAAAAAATATAATGGAAAACAATTTTCGGCAAGAAACCAGAGATGGTTGTTCAAACTATATGAATTTTATTATGATATAGAGTACTTTAGGGGTAAAGACAATAAGGTGGCAGATTTCTTAAGTCGCATAAAAGAGTAGGACCAGTTTGAAGATGATTCTGAAACAAATATGGCAACAATCCATTCAGCACCAGAGCAACAAACAACAATTAGACCATTTCCCATTCATAGAAGACATTGTTAATGAATACAAAATTATTCTTTCCAATTCAGTTTTAGTAGAAGAGGAAGAGAGTCATGATGGAAGAATCATTCAGGTAAATATGACTAAAAATCAATCATACTGGCAGGATCTCTTCAAACGAAACCCAATAAAAGGGAAAGTAGGCATTTATACAGAACTAGCTGAGCCGCCCGGCGTTGCTCGGGTCTGTAGTTTTAAGGCTCCCGTTCTCATTCCTGTTTCTGTTCCCGTGGGATTATAGGGATAAATATACGCTAATTTACTGAGAGATTGTGGCATCCCAGTGCCGAAAGAATTTTTGAAATCTGTCCAGTAGCTTCTAAGTTTCCATTTCCAACCCCGTTCCTGAGGGAATCTACCGTTCCCGTGGAAGTATGTTAATGAAATATAAGTATATGTCACTGAGGGATAATGTACTATAGTTGAAAGAGTTTATGAAATCGGTCAAGTGACTTTAAGGTTCCCGTTCTCGTTCCTATTTCTGTTCCCGTTCGATTATAGGGATAAATATACGCTAATTTACTGAGGGATTATGAGGCATCCGAGTGCCGAAAGAATTTTTGAAATCTGTCCAGTAGTTTCTAAGTCTCCATTTTTAACCATATTCTTGAGGATAGCCTTCCGTTCCTGTGGAAATATGTGAATGAAATATAAGTCTATGTCACTGAGGGATAATGTAACATTCAAGAGTTGAAAGAATTTTTGGAATCTTTCAAGTGACTTAAAGGTTCCCGTTCCCATTCCTGTTTCTATTCTCGTGCGATTATAGGGATGAAATAAAAGCTTTTAAACCATCCCTAGACCTACACGAACATTTCAAGATCAAGATAAGATAAATCCGTTCAGACGTTCTCGAGTTCTAGCCAGACTAACGAACAGCAATTAATTTTTATGTATAAATAGATATACATATGTATATATCTATACATATAATAAAAACGTAACAGTGTTTTTGTTCGGGCACGCTAGTCTCAGAAACAGCTTATCCTATCTAGATGGGGTTTTCAGTAATATATTGTGGTAAGCTTCACTTAACATTTAGTTTTTATTTCATGTCAATCGGTAGATAAATAAAAAAGTTATGCTAATTCTTGCGGACGAAGTCGCTGGTACACCTAGTATAAATAAATATATAGATATATAGATATACAGATATATAGATAACAGATATATAGATAGACTATCATATCATGAGTATAACAAGATTCACAAATGCCTAATAGAACTTTTCAGGGATCATAAAAATTTAACTTTCATTAAATGAGCTCTTGAGGTAGGAACAGAAGCAGACATTTGCAAGCAAATTTCTTTATACCACGTTAAAAAGCGAAGTCATTCTTGAATAGTTGAAACTTATAGAACTTTAAAAAATTAGTTATACTACCCAGGATTAGCTAAGCAAATATCCAAGGTTATAGGAAACTGTCAAACACGTCAGGAAGGGAAATATGACAGAAAACCTATTAAACCTAAATTTCAAGATTCTGAAACACAAAGAAAATTGTTTGTGATAACGAATTCAATTCAGAAAACCTTACAGAATTTTTCAGAGAAGAAGGAGTTCAATTTCACTTTACCAAACCAAACTCACATACGACATACTGGAAACTCTGATATTGAACGTTTCCATTCGACACTTCTTGAAATTTTATTAACAATTAAAAATAAGGAACTAATTACTAACCGAAGAATACATAAAGCCGTCAAAATTTACAACATTAGATTTCATTCAACCTTCAACCCTACATTTTTAAGCAAAAAACCGACGAACGTAAGAAATACATTAAAAATTACATAAATTTAGGTAGAGAAGAATATAATGAACAGAGAAGTGAAGGATTTATAAGAAACTACAAACATTTACGTGATAAAAATGAACCCTATTTCAGAAAGATGAAATTACTTAACGTTCAGCCAACAATAGTTAAAAGACCTAACCAATTTGTAGGTTGTAATTTAGCTAAGATATTAATGACAACAATCGCAGTGGAAGTAGCTCTTCAAGTGTTTCAAATTGAAAATGAGTAATTGAGTCAAGAGATTATTATTAATAATCAAGTTATAATCAATATCTACAATTTTAAACAAAACCTAAATTTACAGGTGATAATGATACTAATGATGATGATAACATCAGTGCAAGGGTTGTTGCAGGTTCACCCCATGTCAGAAGAGAGCGGATAGACCAAAATTAGGATCAAACAAGTAGACATAGTTAAGGATACAGATACCATTTTTCATATTATAAGTCCTTAACCAACTAGAACAAAACATAGAGCTTCTGAAAATAGAAGATAAACAGGCACTTGGTCCTGAAATAAAGCTTATAAAATGTAAGATCAGAACAATAAGTAGATCACACAGACAAAAGCAAGGATTAATAAATAATCCAGTTAGATTTCAAAAATGGTTATATGGCACGATGGACGATACAGATCGGCAAGAAATCCTAGAACATTAACAAGTCACTGACCAAAATAGCCATGTAGCTATCAATAATCTCAATAAACAAACAAAAATAAACGACCAACAAATCAAAGACAGATTTACAACATATAATAGAAAATAGGCTCAAAACCCTGGAATCTGTTAATTCAACAGACGAATTCATTCGAAGTTTGAATTATAAAAATTTTCCTTTTAGAACAGTCAACTAAGCTTAAATATTTTAAAAATGCAATCAATCAAAATCTTGGGTAATTGCGGGAGAGATGCCGCTGTTTTCAAAAATCAGTAAAATTTGTTTATTCAAGTGAAATAAGCTATATTCATATAAGAAAATTAATAATGGATTTATTTCCTACCATAAAAAAACTTAACTCGAAAAAAATAACTATTTTTATTAAACGTAACACAAATGAAAAATATATTACATGTGCCATCTCTCCCTGCATGTGGTGGGAGAGATGAAGCATAGCAAATTCATTGAATTTAAAACATTAAACATGTTTTTTCAATTACTCATCCCGTCCACAGTCCGTACTCAGAGTGTTTGTACCGTGTACAGTTTCATGTAGCCACTTCTGACATGCAGAACATCGGATTCAATCTTCCCTTTTTGTTGTTTTGAAATAGTTTTCAAAACATTCAGAACAAAAATTTGGATCATCCGTGGACTCGTTTCTGAGGCTTCAAGTTTTTTATCAATTGAAATAGGAGAAGTTAAAACCTCTGCCAATAGCCTACGATTAGAAAAAAAGGCACTGGAATTTCGGCAGTGGTGAAATTGATTGCAGTAGTTTTGATGGCGTTAGTTTGTTGAAACATGATGAGGTGTGCGTTTCATTTTCGGAACGACTGCATGATGTACCTATGGCTGGTAGTTGGAATTACTGGTTTCAGGATTGTTTCAGAACATGAAACAGCCGTTTCGGAAAAAATTGCTGTTGGTTCTTGAACTTTTGGCTGGTATACTCAAACAGTTTCTCTGCTTTTAGGAGAGACATTCTATTGTCAATGTTTTCTTGGGCTTCCTCCAGCGGATTTTTTGTCCAACTAGCTGTGGTTTATGTGCAGATGTATTTTAGGGGCATACTGAAGCTTAGTACTCTATTCAAAAAAAAAAAAAAAATACAAAAGCCAATTCAGCATGCGGCGGCGGCGTATTCTCAAAACAAAAGTGTGGCATCTCTCCCAAAATGAAGGAGAGATGCCGCACCTTATTACAAAAATAAGACAAATTGGAAACAAAGAAAAAATACACACACAACTATTGCTTAACACCTACTTATTATGCAAAATACTTACCCTGGGTAAAACACTCGATAGCATCTTTTAAAATTGATTACTTGTAACGAACTAAAAAATTTCCTTTGGAAAAAAGGTGTTAAGCACCAAAACAAATTATAAAAAAATCCCGTTGCATGTCGGATGTTTCCAATTTTATGTCTTAGGCTCGCATTCACTAAATCAGACATCGTCCGAATTATAATCGGCCGTTGTCGGCAGAACTCTGACGCTTGAACTTGAACCAAACATATGTTAAACAAAGAGAGCACGTACACCACTCCAACCGACAACGTTAGATGTCGTCCGATGTCGTCCCACTACAACCGGTCAACCGACAAATCCGAACTTGTCAGTTTTACAAGCAATAGATAGTGAAAAGTTAATAAATTTCGTTTTTAGTAAGACACCACTGTGGAATAAGTTTTTTAAGGGGTATAATAATAGAGTTGTCATTAAAAATCTATGGAAAGAATTTTCAATTGAAATGAAAGATATAAATTCAATAACAGGATGTCTGTCAGTTATCGTCAGAGAACGGCAGCAGTGTATGTAGACGAACGTCCGAGATTGTCGTCCAAACAGCTCCGATCCGATATCGGCCGATAATTCGGATTCAGTGTACGCGAGCCGTTACGTTTTTAGTTAAATACCTAAGGAACAAAATGCAAAATAAAATTTTTTGCGTGGACGACTAGATCTGTGAGTTTGGTTGAGTGCGGTATGTCTCCCGCAATTACCATATTATTCATCCAAGTATGCTTACTTTGGAAGAATTAGAAACATAGGTACAATATAGATTTGCACACAATAAAACTGTTAAAAGCTGGAGTTAGGGAATATAAGGATAACCTCTTAATATTTGCTATTCAAATACCAGTAACCAAATTCTAATCACTTTGAAATTGATAAGGAAGAAGAAATTATTGTAGAGATAAATGATACAATATTTCAATACCAAGAAAAATCACTGTATAATAATTTAAAGCAGAGTAAAAACTGCGTTTTTACCAATTCTTGTCATTTAATTAATCTACAATAACATAACAAGTATTGAAGAAATAGATGACAAGATTTTAGTGCTCAAGAATATGTGTAATGAAATCGTTTTGCAAAATTGCGATCAACACAAAATAAAGTTAAAAGGAAATTATTTAATCAACCATAATAACTGTACACTAAAAATAAAACAAAATAGATTTTCCAATAAAGAAATTGTAGTACCAGATAAATATTTTTTCTACTAAAAATACCGAAATGTTTGTAAAACCTATAGACTTTGATAAAATAGTTATGGAAAACATTCAAAATCTAGAAGTTATTAAAGAACTTAAATATCACAAAAATGTTATGTATGGCTCAAATATTAGTCTAACTTTAATTTTGATTTTTAAGTATTGTAGGCATAATTGTCTTTGTGAAGTTAAACACTAAAAAAGAGACCATCAAAATTGTAAACAATATGAAGCCGGAGACTTCAGATTTAAAGCCGGGAGGAGTTACATATACAAGGTGTCCGGTAATTCGTATTACATACTTTGGGTTATGATTCCAAAAACAGGCACTGGCATGCATTCGAAACAAAGGAGGGCAATTTGAGCACTTGTTATAATTGCATTGGTATAAAATACATAAAAAAAACTACTAAAAGTGCTAAGTGCCCATATTATTGTTTTATTCAAATAAACCTCAAAGCACAAAGCAAAAAATTTTTTTAATTTTTTTTAAATTTTACCCATTTTGTATTTTTTCAAATATCATAAAATGTATATGTTTTTGAGTGCACTTATTTAAGACTATTATTTTATTATTGTTTTGTTCATCTGTAAAAAATAAAGAAACTCTATGTTTATCAGGCATTTTCTGAAAAAAAAAAATGACCTCAAAGCCAAAACTTTGTTTCGGGAAGAAAATTTAAACACCACTTAAAATTGAAAATCTGGCAACCCTAAACCTATGGAAGCTCAACTTAAATTAAAGGTTATTATTTTTACAATTAAGTCTAAGATAATCATCAGTATTGACAGAGATATCGAATTTAACACAGGTCAGGGTACACTGAAGTTAGCCTTTTGTAAATTGTCAAAAAGTGCGATGTCAAAGTTGAGAAACGGACTTTACTGTAAAACAATTTTTTTCTTAGCATATGACCATGAATCACAACCCAAAGTATGTAACACGAATTACCGGACAGCCTGTATAGAACCTTCCCACGAAAATGATGAGTCAGGCAGAAACAAAACCGAAAAAAGATGACGCTACTTTCTTGGTAGGTAATTAGATATTGAAAGCAGGTAAATGAATTCCAGCATATCCGCTGTTCTGCCGTGCAAGCGATTAGTGTTTAAGCAAATTATGTTGATAGTTATATTGGAAACGAATAAAGAGGAGTTGATTTTTGATAGAACGGTCGTTATTATTTTAATTAATACACCTGATACAAAAAGTGTAACTCGTGTGGTTTAAAAAAAATTTAATTAAAAAAATGAGTTCAAAGCTGAAAATTTAAATACCAGACAAATATCCCAATCAATTGTTGAGTTCATATTTATATGCATTCAAATCTCCTGTTAACTGCCAGCCAATTTCACTATTCAAAATTGTTATTTTCTAATCCATGTAGCTCTTACAATACTGAAAACTGTAATTAAATGCAAATTAGTCCAATTTGTTGTATAGGTTATTCAATATAGCAAACTTAAATTTGTAGTTCATGGTTGCGTTGGAAAACTAGTAAACAATTGTACTGAACATTGCTTCTACTTCTCCTACCACTTCAAAAAAATAATCGACAAAATTTGCTATTAATTTCGAATAATCTCTCGTTCTATGGCAACCAGCGCAGCGCATTGCCAGAAGGAAGCCTTTGTTATATGTAGATCCATTGGCAGATGGCCGCATTTTGGTATGCCAGGAACACAATACAATACCATTCAGCAGTAATCCAGACTATTCATTCATCGAAAAACCTCGATATTAATTAAAGGATAATGATATGTCCGTGAAACAAGGAGTCACACACAACCCAACGCTAAATGCGCAAGCACTATTTAGCAGCAGAGCGAATATGCCGTCGGTCGGTTGGTCGTCTCATAGAGAGCTAAGCGTTTCTATTTACAAAATTCAAGGATCACTGTGCCTGGTCACAACCTCTATGTGTATGATTAAAGTTTATTGTTATGCATCTAGTCGCATTTTAATCCAAAATAAATGGCTGCTGTCAAATGAAAATTACCATCGAGTTAATCATAACTCGTGTGCGTGCTTCGGAAATCGGACACTAGCTATGTGTTTAGACTTTAGACTGTGGGTGCTGGGTGTCTGTTTTGGGAAGCTTTATAATTACTGGTTTCATTTTTCGGTTATGGTTGACACCACGCAGCTTTGCCATCAAATTCTATTTTCATCAAAATGGTAACACACGAGACCAAAACAAATCAAATTCAAATTTACAATTGAATTTGGCGGTTGGTCGATGGTTTTGGTTGGTTATGACCTTATACACATGTGTTTTCTGTTAAATTTAAGAGGCTGGTTAGGAAAAAGTTACGGTGCTGATTTGAATTTCAGAAGTCATAATGAATAAATGAAAAAATTTTAGTTTTGCATTCGTTCTTTTAGAGTGTTAGATCTGAGGTTATTTGTTATTTGTATGATGCTCTCTGCCAATTAGAATTCATAATGACAAGTGGTAAAAAGGAGCAGATACTTACTTGTTCAAAGTATATTATAACTTTATATTACAAGTTTTAAATTTTGAAGAGGTGAAAGGATTTTGCTTTAGGAAACGAAGTATGTATTTTATCTGCTGACATTGGCATAAATAATGCAGTTTGATTAAAAAGGAGTGTCTATTATAAAGTCAAATAAACATTACAGTTAAGATTAGTTCACTTTATTTCATCAATCAAAGTTCATCAAATGTCTATACAGATTACATGAAGTATTACACCAGCATATAAATATGACAAGTTTGCACAATGAATACGGCAAAATATTATCACGTAAAAAACATATCTATACGGCATAGTATTTGTATGTGGCCATAGACATGGAAATGATTTTAAAGCCATATATATGGCATAGTATGATATCAAACATATGTAGTTGCTAAATATAAATATAAACATGTTTTCTGAGATAAAGGCAAAAGCCTACAAGATGTTCTGCTATCGAGCGGATCAAAGTAAAAAAAGAATATCGTCCTTGCGGAAGAGCTACTTGAAAGTATGTTTTTGGCTGCCTCGAAAAGAGGAGCTATTGTTCGTGGGCGGAGTAGTAAACGGATATGTCGGGAAGACAAACGAGGACTATGCGGAGACTGCTCTGGGATAAATACCAGATACACACTTGGTGTAGATATAGAAGTCACATAGTCTTATTGATACCTTGTCATTTACAGCAGTGTTAAAATGAAATCGCAACTGACTAACATTCGGTAAATGAATTTTTGAAAACTAAGATAAAACACAGCGCGATTTTTTTTCGAAAATTGACGCTATTGTGAATGGTACTAAAAACTATTGATTAACGTTACAGATTGAATCACAACTTCATCTTTTTTTTTTATAAAATAATACACGTGTACATATTCATCGCCGTTTAGCAGTTTGCAGAAGCGGTCTTTCCAGATCTTCAGTAGCGACTGCGTCTATTTTACTATGTTTCAATTCTGGTATTTAGATCTTTCACCTTTTATCAAAAACTTCCGAACCTCTATCCTGTCATGGCATCTCTCTATTTCCTCAAACGAGCACTTCTCATGCTGCTTCTTATTTTTTTTTAAGAGTTCAGTGTTCTTCCTCTTTTTTTCCTTATAAATTTCGATATACTGGATGAAAGCAGCCTTTTTTCTCTTTTGCATCAACATTTGTCGTGCTTTTCGTTTGGCTGCTTTTACCTGTCTGCATTCTTCATTGAACCATGGGTTTCGTTTTGAAGCCCGAGTGAAACCCAGAACCTCAGAGACAGTGGTTCTGATGGCTTCCTGGCATTGCTGCCACTAGTCTTCAATGCTTGATGCTGGCGGCATAAGATCCAAGGATAGTTGGAGAGACACACGATTGGAGAAGGCACTGGTAATCTCTTGCGACTGTAGCTTTCCGACGTCATGTCTCTTCACAGCCTTGTATCGCACGATTCGTGAACAAGATATCCTCATTCGTACCTTTACTTGGCTACAACAAGGTAGTGGTCCAAGTCAAAGTTGGAACCTTTGAGAGTTCGGACATCTATCGCACTATAAGAGTACATTGCGTCGATCACAACATGAGCAATTTAGCTGACGGTAGATCGATCTGGTGATCGCCCTGTACCTTATTGAATTTTGAGATGCGGGAAGCGTGTACTACTTACAACAAGATTTCGCCCCGCAGCAAAATCGATTAGCCCGAGTGCGTTTTCGGAGGTTTTGTCAGGAAGGCTATGCTCACCGGTTGTATTTCAAAGATGTCGTCTTTTGTTTGCGTTGAAATCGCCAAAAACGATATTCAGGTCATGCCTAGGGCATATCATATGTTTTGTCGAGGAGCTCGTAGAAACGGTCTTTGAAGTTCTCGTCTTTCTCTTCTGTGGGAGCGTGGGCGCATATTAGCCTAATATTGGTGAACTTAGCCCTCATGCGGATAGTCATTATCATTATACGCTCTGGATTAACTGGATTTTGGCTAATAACCTTATCCCTGAGTCTACCTCTAACCGTCAAATCCGCAACCAAATAAGCGTTGTTTCTGTTGTGTGTAGAAGTCGCCATAGTAGTGATTTCATTTTCTTTATTTCTCATGAAAGTAAAACATGAAATCAAAATCCTGCTTTGATGGACCTAACTAACAGGACTAAGGCGAATAGAAAAGGCTCATTATCCTCTTTGAGTCAGATCTTAGCCTTAGCTTCGTACCACGGCTTCTTTCCTTCTATAACCACAATGGATATCACACCACCACCACCACCATAAATGTTAGTCTTTCAAGCTTTAAAAAAGAAAATACAAGTAATGGTATTTATCAAAAACTTTTTCAGGAACTTCTCGAAAACATCCACCCAACAAGGACTTTATACACAGATGGATCATTTAAAGACAGTAATTCATCTTATGCCATTGTAGAACTAGAAGGCAACGAAACAATTCACAGCTTCCAAGGTTTATTACCAGATGCAACAGGAAGTTTCTTGGCTGAAATTACAGCTTTATTTAAAGCCCTTACTCTCGCACAATTAAAACGATGGCTTAGCGAAGGCTTGGAAAAACGAAGTAACCTCCTTTCTTAGAAGACACCAATTTTCCCAACATCGACCGCCATACAACATCAAACTAAGCCGTCAAGAGTGCGTAACGCTTATTCAAGTAAGAGTTGGAAAAACCTTGTTCTCCAGTTGCCACTACTTCAAAAAGGAACCACCCCAGGAATGCGGAAAATGTCAGGAACCATTAATAATCTGGGACATTTTTACGGAATCTCCTATCTCCCGTCAAATACCGGGCATGACCTCCATTTGAAGAAAAGCAAAACAGACTTTCGATCATCCTCAACCCTTCTGATGCAGCACCAAAAATGGAAAGAGATATAATATCAAACTAAAACTTTCTTGTTAATCTTTTGTCTAAACTCAATCACTTTTTATTTCCATTTTTGCTCTCTCACGACATCTATGGTCAAGTTGCCCTGATGTCTTAAATTTATAAATAGCTTATTAACTTATTTACTTTGTAAGTAATTTTTTGTAAATAAATAAATAAATATGAAATCAAAAATTGAGATCGGAAAGTAGACTTATATTTTTGTGTTGTTGCGAAAAGTTCATAATGAGTAGTCTAGGCACAAAGCTAAAAAGATGTCTGAAAGACAAAAGCGGGGTATTTGCAGGGAAGTATTGAATTGTAGTTTGTGTTTGTCTAGAAATAAAAGCCTAGCAATTAAAATTTTCTTCTGTAATTGTACTCATATAAAAATGTATATTGATGTACTGCGACAGGCAAAAGTAACTCATTATAGTCGCAGGTGTGTTTTTTTGTTCGACTCAATGTCTTCAAAGAAGTTGGCCTCATAACACTTCACAAAAGCGACATAAGGACAACTCTAAAATTTGGCCTTATCTTACCTCACTTGGCCTTAAGTCACGACACATATTTTATGTATAAAAAGAAAAAATAAAAAACAATGGTTAATTAACTATTTCTTACGAATGAGATTGCGTACAAGGAAGTTACTCCTTATTCACTATTAATTTTAATTTATAAGCCCTCATCATTGGTAGGGTCAGAATAGAACGCTCTCAAAAATATCAGATAACAAATACAGGGTTGTCGCGGGTAAGTCAACACCAGTTGCAACTTGCAATCCAAAGTAAAATGATCCCAAATTGGGATTCCCAATGGAAAACGTGAATTCGAAACAGCACTCCTTTACTAAAGCAAAACTTGATGATGATGATTTCTTTTTATGGATTTTTAAATCACAAAAACCCAAATTTTGGTTCATTTTTTGTAACAATTGTTGATATTCTTTTCAGGAAAACACCACTTGACTTTTGTCAAATACCGTAAATAAAAGTTAAATAATAAAACTTGATTTACCCTTGATAATGAGTTTCTCTACGAAACTGTTATTTGACACACTCCCAAACTATGGTATAGCTCTATTGCGAATGCTTACGTTAAAACGAAGAGGCAAACAAATAGACAGGGTTACAGACTCTCATAAATTAAAAGACACAAACGAAAATTCGGCAAACAATCTATACGAGTTTTCTTATTACACCAACTGTTTGATGTCTGTGATGTTATTGCGTGTCTATCGTCTTTTGTCATATACTAGAAATTGATTAAAAATGTATAAGATCAAGCACGTTGAAGCGGCTGAGCTAACTCTTCTCGTTGATGTTATGTAAATCTCATTGTCAGTGTCATATTTAATCAAGTAGATTGCTTACATCAAATATTTCATCTTGGTATGGCATGCAGTTGTAAGTGCATCAAAGACAAGCAATGTGTAGAATAAATAAAAGAAAACAACTTCTGAACTTCTGTCTGTTTTAATTAAGGCTTTCGAATATTTTATTCATGGCACTGTTTTTGTAGATGTTTGACTCAAAGCAATAACATTGCCACTCTCTTTACATATGTTTTGGGCCGTTTGGAAATGTCTTACATTCCAAATATATTGGCTCAAACAATGCATTTTTAGAATAGGTAAGTGTAAGTGTACGTGCGGTGCGAACATTTTTATTTAATAAAAAAAATTTTTTTTAATACCTTTCTGCCATTTTACTTCAGGTTGGTAGACAAAGAGTTCTGTTTTTCAAAATCCTTTCTTTATTAAAGCAACGTGAGCCAAGGAACCGCCAAAAAAAGTGCTTACAGGTATCTTTTACAGTTTCCTAATCGTTCCTTACACAGAGATAGGATTATGAAATAAAGAAAGAGAAAATACTTCCAATTCTAGCTGTGTAAAGCTCTGGTTACATACGGCCAAAGGTATTCGTTTACTATCCAAATACAAAACTACAACAAAAAATAACCAAGGCCGCAAGAAACTAAGAACCTTTGTGTTATTGTGCACTCAGAGAAAAACCGCAGGCTAAAATCAAGTACGAGTAGGCTTAGTTCTATTTTTTTGCATTCTTAGTTTTGTTATTTCAAAAACGACACGTTTCATTCTTAATTCAAGAATTTTATTCTAAAAAAGAGTTTTTATTCCGAAAATAGGAACACAAAACTTGATTTGAGTATGGCATTCTTAATATAAGATTTGTTTAAAGTTATAGTAAGATATACGTTCTTGAATTAAGTTCTTCATTATCTTGACCTAGTTTCGTTTTCTTTATAAGAACAAAACATTCTTAATTTAAGATTATTGAATGTTAAAACGAGCCGATACGGTCTTAAACGAGCCGATACAATCTTAAACAATCCGAAACGATCTTAAGCTAAGATTGATATTCTCAAATTAAGCCGAGACGATCTTAAACTTATGATGCAGTTTTATTACAAAGAAGCTTAGATCGTTGTGTCATTTTGAAGCGTGCTTTATTACGGTTCGGACGTGATTTCTTATTGTGTGGTTAAGTGATATTTTTACGAAAATTAAATTGATAAAAGTATCTAGTGATGTATAAATATGTGTTTCAAAACACTAACGGAAACTTTGTTATAGTGAGTGACAAATTGATAACGATATAAGAAATAGAGTATACATTGACTACTCAGCTGAAGCCGACGCCATTTCTACCACCATGGCACCAATAATCTTTACGTAATGATGTTACTAATAATTTTGAACTCTATAAATAAAAAATTTTTATATTTCAGAATGAAACAATTTATGTTCTATGCCAACGAATTGAAAACCTTTGATTTGACCATCATTTCCAATCATTTCAAATTGGTTGTTCAATAAGAACCATGGAAGTAAAAATTATTACGGAATTTTTAAGTCCACCACTCCATTTGTATCCATTAAACAAAAGAAGAGCCTATTTTAGAATTAAGTATGTATATTTAAATAATTTTTGTAAAATAAAAATTAAAAAAATATAAACACATTGAAATTATAAGTGCTTTTAACTTTATTTTGGTGGAGAGGGGGTGGAGATGAGGGATGGGGACAAGGAGTGAGGAAAAGGATTGATTCTAAAGGTAAGAGCTTACAAATCTTGAGTCATGATTTAATAAGCTAGAAGTTATCCGAAGGGTACTGAAATAAAAGAGTTTTTGTTCTTATTTCAAGTTCGGTAATGCTTAATTTCAGTCTAAATTCAAGATTAAGAGAGCTAGAAGCGATCCGAAAGCAACTAAAACAAACCAGATTTTGTTCTTACTTCAAGTTTGTTTATTCTTAATTTAGGAATATAAAAAACTTGATTTAAGTATGTATTATATTCTTATCCCTGGTATATTTAAGAATACGTGATCTTAATTTTAGATTGTAATAGTCTAACATCAAGCTTTTGTATTCTTATATTTAAGCTTAAATAAACTTATATTAAGATGAGAACATTCTTGAAATCAGAATTTGAGGCTTATCAAAAAAAGGTTTAAAACAAGAATTTCGGGCACGGATTAAGAATTTTCGAGGTTGACAGACTTTCGTCAACGAATAGGCTTGCTTTGACACTGATTTTCTTGAATTTAGCTCGTTTTTTTTCTGAGTGTGTGAGCGTTTCTTGTCTGACAGTACTTGCTGGAAGAGATTTCTTACTTTAGAGACTAGTTCCACTCACCACCACTATAATAAAATTAATAAAGGAAGACGAGACGAACTTTTAAGTACCTTTTGTTAAAAAAAAAAGAATAGCACTGCTTCAGATTTTCTTGGCGAGGCCTCATAAAATCTATGTTCTTATGGATATCACTTTAAAGTTGATATTTTTGTTTTACTCTGCCCTATGTTCTCTTTCAACTAAATCGTTATAAATCAAAACATTTAATTTTCTGTGAAAATTCATAAAGTTTTAAACTTTATGGATATGAAGATTTCAAACTTGCAGAAGTGACACACACTTTGACATGGCAAAGAGGCACAAGGAAAAACTTTCAAACCATAAGGCCAAAGTTTTCCACTTTTCTTCTATTCTTTTGACGATATACACTGCTGCAAAGTTTTTAGATTTCCATGAAATGATAACTTTGATAAAAGTTTTTGCCATCTATGAATTAAGCACACATGCTCTTTGTTGTGAGGATGTTTTTTTCTTTCCTTTTCTTTCTTTATCAGCTTGCATATAGATAAAACACAAATAGAATTTCCTAAGTCAAATGCAATAATCACTTAGTAAGTGCAGATTGCAGAGCAAATATAAGTCTGATGTAGTTGAATGGCTTTAGATTATTCAACACTTTTGTTCTCGGACTAGGGTTGTCACAACATACACAAATCGTAAGCTGAAAGTTTGATTAGTTTCTGATCTTATGAACGGAAAATAGTTCCATGAAGATATGAAAGAGTTTCTTCAGAGAACCCTTAAAGGCAGTAACGTAACAAAAAAAAAAAAATCTCAGTTGACAGAGAAAAATTTTGAAAAATTTCAACTTTTTATTCTTTTTTCTTGTTCTGCCTTTTCCGGACGTTACAAGCATTGTTATTTTGAAGGATTCACAGTTCTACCTGCTTTACTAGCTCGTGGATATGCCACACCCGCCGCGTTGTCCGCTTGTAATAAATCGGAAAACCTTCCTGTTTGGATTTTTTTTCATTTCTGAGGACAACCAAAAGCATATTTCGTTGCATTTGTCTGTAGCAGGGTGTTTCGGTCTGCCTTTGTTTTTCTTCCGTCGCGGTTGTGTCTGAATGTTGCGTAATATATTGGTATTGACTTTTGGACGGCGTTCTCTGGATTTCCCCTTTGAACATGACCACAACAACTGCGCCGGTTGGGCTCCATTTTTTTTTTTCAATATGGTATTTTGGATGCCAAGCCTTTCACGGATCTTTGTAATTCTAATACGATCAAGTTTTGTTACTCCTGCTGTCATACGTCATTTCGTTTGCCGTAAATTTACTCTCATGCCTTTTTGCGCAACATAGTGACATAGTGAAGCGTGTGTGAGGGGCTGGATACACAACCGCCATTTACAGTCATCCCACTTTCGGTCACAGAAGAGGGAGGATTTTTCTCACCACTTACCTTACTCCATTATTGATATCGTCATCAATAGTTACTTCACTACTATTGATCATTGATCAAAGAAATTTAAGCTTTTCAATCTTGGAAAGCACTTTTCTATCGAAAAAATGCCTGATATAGGCGTGCCTGGATCAAAAATGGGTAACACAAGTTGTTAAATTCCTTATCAAATTTATATATGTATATTAGGGTGTCCCTTATTTTAGAGATTTTTCTGACCAGATGCTTTGATTCTTTTTCATTTGAAAACAGTAGTTATTACTAAAAAACTGAGTCTGAGATTATTTAAAGAAAACCATAAACTGTCAGAAACCACTATGGTATCCGTTCGAGTGGTAAGTTGCCATCTACCGACAAATGGAAAAAAATATTTTTCGGTGCAAAGACGGCACGGGTTGTCGTCATCGTAGCAAAGTGAAATTTGGTGTACTAGTAGGGCAGGGAGTTTTTTTTTTATGAAATGAGAGGTTATGTGAAAGCTTTTAAAATAGACACACATTAACACGTGAAACCTATTGGCACAATAAAAAAAATTGGAAAGCTTTTTAGACGGTGGGTCATTACATTAATTTGTCTTCAAAATCTGCAATAAAGTGAACTGGCTTAGTGACTATTATGCCTTTGACTATTGGAAATTTAAAAAAAAAGAACTGTCAATATGACAACCGTTTTGCCACGTTGTGATTTGAGGTTATTATTCGTATTATTGGTGGAATACGTTACAGGCCCGAAAAAATTGATAATTATCAAGTAAAAGGTGTGTTTTCTTTTTACATTGGCACTGTAACACCCGAAACTAAAAATCAGAAACGTTTCGGGTGTTAAAACTTTTTTATACGTCATATTTCCTTGTATCTTCAATGCATGGTGTGTGTGTGCATGAGGTTATGTTTTTTTTTTTTTCAGGAAGATCAACATAAACTAGCGAAAATGTGGGAAAGACCAAAACTAGACAAACTAAAAAAAATATATTTTAAATTAATTTGAAAGAGACAGTATATGTAATATAACAGAAGATATGATTTATTTGTGTTTACTTAGTTTTAAAGAAGCTCGTAATGATGCTGCATTAAAGGAGAATATATTTAGTACAATCATTGAAGCATTATTGCTCCGATTTTTTTTTACTGTAAACCGATTTGCATGAAATTTTGGAATTATGCTCATCTTACCCTTAACTTCAAAAGTGAAAATGATTTGAACTCCGCAAACTCCCTGGGGGTGGTTGCCACCCCTTCTCGGGGGTGAATTTTTTTTCAAAATAACCTCGGATATCGATAAAAGGCCTAATTTTAAGCAAAAAATCATTTATAAAGTTTTTCAAAAAATCCAATACTTTTCAAGTTATTGGCAATTGAAAATTCGCAATTTTTTCACGTTTTTCATCGGTTTTTGCAAATATCTCCAAAAATATACGTTTTATCGAAAACTTTATAATGTGATGTTAAAGATCAAAGCCGTTTTTTGTTTTGTCTGAAATTTAATCGATGTGGTCAATGCCATCTAGTGGCGAGCAGATGCATTCTAATACAAAAGGGTTTTGTAGTGCTTGAAATAAGCTTTAAAATTAAAAAAAAATTAGCCCCGAGAAGGGGTGGCAACCACCCCCAGGGTGGTTGCGAAGTTCAAATCATTTTCACTTTTGAAGTTAAGGGTAAGATGAGCCTAATTCCAAAATTTCATGCAAATCGGTTCACAGTAAAAAAATTCGGAGGTAAGACCGTATTTTTCGCTTCAATGACTGCACTATATTGTGGTTATGTTTGTTTGTCAGTAGATTTTTTTTAAAGAAGCTGCTAATTTATGTTAAAGGGGAGCTCATTATATTTATGTTTATTTGTTCTCTATTTATTTTACAGTACCTTAATTAAAAAACACTGATTTTGTTCAAATGAAGTATTTAATTTTTGTACTCGTAACATCCGAAACAAAACCGTGGTAACACCCGAAACAAAGTAAAAATTAATAAAAAAAAAAATAGTAAAACATTATTTGTGACAGTAATTATGTGGTAGCAGGATAGTAAATATTATACTTTTGGAAGCCTGTAATTTTAGAAAAGTTTCCCTAAGATAATTCGCTGAATTTCATATAAATGTAACAGTAGTCAAGTCATTAGGACTTATAAAATTGAATCCTTATGCTAAACTCCACAAATTTTACAATTAAGATAAAACAACTAAGAACGTAAAGAATAAGACATTTTGATTGCTAAAATATCATTTCAAAATACATTAAAATTTTGACTTTGGTTAAAAAATGTAACACCCGAAACGATGGAATGACTCCGGTTGAATATTTAAAAAAAAAAATAGTAAAAGCAATTTGTCAAAAAATAAAAATTTGTATAAAACAAAAAAAGAAAATTTACTGTGAAGTTGTCAATAAATTCAATTGATTTTGCTTCAATATATTTTAATACTTAAAAACACAATTGAAATTTATTTTACTTTAATATTTTAAAAATTTGTTTGACACTTTGAAAGAGCTTTTGTTATGAAAACGACAGCAATTTAGTGATATAAGTGTTACTTTTAGAATAAGTAAACAAAATTGTTTGATTGTTTTTGATTTCAAAAAATTGTTTAAAGTGAAAGAAAAAAAAATATATTTACATCGATTCGAGCTGAAAAAAGGCGATTAAGGATATAGAAAAAAGTTTTCGAGCTTATAAAGATAACTCTACAGTAGAAAATCTAGAAGAGCCATAAATATCTGTAATGCTCGTATACAATATGCCAAGTTTTTGAATGACAAAAAAGTAAGGTAAAAATACAGTTGTGTTTTTTTTTATTAATTTAACTTTTTCATTTGTTCATGTTATGAACAAAATTGTATTATAAAATAAGGGAATGAAATAAAAAATCCATTCATCTACTCATATCTTTTTACTACACAGAAGAAACTTCCCTTGTTCAACGAGGTATTTCGGTTTGATACAACCTCGCCTCAAATAGCTTGTCAATTCGAGTGTCAATTTTTCTGACTACTTAACGCGCCTTTGGAGTTATTTACCCATTGCGATGAAAAAGTTTAAGACTTTAATCTTACATATAATATTTCTGCAAGTCATTGAATAGGTACATAGGTCCTCTTTTTCTTATCTTTCCATTTGCTCACATTTTTATCAAATTTAATCGATTCTTTTCCCTTATTTCTCTTATAAGGTAGACCACTTTAAAATTTTCAAAAAATCTATTTTTTTTATTACATATTTCGAAAGTATGATATCCAAAGAATGTTATGACCAAAGGAAAAATGAAAATATCGAACAGATGCAGAGTTATCGCATTTAGAGTGCGAGAACAACATGCGGTCGGGTGACGAGTCAGGTAGCTCGGGCCGTTAAAGGAGGAGGGACCTTCGCTTCACAATACCCTCTATTGTTGACCTTTTGTATGGTCAGACAGCTGCTTCGGGGAAGGAAGTAGAAGGTCTATTGTACGCGCCTGTCGTCGTGGATTAATCCGTAAGTTACTACAATTCTCAGTATTATTATCGAAAGGATAAACCTAAAGTTTGGTAGCGTGTAAATAAATAACTTTTCGGTGGCCAAATATGTCGAAAAAATTCAAATATTGGATTAAAAAGGCTCCCAAATTTTAAATTTTTTACTTTTTCATTCTTTTTTAGGTATGTATATATCCTTCCCTTAATATGTCAGTAAAAGAATGACCTTTGGTAAATCTTTCTCAGATCAACCAAAAAAGAGTGACAACTGCAGTAGTTTTCGATGTCGCCGAAAAAAAGCGTCCGGAAAACTTCAATAACACCGCCATTTTGTTAGTCATCGAAAGATTATTGCCCCTATTGGTCAATAGGGGCAATAAAAATATTAAGTCTATAGCAAACTGTATCTACGTATTCGCTACAAGAATTCGGTTGGTCCCTAAATTGCTTTAAATAATAATTTATTCAATAACAAGAAAAAGCAAAACTCAGACAGAAGGCATAAAAAAAAGTCAATGTCATTCGTTCGGGATTCACAATATTATTCAATACTTTTTGATGAAACAACTGATGCATCTCACCTCTCCCAACTGAGTATAATATTACGCTACGTTCACAATTTTTTTTTTTTAGTTTTAAATTCATTTTTATTGTTTTTCACTTATATCTACTTACTTGCTAACAAAAATGTTTAAACTAGCTTATATAATAACTTAATTAACTTACTGACCCCAGGCGGGTACTCTAAATTACACAATAACTTATTTCTAATGCCTTTCGGCGTAAAGATATAATATATATAATTCAAACTAGAGCTAATATTAAGAACTAAGAAAGTTTAAAAAACTTAGTTTCATCGATCCAATTTTTTCGTTTTTCCTAAAATTACTTACAACTAATTAAAACTACTTAAAACTAATTAAAACTACTTAAAACTAGAGCAGCCATAGTAGCTTTTTATAATTTTTTTTTTTGTTTTTTGTGTTTTATAATATTTTTTTTTGGGATTTTGTGTTTTTTCTATTTTTTTTTTTTGAATTTTGGGGACGCACAGTCATTTTTACATTTTTTTTTTTTATTTTGATTTTTTACATTTTTTTTTTTGATTTTCGACGCCGCAATAATTTGTATAATTTTTTTTTTTTTTTTTAGTTTTTATAATTTTTTTGGTTGCCACTATGCCTACCCCCTATACCCTAAGTCTTACACACTAAACCTTTGTAAGCCAGCCATAGGCGACTCGCTATCCGTAACATTTTCCCTATGTTGCTCAGACAACCACCAGAACATATTCAACGTTTTGTTAACGTCCCGTCGATCGCGATCTGAAACCGCCCTAATGTACCGGAGGAGCTCTTCAACTTCTCCGCCTACTGCGGCGACGTCCCGGCTGTAAAGGAGCCGTCGTTCTACGGACTTACGGCAGACGTGGTAGATTAACGGAACCGCCAATCTGTCCTGTATCAAACCTATCATGTCAAAATAGAGGAAAGCCTCCGGTGGGACAAATCCACTGAAACGTGTTCTCTCCATATATTCAAAGTTGGGGTAGTAAGCCCCAAATATCAGGCCATTGTTCGAAGTCATCGCCCTTGCAGTGTGACCCCGAGTCAGTTTTATCATGAAGTTGTCGATTCTGTTTATTTGAGCCCCGTTGTAAAGGACCCCATTAGGATAATATTTTCTGTACTCCGACTCTGGTGTTCTGTGCAATCCAAGACAGGTACGCAGACACTGTCTCTCAAACACCCGAATCTTTTCCATCTGAGACGCTGTAACATTGAACCACACAGGGCACCCATAGACAATCATTGGCCTTATGAGGGCCATGTAGCAAATCACTTTCACCCTGCTGTCAAGTTGTCTACTGTGAGACAGTCGCCTTGTCAGAGCAAAAGCTCCTCTAGCCCTGGCCAGAGCCGCATCCATATGTTTGTTAAAATATAGATACTGATCTAGCCAGATGCCGAGGTACTTGACTACTACTTTGCTTGGCAGTGGGTGGCCATGTAGATCAACGATCACCAGCTTTCGCCAGTTCTTTCTCGTATCCCATGAGGCCCGAGCCAACGGGGTTCTAAACACAATTGTTTCCGATTTCTGAAAGTTGATTTTCAACTTCCAGTCATCGCAATATTGCTGAATCTTATCGAAGTCACGCTGCAAAAGTAATCTGATAACCTCGATCTTTGGACCTGTTCTGTACGCGACTAGGTCGTCGGCGTACGCTATAGCATGGTGAAGGGAACCAATTAGATCGCCAGTGAAAATGCTAAACAAAATAGGCGAATTCACCGCCCCCTGTTGTAGACCGTTCTGTATTTTAAAAGTTCTGGTAGAAGTTCTATTGCAACTTTTAACAACAAACGTTCTACCATGAAGCATGTCATTCAGAATATATAGTAGTGGTTTACTCATGCCATATCTGATCAACTTATAAAAAAGACCGTCTAACCAAACGGTATCGAAAGCCTTCTCCAAGTCAACCAGACATGCACCCGTACACTGCTTTTTAGCTTTGTTCCATTGAATATCAGATACTAGTTTAGACGCAGCATGTATGGTATCATGGCCCGCCTTAAAACCGAACTGATTTTCGGGAATAATATTTTTGTCCTCAGCCCATGTGGACAGAGCTCTATTGAGAACTTTCTCGAATACTTTGCTGATACTCGGAAGAAGACTAATTGACCGGAGATTTGATGGATTGGAACCATCCTTACCTTTTTTGAGGAGAGGATGGACCACTGCCGTCTTCCAACGCACTGGATAATATGCATTATTCAGCGCATTGTTGAACAACGTGGTGTATATGTCCACCGCTTCCGAAGGGAGGTTTCGCAGCACAACATTGGGTATGCCGTCGACTCCTGCTGACTTCTTTTTCTTTATTTTGTGAAAGATGTCCAAGAGGTCCATCTTAGAAACGAACAGGGTGTTATCCCCTTTTCGCTGGGCGATGACTGCATTTGCAAGTCGGTCGTCATTGAACCTAGTGAAACCAGGATTTTCGGATCGCCAATGCGAGATCTCGTCTCTAAGATAGAAGTGTCCTACGAAGGCTCTATTCTCAAGGTCGTAATTCGGGCGAATGCACTCATTCACCTTATATACTTGCTCGAAAAACAGCACCCACCGTCTCTACCTTCTCTTGAGCATCTTCCACTATAAAGTGGTCATCATCCAAAATGGCGTCATCTGGATCTATTCCTAATGTCAGAAGTAAGTTTTTGTTCTCTGTCGTCCTTTGGAGTTTAATACCCTGAAGTTCGTTTTGATCTTTTCTCCTAAAAATTTTATTTATTTCCGTAAAAATAATCGGGTTGTTGGACTGTACAGCCCGAATTTTTTTGTTCCAGAAAAGAGATATAGATATTCTGTAGTTTTCTTTTATCAACACTGTTGGAGATTTTTGATCTGTGACTTCAGAGTTCTAATCTCCAAATCGTGTCGGTCAGTAAACCTCCTGTGCAAGAGTTTGAGTCTTGACAGGAGTCTACTTTTTTGTTTGTAAAGTGCGTCTATTGTCGCGTTTCTGTACATGTTCGTAGAGTCATGTTGCCTATATTTAGGAATTGTCCTGTCCATTGTACTACGGATTGCATCCTCCATACGTTGCAGGTATCCATCGATCTCAACGTTCGACAGATTCCTGTTGCATGGCGGCGCAATACCGTTCGAACGAAGTTCCCTTGAGACGGCACCGGAAAAGCGCGGCCAACGTGTCTTACCGTAGTTGTAAGAGTGCGTCGGCACGTACTCCTCCAGTTCCACAAGGTCGTTCGGAAGCAGCATGACGGCGGCAAGTCCACAGTGGTCACTGTCGTACTTAACCGTCGTCAAACAATTTTTCGTCCGTCGAAGAATGTCGTCGGTCAGTTTCAGTCTTGAGTCTAAAAGCAATAGATCCAAATAAGAGCGACTTCGAGGATATGAAGGCCTGTCAGTAGCCAGCAGATCGACTTTACACTCAATGCTGTGGAGCCCCAGCCAATTGAATAGCTGGGTCCCCCTTGGATTGGCTAATTGATTTCCCCAATCTTGGTGTTTAGCATTGTAATCACCAGCCATAAGGAAATAGTTTTCTTCTGAGTTCAGTTTCAGAGTTCGAAAAAGTGATTCGAGCTCTGTTATAAAACATGAGAGTTGAGAAGCCTCCGGCGCATAGATCGCCACCACATACAACCGCCTCCCCTGTTGGAGAGGGATGCATACGATACACGCTTCAAGCAACTGGAATCGGCGTACTTCACCGCTATATATTACCTTGTGAGCTATGCCCTTACGTAAGAAAATCGCAACCCCACCCGCGAAAGTCGCGTTGGGTCGGTCTCTCCTTACGATAATGTAATTGTTATCCGTCAATTTTTGATGCTGGCTTAGCCTAGTTTCGCTAACCATACATACATCTGGACGTTGGTCTTTTAACAACTCAAGGAAGTTGGCTCGTCGTTCTATCCTAACTAGCGAATTCACATTCACGGTTAGGATCTTAAAAGGCCTCTCCGGCAGCGCGCCCGTTAACCTAAAAATTGCGCAAGCGACGGCACTGCACGGTAGATATGTTCACAATGGTAGCATTCGTGAGGATTTTGTCTCTTTCGTGGATGCATTTGAGGAACTACACGGTTAAAAATGTTGGTGTTGCTCCTAATATTTTTTGGGCTGCAAATTTGACAGAACTATATATAGCTTATTCCAGAACTGATGAAGATAACGGATGTGCTGTTATGCTTTCAGAAGTTCGAGGTGCTGTCATGTAAATTCAGAGAGAAGCGAAAAATGCTGTTAGGACTCCATGCTACAGTCATAAGCTAAATAACTCCATTTCACAAAGTTCAAAAGTACCAGCCATTCGAGACGCTGCGCTGTTGCAATAATGAAAGAGGTAATCTTCTTCTTCAAATTGCATCCGAAACGAAAAACTGTCCTCATGAACACCTTGGGGTGTGCCCTCACATCACTTTGCGAAACAAGGTGGGTAGAACGACATGAAGGTGTACTTCAATTTTCTTTGGACCTCATCAAAATTGTGGAAGCGTTTGAAACGATATCGCAGTGGCGTGACCCAAGCACCACGGCTGGCAAGGCTTCCTTACTTATAACATCTTTATGCAATTCACAGTTTATGGTATCAGTTTTGTGTTTGAGTGATGTGTTGTCTTTAACAAACAAAGTCCTTGAGCAAGTTACTACAATCTAAATCTCTTGGCCTGAATAGCAGCGCAATGATGGTGAAGAACACGTTTTCCGTTCATTAAAGTCGATGGGAGAACATAGATACCAGTTTCCACAACATCTCGCAGCATGCAAAGAATTTATGTGATCAGTTGAATGTTGAGTTGAGGATTCCTCGTATTCCACGTCATGGTGGACGCCAAATTCACCGAGCTAATTTTGACACTAATTCAATACTTCAGAATCTCGTTATATGCAACCTCTACTTGACTTTATCCTGACCGATTTGCATGAAAGATTTCGAACGGAAACCTTAGATGTATTTAAACTTACAATTATCATTCCGAAAAAAACAATTCGATATAATACTGCTGAGTTGGATACCACCGTTAAGTCGCTAATAAATCGCTTTGGTCAACTCTTAGAGTTAAATACAGACATAGCCTGTTTTTTGCTCAAAGATGAGCTGGTGTTGTGGCGGGAAAAATGGTTAACGGAAAAGAAGCAGAACAGTCGTCTTCCCGTTACTGCTCTTGAGTTGATGGATAAATGCAATAACGATGTGTTTGGCATTATACACAGTTTTCTTTTAATCCTTGCAATGCTTCCGGTTACGAATTCTTCGGCAGAGCGGTCATTTTATTCATTGCGGCGCCTTAGAACGTATTTAAGGTCCACAATGAGTGAAAATCGCCTTTGCGGTTCGGCACTTATGCGTTATGCACATCCACAGACAAATCCCGATCGATATTGAAATAGTTATATCAAGGTTTTCAAAAACCGGCTTCAACAAAAAGTTAGATTTTAGGATTTAATTAACTATTTTAAACTAATTTAACTTATTTTTTTTAAACAATTTTTCTACTTCTTTTAAATAAAAAATGTATTCTTATATTTGATTGAGTTTATATTTAATAAGATCAAATCATTGAAAAGGAAGGAAAACTGCCCCCCCCCCTTATCAAAATCCTGGATCCGTGCCTGGCTATGGACTGTAAAACTTTAAATGCGTTTTTCTCAAAATTATGTTTTTTGAACTGGTGCCAACCGTAACTCAAAAACCGCTCGATAGATTTGAATGAAACTTATACAGTTTTTAGAAAACATAAAAAGCTAGTGCCTGATCGAAGAATTTTCTTTGTTTTTTCAATTCGATTTTTTATAAACAATTAACTGTTGATTTTTTCCCAAAAATCAGAAAAAAAAATTCCTGAGGCCGCCATTTTCTTAATTTTGAAACAAAATAAAACAGCTTCGATCAGGCACTAGCTTTCTATGTTTTTTAAAAACTGTATAATGTCGATTTCCTTTGCAAAAACAAAAGCACTCTAAAAAAGTGTTTTTTTTTCGTGCTCACTGGAAACGAAAAGACAATTTTTTTTTATCATTGTATGTGTGCTATTTTTGACAGCTCTCTTCCCTTGTCTTGTTGACAAAACTATATGGAAAGAAATTTTTCGTAACTTTATTAATAAGTGCTCTTGGAACAAACCACCTCATCCGAATAATTATACACAACACTTTCAACAAAATTATTCACAGAATGCCTTTCGTTTTGTCCAAGCAATTTTAGAACATCAAACACTTCTTCGTCAGAATCGGAACTAGACGACGACTGATTATATATATTTTGATAAATTGCAGCTAAAATTGAGCGATCCATTTTCAAAAAATAGTTTATTGTTTATTTTTATTATCTCTCTTTCACAGTCCTTTAACCAAAAATGCAAAATAATCAAACTGCAAACTGGTAAACGTCAAATGTTTTGTGTTGGTGTGCGTGAAAGTGCGTGTAAATCATGCCTCTGAATCGAGATTCGTAAAAGTGCTTTTTCGGGGTAAAAAAAAAGTGATCTAGTGCCTCAATGTAACATATTTCGAGCAAAAAAGCACTTTTAAAAGTGCTTTTGTGTACCACTGGAAATTGACATAAGTTTTATTCAAATCTATCGAGCGGTTTATGAGTAACAGTTGGCACCGCAATTTTTAAAAACTGTTCAACTTAAGCCGCCATAACTTGTAAAATAGTTAATTTTTTTTTTTTAAATTTTCGTGAAGTAATGTTAAAGTATGATGAAATGATACTACGTTTTCACTTATGTGAAAAAAAAATTCATTACTAGTAAAAAAAAAATTATTAAAAAATTGCATTTTTTCAAGCTCCTGACTACCTCTAACCCCTTAAGTCTAAGTTTATTTAAATCTTTAAACAAATTAAATGGTTTGTAAGACTTCACAAGACCCATGCCCTAAATTGAAAGCGGTTTCACAAACAAAAAGAAAATTTTTTCACATCAATAGTAATCTATAAGCCGAATGGCATATAAATAATAAGTTAAAGAGTAGCTGTTAAGGGTTAGTATGTAAGTTAGTTAAGCTAATTGTTAAGCCGGTTTTATTTGTTATTGTTAGCACGTGAGTAGAGCTCATGAAGTAAAACGGAATTGAAAATTAAAATGAAAAGACACACCTATACCGCGAGCTTGACTTGTTTTAATTGTGTATCTTCACGCAGCAGGGCGCTTACTCCATTAAAGTCGGAAGCCCCCATAGTTTAAATTTTCTTTTATCCTCAACTAGAGCCATTAGAGCTAAATTGGTTTCGGGATTCGGGCGAATCTCATTTCTTTTAGAAGGACAGTGATTATAAATTTTCCTTGCACAGTACTACAATAAGAATAGCTTCTGAATTGTTCTAAGTTGGATTAAGCTTCTTAACATCCATTTTATCGCCAAATTCGATTGTGCAACGCGGCAACGGGCACTTATTGCTGTTATGACTTCTCGTTATTATTATTCTGCCCTCCTGCACAATTTCACTTATACATAAAATAGCCTTCTTCGGTGGTTTATTATTTGCTTCTTTTCCTTTTCCATTTTTTAATAAAATAAAATGAAACCCCGTTATTTTTCATTGTGAAATTTATGGAAATTGATGGAATTAAAAAGTCTGACGAAGGAAAAATAATATAGCACCTGGCATTTACACCAAAAACAGGCGTTAAAGGATTTTTGGACCAAAAAGGGATTATTCGAATAGCTGGGGCAAGAAAATTAGGATCCAAAAGCAGTGTGCCAATATAATTTCATCTGGCTAGCTACGGTTGGGTGGGTAATTGTGGGTATAGTAGGGATGTGGATATTTGTATCGATTTCTTTACTCTTCTTTTCGTTTTCATTTTAACGAGTAGACTCTATTATTCGTGCCGAAAGGATCAACAAAAAAACAACTAGCCAAAGAATCCTTCATCAATTAAAATTTCCATTTCGTCCTGGGAAATGGTAAACAAAATGGCATCGTATTCAACGAAAAGATGAAATCTGTCCTGAATGCTTCGAGGCAATGGTTGCGTGAATGTATATTTTATTAAGTTGGTAAATGCAAAAATAAAATCTAGGATAATCGTTGTTGAAAAGAGAATGGAAATGGCTATGGGAATGGTATAAGCACATAATGCTTGTGAATAGAAGGATCTAAAGACAACATTAAGAACAATCGTAATTTCAGCTCCATTAAATGTTGTTGCATAATAGACACTTCCACAGTGAGTAAATGATTACAGAAAAGTAATAGTAAAACGAATATAGAAAATCTCAATGGAATGGTTAGTAGATACTTAATAAGTTAGTGTTCTGTTGCTCACTCTGTCTTTCTTTCGTTAAGGAAAGATACTTTTGCTTTTGTGGTGGGATGGTTAAAATAAACATTTTCTTCTAAGGCTTAAACACAAGCTAGATGGATTTTTACAAACAAAAACACATCCGCTGTATTAGAAATTACTTTTACTCCTCACAGTACCAACATGCAAGAGTTGCGTATAAAATGGACATCAATTTACGCCGAAATTAGAACTAAGAACTATTAATGTTATTAGCGCATTTGGATTTGACAAGAGAGATTCTTAGAATTCCACTAGAAAATAGTTTAAAGGGTACATTGAGCGGTTAACAAAAAGAACCGTCTGATGATAATCATTCATCGCCACGGTGAATAGTTCTGTCAGATTCCTCTGAACGAAAAAAATTTCGTTGTAAGCTTCAATGCAGAAACGAATAACCAAGGAATAGAAAAAGCTGTAACTCTTACTCCAAACTTAAACTGTCAATTTGTTAGCATAGATTAAATAAAATGCTCGGTGAAATGAACGCTGAGAATGTACTTTTGTCCGTTGTGCTGGTATATACTCGTATATCAAATGGAATAATATTCATGGCAGACGCATTTTAGCAACGTTCGAAATCATTTTTCAACTTCAAACACACATAACTGTTCCCTAAAAAAAAAAAATAACGATACTCCTGATTACAAAAATAAGCTTCAGAAAAAAAAATTGTTTCGATTTCGAGCATTACAAAATTACTTGGTGATAGAACGGCACTACCACCTCGACCCGTTGGATCGCTCCTGGACTGAGCAGAAATACCCGGGTCAGAGCTACACGGATTCCAAAGGCTAGGAAAATAATAGTTAAGAATTGAACGAAGCTTAGGGCTCCCGGCACGCAATGAGCGACGAACGACTGAGCGACTGAGCGACGCAAAAAAATTTAAACACATGTATGAAGGTGGCCACATAAACCCTGAGCGACTGAGCCATTTTTTTTTTTGAGTCGCTCTACAATCAAATCTGTTTTCATTTTTCAGCCGGGCGCTGAGCAACTAAGAAAAAAGATGAATAAAATTAACACTGAAAGTTTAATTTCAGCTGTTCAAAGCCACCCAATGCTATGGCAGGATACCTACATGGACTATAAAAATAAAAATGTTAACGATATAGAGTGGGAAGAAGTTGGGCAAAATTGTAATTGTTCTGGTAAGTAAGTTTTTATTTATTTAATCTTTAAACAAATAGTGTTTTTTGTTTAATGTCCTAGTTCCCAAAAATATTGTGTTCGCTCATTTCATATATTCAACGCATTGCATTGTTTTAAAGGGACTGTTATTCTAGGGTGACTGCATTTGTTTGAGCTACGCCATTGACCATTTCTGCTGATACATGTATATTATCAAGGTCACTGTCGCCATCGCACTCTATCACTAAATTGTGCAGTATACATTGAATTAAATGAACTGCAGTGCTTGGGTTCGTTTCGATGTCTTTTTTTTGTAAAACCCGCCATTTCTTGCTTAATCCTCCTTTACGACCCGCCAAAAGTCGTGTCCAACGGATCTGGGGTCAAAATGGACCCCACGATTTTTTCTTTGAAATTTATTTGATTTCTGATTTACATTGTTCAGTTTTAATTCTTCTGGCTTTTGTATGAATTCATTCTAAATATTTTTTATATCAGTGATATAGAAATTTAATCAGAGATGTCACTAAGCAGGTATGTATGACGTCATCAACAAAATTTTTCAATTTCAAAATCCATAAAAATTGACTAATTTCGCAAGGATTCCCGCTTATCCCTTTCGAGATGTCTGTTTTATTTAATTAATAAATGAAATATCAGCAAGCCTGCCAAATATGGCTTGAAGTTTTGGTGGCTGAATGAAAGTTCAACGGGTATGTGCAAGTCTAATAGTTTTATCGTACTGACTAATGAAAAATGGCAAATAAGGGCTACAAAGAGAATCAAGTTTGAACAAAGAAAAAAGTAAACAATTTATTTTGAATTGGGAAAATTTATCTCTGCAACACCATAAATCATTGCTAGGGGTTTCATAGGCTCATTACCAAAAAGATGAAGCTAGAGAAGTAATAAATAAGAAAAAAACGACTTTCCAGGCATAGTCAAAGTTCTACTCAAATGATAAAGATGAAAAGGCTCGCCTCGAAGAGGAATACAGAAGCAAAGAAGAAGTGCGCCCACCTCCAATCAAAGAGAACGGAGGTTATGTAATGGGAGCTGGAAGAGGTTTCGGCCCCCGCTGCTGATGCAAACCAAGAAATTACAAGAAAACAACTTAAATGTTTTGCCGCGCAAAAAAGGAGAAATGCTCAGGATATTTGTTTCCCGAAGCTCATTAACGATGATCAAGGACAGCTTCTTATTCATGGAGGCAGAATTCAGCACAGGTGTCGACAGTACTCTACCGTTCGTTATTGGCTAGCCGACTGCGAAAATTCATAAAGCTATCTGATAATCAACGCGTTTTTTTCGCTAACAAGTTAACAATCCCAAAGTGTAAGGATCTCAATGGATAGACCTTATAGGTCTTGCATGTTGTGCTGGTTGAAAAAGCGTTACTTCGAACATCGACAACCACGAGGTCTAATATTGTAGAGGCCATTGTGCTGATGATAAAGGATATGTATTAAAGAAGCGGTGACGAAGAAGAGATGACTTTTATCGAATGGTAAATCAAATAAATAAATTAAAGTAGAAATATTTAATTTTAGACTCTCTCAGGTCGCTGAACAATTCCAAAACAAAAAGTAGAAACACCACCTGTGTTCCTAATGTACTTAAGCTTTTAATTTGTTCAGAACAATGGCAAGGAACTTTTAGGTTCTGAAAATAAACGTTTTGATCGCATTGAAAATCTGTGAACGGATTGTTCTTTCTTTAGCCCACCTGAAACATCAAAAACCAATACAAACATAAACCGCAATATCCATGACAAATTAAATGGCAAAAACTGTATTTTATTGCCCATATTTATATAGTCTGACTTGTGAGACACCATGAATTTTTTTACAAATACTCTACCAATTTCTAACATTTTTCCCAAACTTTATTGCATCTGTAAAATCATCGTTAAAAATAACAATGTATCAACGATTTATTTTACAACTTTCCAAACAGAACACGAAACAAAACCAGCTGCGACCATTCAAAATTACTCTCCCCAATCACAACTAACTCTATGACTAGTAATCGCTACTCTCTCAATTTTATTTTCCTAACCTAAAATAATAAATTTAAAATATTTTTACGAGTTCAATCGTTGACCCGTTTATTTCTTTTTTTTTTATTATTATTTTACGACAAAGACTTTTGCACACAATTCGCTTTAGAAAATAGAAAAAAAAAATTAACTATATCATCGTTCCGATAGCTCCCCTTTCGAATCCTTTTCGTTTGCCGATTCCCGACGTGGAATCTTTTCCCTAGGCCCGAATATTTGCTTTTTTATGCAAGACTTTATTCATTTGCCCTCATTGTCGTCGTTCGTCCTTGTTTTCGTTTGTGGCGTTTGGCCTGGTAAATCGAAAGAGTATTCATGTCTTTTATCTCTGTAGTTAAACTGACACAGCCAGATATCTACACAGCACTGAATATCTTGCCAATCCATTGTATGTTTTACGAGTATCTTTAAGTTCTACATATGCATGTGTATCTATCGTGCCACTGTTACTTTATATCACTATTTAAATGAAAATATTTAAGGTTCGGGCTACCTACTCTTTCTGTTTACATCAAGGCCAACTGATGGCATTCCCGAGGTTTATATTTTGGCAACAAAAGCTTTTGCCACAAAAATTAAACTGTTTATTACTCGAGAATAGGATACACGAACCCAGAGCAAAGCCATGTTGGTAAGGAATGTCGAATCCAGGCAAGGGGCTATTATATTTTAAGCTCATTTATGGAATTAATTTAATTTTATGATATCCACAAACACAACCAACCACCCACACACATACATTCACATGCATTGAGTGCTATACGAACAACGATGAAGAATGGTAGAGGGGTTTCTGAAGCAACCGAGAGGCACCAATGGGCTAACAACATGTGAAGAGCCTGGCATTAAGGGATGAGTGATTCTGAGACCTGATGGGATTTTTTGAAGTTTTGGGTAAGTCCTTTGTTGGTTGTTTCGTAAACGCACATCGTAGTCCTTTTATTTTATTTGTTAATTCGTAGTGCTAAATGGGATGGAGTGTTAATATTTTTAATTCTTAATAAATTGTTTGCTTTCGCCTAAGAGTTGGATGAGAAAACTTTTCGAGGGTCATTGCGAGTGAAACAAACTCATAAAAAAGATCCTTCATTAGTTCGAACAAACGTTCCTCGTTCCTCGTCGTAATGACTAGGAACAAAGGATTAATAAAAAATAATCATCAAATGCAAATGCAAAAAAAAAAAAATGGGTACGACTGGGCCGCACGAACTTGCTATTGTTTGCTAGGTACAGTAAAAAAATCTAAGGGTTCAGTAGAAGGTTTCAGTATTCGCTCTTCATAAATTTACGGGTATGCCAACTACACATAAACTATTACAGCCTTATTCATAATAAAAAGATAATACAATACACTGATGATCGGCTGACTAGATACACAACACACTGACTATCTTTTTAATCAGCTTCCTATTCATAATGCTTTTTCCCCTCCGAAATAGTTGGCACATACCTGTGCCAGAAAAAGTACCAAAAATTGTAAATCTATTCCATTTTTTTGACACAGCACAACTCAGCTGCTTGAAAAAAAGAAAAAAACTGTTTTGATTCTGTTTGTTGATACCTAAAGCGAAAAATAAATATTTTAAATTCTGATGGAAACTAAATCTAGAAAAAAACGCTCAGAGAATTGGGACTCGTCCGACAAGGTAATTAGTTTTAACAATTCACAACACATTCAAAAACATCTAACCCTGCAAATTCACAGATAATATTAAGACAACTTGTCGAGGATAAAATCGGTATTGTGGAAAACAAAAACGTTGACACAAATACTTCCCGAGCAAAAAGGGATGCTTGGAAGGATATAACAGATACGTATGTATTTAACATATTTTATAATTCAATGAATTCATTCAAAATATAACATTGATCAATTGAATTTTCAGTTTTAACAGAATGTCTGCAACTGCCAGGGACACTGCACAACTCCAAACACAGTGGCGCTCAGTCGAAATGAAGGCGAAGGCAAACGCTTCAATATATAAGAAGAGCATCAAAGCAACAGGTGGAGGATCACCACCTAAATCTCCAGATGCTGATGATACTCGCCTTATGGGATTAATACCTCATGAATTTGAGGTCGATTTCAATATTTACGACGATGACAACTCGTTGGTCTGTTTGATGAAAAATATTCAATACTAAACATTAACAACCCCTTCTTTACAGACTGGAAAAGAAAATGTGCCAACAGGAATCAGTTCGAGAAATATTTATCCAGTCCCAGTGAGTCCTACGACAAAGAGAAAGAGTGAAGACCCACTTGTAAGTGAAATTTCTTTTAACTCAAACCAGAAAATATATATAGGTATAAATATATATTATATATATTATAATGTCTATCAGTTTTCTCATATTTTCTTTCGAAAATCTATGTTTAGACAAGAATTGGCCATCGCTAAGCGTCCATGGATTGAATCTGGACTTATATACTTTTCTCCATCTTGGTCTTCCATTGAATGCATTTATAGCATTCAGGTCAGAAACGAAAGTGTAAAAAGAAAATGGCATTTTGATTTTTCCTATGGTATTTGAATTTTCGAAAGAAATTTTGAATTTAAAATTTAATTTTATCTATCCATTCAGATGCCAAAATGACAATTCACTTCAAAAACCGTTACTCAGAGGATAATCAACCTCCAACCGTTGATTATCTTTATTTGCCATATTATCAGGCTGATTATCTATAATGAATAAGAATTTCTGTTTTATCATCTGATTATCTTTAAAATGCGATTATGAATAAGGCTTTAAATCTATATATATAAAATAGGATGTATGTTTGCATGTATGTATGGATGTATGTTTGTATAATAATGTATGTCCGGGTAAACTCCTAAACCACCCAACGAATTTTTATGAAATTTTCAGGGCAGACATAGTTTAGTCCAGAGATGGTTCCTGTCAAGGCTTGATCCCCATATTTCCACAGGAACGGGGTTGAGAACGGAAAATAAGAAACTACTCCACAGATTTCAAAAATTCTTTTAGCCCTAGGGGTGCTACATTATCTCTCTTCATCAGTAACTTAGACTATTTTCCATTTCTTTAATCCCACAGGAACAGAAACGGGAAGGAGAACGGGAACCTTAAAGTTACTTGACCGCTTTCAAAAATTCTTTCAACTCTAGGATGTTACATTATCCCTCAGTGACATAGACTTACATTTCATTCACATATTTCCATGGGAACGGAATATTCTCACAGGAACGGGGTTGGGAACGGAAACTTAGAAACTGTTGGACAGATTTCAAAAATTCTTTCAGCATTAGGATGCCACATAGTCCCACGGTAAGAAAGATTATATTTCATCCCCAAATTCCCACGGAAAAGGAAAAACGAAAACGGGAACCTTAAAACTACAGACCCGATCAAAGCCGGGCTGCTCAGCTAGTATTGAATAAAATCACATAGTGGAGTGCTGTAAGCTTTATACCTAGGAATCCAGGGCCAGTCAATGGATTTTCTTGAAATTTTCGGAAAAATTAATAAAAGCATTGAATATGGAAAGAAAAAAATGGCCCTTAATGGGGCAAAATTTTGTAAAAAAAAATTAATTAAGAAAAAAATATTTTCTTTTTCCAAAATTTTGATTTTGAGGCTTGTGAGAGGTCAAGCCTCAAAATCAAAATTTTTCAAAATCAAACTTTTCATTAAGTGAACTCAAATTAAAATTTTTAATAAAGTACAAAGAGAAGAATAATTTGATTGATTGATAAATAAAAGAAAATTCTAAAAATTAATAATTAATTATAAAAATAATTGAAAAATTGAGAGCGGTGAAAAAAATGTAATTAATCATTCCCAAGGATTACAGCGAAAATTATATTATTACAACTTATTAGTAGTTCCTTATACATATGAACCTTGAACATTTTATCAAAATATTAAGACCAGCATTTTTTAAAACCTGTTTTTTTATTTCACTTTCTTTAATATGAAATATTTCTTGATAATGAAATATGGAGCTTAAATATCTTGCCGGAAGATGTTTCAAAAAAATTTTTTTTTTAATTTTCAATTTCAAGAATCAAATTTTTCTAAAACAATCTAAATGACTTCTTTAATAAATTTTTTTGTCAAAATCGTATTAGCCATTAACGAGAAAATCGGTTTTGAAAAAGCGGTACTATGAGAGGTACCCTTTTTAGAATTTCTTCAACATTTTTTTGCATCATAACAAAAACAACTAAAAACTAGCAAATATCTGGACAAAAAATATATTCGAGATCGTTGGACCCATTTTCGAGAAAAATAAGTATACATATATGTATCATCATATAAGTTGTATTTAAGGTAACGTCATTTCAAAGTAGGGATGCTCATGGAAAAAAAACATCGATGTTTTATTCGATGTGATACATCGTAACCTTACATCGATGTTTGTCGATGCATCGCATAAAAACATCGATGTTTTCGATGTATCGATGTTTTTTGAGCAACCCTAAGACATACTACCAATTACGAAATGTGTGTTTTTAGGTTCGTTCGTTGAACTTTACCCAGGGTTGACCCAGGTTTTCTTGATAACCCTATGAGTTGTCGTTGGGTAGGGTTTTCCAGTCCTTAAAAAACGCTAAGCAACAAAATCACCACATATCCCTTTCATTTGAATAAAAATACACGCCATTTGACAGCCCTCAACTCGCCCCAGAAAAAACCGATGACGAGTTGAGGGCAAAAACAGGTCAACCCTAAGCCTAAAAAACACTCTGTTTGACATTCAGGGCGACTTTAGGTTTCTCAAAAAATGCTTTGTGGTGACACGAGGGCGACCCCAGGACTTCAACGAAGAAACCTTTTATTTCTAGGGGTTAATTGTCATATAAGAACTAGCAAACCAAAAAAATAATAAAAAATGAATGAAACATAAGTGTCACAATTACATTCGAAAATTAACAGCTAAAGCTAATCGTTGTTTTGATTTTGCCTTGCGTTTGCGTTATAGGTTACCCTTGGTCTCCACATGCTTTAAATCTATCGCAGCTATTACAGCAGCCTTTGAATATCGCAAGTGGAGACTATTTTAGCAGCTTTATTTTCGTCGCCTGCGATATATAGCATACTTTTATCACAGGGTATCTATGGCAGCTATTAAAGCAGAGGGAACTGTCCTCAGCATATGTTTTTCCACCATTTTGTTACTTCGTTGTTTTAGTGTTTGGTATAAACATATGCTACAAAATGCCCACAACACAAAATTTGTCAGTTGCTCCGCTTTCTTGTGTCTGTCATATTCCTGCTTTCTGTTATGAATTTGAAGCAAGTGGAGACACAGCGTTAAGGTTACATCTTCTTCTGTTCTACATATACAGGGTGTTCCGTAATTCGTGTAACATACTTTGGGATGTGATTTTTGGTCATATTCTAAGAAAAAAATTGTTATACAGTAAAGTCCGTTTCTCAACTTTAACAAGACTTTTTGACAATTTAAGAAAAAGCTAGCTTTGGTGTACCTATGTTAAATTTGATATCTCTTCCATAGGTTTAGGGTTGCCAGATTTTCAATTTTTCAATAACTTGACATTGACAGCGTACGCGTCGCGTGTGCAGCTGCATATCGTGTAGTCTGTCTCTGGATATATAAAGTAAAGGAGAAGAGAGCATATTATGTATGACGTGAATTAAACAGAAACAGAACACTGAAATCGATGCGGTTAGGTACTGTGATCTGTGACTGTGAGTTGTGAGTGTGTATTATGCGATGCTTACTTTTATTCAATATGGATCGAATGAAATACACCATCCCACTGATATATAAATTGAAAGAGAAAAGAGCATGTGAAATAAATTGAACTGTTGATTTGGCACTTTGAGTGAGTCTTTTCAATGTTTGCTTCATCCGATGCATCGAATAAAAAAACATCGATGTATCGGTAAGCATCGAAAGGGTGCGAAACATCGGGTTTAGTCGATACATCGAATAGTAAACATCGATGTTTTCGATGTATCGATGTTTTTTGAGCAACCCTATTTCAAGCCTTGAAACCCAATTCCAAAAAACCTCTACTGCAAATTTTGAAAAGAAAAGATCCAAGTAGTTCCGGCTGCAGAGCCATATACGGACAGACAGGCAAGCAGACAGAATTGCAGCACCAACTTTTTTTGGTTTCGCAATGTCGTGTTTTATTGCTATCTCAAAATTCTTTTCTGCACGATTGCAAAACCTGTCTTATAGTACCTACCTATAATCGCAAGTAAGAAAGTTGTCTACGTGTATCGGAATCTTTAGCGAGCAAATAAAAAGAATGAAAAAAAAAAAAAAACAAAAAAGAAATATGTACGTTCGAAGGCGTAGAGTGAAGCTTTCTATGACGAAATTCAATTGCTTTCACTTCTTTTTTAATAAAATGTATGGAAACATTGTTCAGGATGTTGGGTGTTGGGTATGATATCAAATAACGTTATTTTTTAAATTAATTTCAAAATTAATAAATACACAGGGCCGAGGCCTCTGGAACCTCTCCCAATCATTACCAGTGACCTGTAAGGAAATCGAGGGGACCTAGAAACTACCATTTTCAACCGATTGTGAACGACTGAGTGAAAAAGTTACTTACATGGTAGCCTGGCCTCATGTCATAGGAAATGGTGAAGCCTGAAGCGTAACATAAACCTAGATTTTTACTGGCTACTACCGTCTCCTTTTTTATCATATGCGTAATTCAAATCCTGTTAACTATTGGTAAGACACGCAGCAGACTGCAGACTTTCAGTTGACCGATACTATGATCGAATAGGTTGCTGGCACGCACACTGAACTAAGTTAATAGGGATTTTTTTTTATATACATAATTTACGCGCACATCAAGGGGTTATGATTTATGAATTGAATATCCATATAATGCTTTGCAACACTGCGGACATTTAAAACAATAACAGAATTTTCAGTAGGAAACACCGATGCATGTTGCTTTGGACTTTTGTGAATCGTAATGGGGAGAAAAAGCAGAGCCTGGCAAAGCATTCTACATCCGGGCAGTGATATTAAAATGTAAACCTCTAAGGTAAAACTGATCAGCATTTCTAGGATGATGCGCCTAGATAGGAGGAGTGAATTTACTTACGGAGGAATGCAACTATCTATTTTACTAGAGCACTGTTTGTTGAAAAAAGCGATAAAATAAAGTTTCGACGATGTTGTAGATAATCAATAGATTCCGCCATTTAACTATGAAGAAGGTACTAAAGAAGCCGCTTTCAAAGCAAGTTCAAATCATAGAGATGAAAACGCTCTTTTGGAAGCGGTATACTGAGCAGCGCAAAGGAACCTAGAAAAAAGGCCAATTACTAAGCTAAGATTACATATGGCATGTGGCGGGATTTCGGGAGTTTCTGACTCATCCGCTGATATATACCAAGCTATGCAAGAAGTACAACATACCATCTTCAAACCAACTGCTCAAAGAAGAAGAAGTACCTAGGGCTTATATTTCGTATTTTTTAGGACGACTATCGTTACCAAATATGAAAGTTATCAAAATTTGAAAGTTGCTAATAAAACAGCTTTCCTTCAATCCATGAAAGCAGTGATGGATGAAACAATCTTTTGATGCAATCAACGCTAGACGATTTGAACGAGAGAAACGTTCATTAACGATGTTCAGGAACAGCTTGAGCTTCTTTCCAGAAGCTTGGCCTGTAGTACCCTTGGCGCAATGGCAAGCGTGTGTGCTTTTTACGTATAGGATGTTCGAGTCCAAGAAGCATAAAAAATTGTTTCTCATGAGTATGGCTTTTAACGAAGAATTGGCAAGTCCACCGTGAGTAATTACACACTGTAATGAAAAACGTTTTCTGAGCCTTTAAGAGTCGACATAAAAATGTAAGTCCGGAATAAATTTACGCCGCTAGCCTCTAAGACATCCATTATTTCTTTGCCCCTATTTTAAGCTTAGCTAAAAGGAACTAAATGTTATTGTCAGTCATCACAGTCGAAGAAGTAGTGAAACAGTTAAGAACTTCAAAAAACGCGAGGGTGCTTGAAGTGACGAGATGCCATATGACTTAAAAAAGGTCGGAGACTTCGTGCTATAACCCAATGTTCTAACTTTAGACCAAAACAACGCGCCGAATGTTATTATTATTGTTTAAGTCACCCAATCTTGTAGGTTACAAACAGATTTAACCCTTCAAGGCTCAATTTTATTTCCTGCGTAAAAAAATATGCGTTATATTTCAGTTCCACATTTATGGTACCTACACTGAGCCTTTATTATACTTTTTGGTATTGAACTAGGTACAATCGAATTGTTTTGGAAATAGTTGTAACTTATTTAAAATGAATTGACTGTTATTTTACTTTAATATTTATTGCAAAATCATACTTGCTGAGCCGCCGGCCGCCGCCGCCGCGCCGCCAGGCGTTGCTCAAGTCTATAGTTGCAAAGTTTCCATTCTCGTTCTTCCGTTCCCGTGGAAATATGGGGATGAAATATAGTATATGTGTTTGAGGGATAATATAACATCCTACAGTTGAAAGAATTTTTGAAATTGGTCAAGTAGTTTCTAACATTCCGTTCCCAATCCCGTTATCGTCTGAATATGGAGATCAAACTTCGACAAGAAACATATCCGGACTAAAACAAAAATTAAAATCAGGCGATAAACGGTGGAAACTGGAATGAAATTCCACTTTACCGAAGGTACTCGGTGACCAGTGATCGTGCGGCTTCAATTCTTCAGACCAATTGGAGCAAAAACCGTACGTCTTTATAAAACACCCTTTATTAAGACAAATAAAATAAAACAATATTCATTTTGAATTAAGGGAACTATTGGCAGAACTCTTAGTTAAGGTTTTGTCTATACGAAGAGTAGCTAAGATTCTCACAAAAAAGAAAAAAGTCTCTAAGCGAGTGCCGAAGACGTCAATGGTTTTTGAATTTTTCAAACCCTTTTGACACCAATGGGTATTTATTTAAGCTGTCGAAACCCGTTTCATCATCATCATGTCTTGAATACTTCGGAGTCTTCCAATCAGAGGCAGGTCTTCTCAAGGCGCGAATCTATATTCAAACGGATCCAAATATAAATTTGAAACATTGATAAAAGCAAATAAAATGTAAACCATCGTTTTTCATGAAAGAAAATGACATTACAACAATTATTGATGCCTTAAAAGCAAAAAAATCAAGTGGGCTTGATACTATTCAAAACATATATCTTAAAAATTTACCTCTTATCGGCATCTCCTATCTCAGTTTTCTGGTAAACACTTGCCTCAAAATGCATTACTTTCCACTTTCTTGGAAAGTAGCTAAGATAATTCCAATTCGAAAGGCTCGTAAACCTATTGAAAACCCAAATAGTTACAGACCTATAAGCCTCTTAAGCTGTGTCAGCAAAATTTTAGAAAAAATCATCAAAAATAAATTGTCTACTTTCCTCTCAAGATATAAAATTCTTCCAGACCAACAATTCGAATCTAGACAACTTCACAATACATCCCATCAAGTAAAAAGAATTTGTAATATCATCAAAACGAATCGTACGAGAGGTGAATCCAGCGGTATGATAATTCTTGATATAGAAAAAGCGTTTGATTCCGTGTGGCATAATGGGCTAATTTTCAAGCTTTAAGAGTATAAGTTCCCACCACTTTTGTGTAAAATTTTTCAAAGTTTCCTGTCAAATAGATGTTTTGAAGTACATGTAAATTATGAAAAGTCAAGTTTTTTTTATTTTTTTTTATTTTTTTGTTCCCCAAGGCACTGTGCTTTCACCTACCTTATTTAATATTTTATATCTGATTCTGCCTGTATGTGAAGCAGTAATTTTCGCTGATGATACAGCAATTCTTTCGTCGCATAAATTCAGTTTCCAAATTGAAACGAATCTTAAAAATGCGATAAGGGTATTAGAAAATTACTGTAACAGATGGAAAATAAAACTCAACTTGGAAAAAATGCAAGCCATCTTTTTCTCAAGAAAAAGAAGTTTTTGCTTTCTTCTAAGCAATCAGCTTCAAGTCAATGGATGCAATCTGTCAAATATTTTGGAATATACCTTGATTCCAAACTGACATTCCAAGACCATATTTCTCAAACATTGAAAAAAGTAGGGATTGTCATTAAAGTGCTTTACCAATTATAAATCGTAAGTCACAGATTTCAAATAAAAATAAAATCATTGTATTCAAAGTTATCTTTCAGTCCATTTTGTAGTATGGATGTCCAGTATGGGGAAGTTGTGCAAAATGTCACTTAAAAAACTCCAAATATCACAAATTAAAATTCTTATAATGATGTTGAATTTGCCATGGCACTATTCAACACAAGAGTTGCATGAACATGCGAATGTTGAATTGATTGTTGAAAGAATTTCAAAACTCACAAATAAGTTGCTTTTCAAATGTATGTTTGCTGAAAATGACCTCATTCACGAATTGAATTTAGAGGCCTGTAACTTGTAGTCGAAATTGCCATCTAACTTCTAAGTTTTTTATGTTTTTTGTTTCTTTTTTCCAGTCTTTGGACATATTTATTCATTCGTTCAATTATTTCATTGTAAATCTCTTAAATTATTTACGAGTAACTATTTATTTGTGAAGTTACTGAAGTATTTCGTCATTTATTGTTATTGTTATTTATTGATTTATATTTATCTATTTACTTATTTATGTATTTTTTTTAATTTATTTATTTATTTATTTATTTCTTTATTTATTCACTTATTCAGTTCTACTTATGAAGTTAAGTTGTTATATTTTTTTTTATTTATTTATTTACATATTTATATAATTTTTATTTATTAATATATTTAAAAGTCAACATCAATTTCTAGTCATTTTTTTTTTTATTTCTCTAAATTGAAATGGAAGTTTTTCGCTCGTAGTTTCTTACAACAAAATATCTTTTTTTTTTTTTCTTAGTAATGAACCTATGCATTGTAATGTAAAGATAATATTTTAGTAGAAAGATCATATGAATCAAATCTCTGTATTATATTATGTAGATATATATCTATCTATCAAATAAAATGTAAGAATATTAGTTCAAAACAACACGCAAGGAAACCCTAAGCACTTCACGAAGTTATTTTGCTAAATGTTATGATGGAAGAAGTAATTTGATTTGATTGATTGGTTTTTGAAAAAAGAATGTATGCTTTTTCAAAAAAACACTGCTTTTGCTTTTAATTAATTTAATGCAATTGAATTTCAAGCAATTGACGCTTTACTTGCAATTAGTATTTGAAATTGTAACACATGTTTCAAATAAGAAAATTATTTCAAAATTCTCAATAGATCAAAAAATAAACAAAGGAAATTTTAATATACAATCCTGATCTGATATGATCTTAAAATAAGTTTGGATCTGATTTTGGTTGCCGGCTTGTCAGTTTCACTTGCTAGCTGATCTATGAGATCACTGGTAGGTGATAAAAATAATAAAAATAGCATGAAATCAATGAATCAAACTCTACTGTTCGCCATCTAAATCATAATGTCTCTAATAGTAGTTTTACACATTATGTAAGGTTGCTTTTTGTCAAAGGCTGCGGTTCAGCGGATTCAGGGTCGTGTAAAAAAGTAGCAAAAACTTTAGATTTAATGAAGCTAGTTTTATTTCCGAATTTTTAAGTTAGTGGTTCTATAAGCTAATGGGTAGGGGATAGGGGTCAACTCGTTTTTTTCTCGCAAATGGTTGCTTCGCAGAGCTCAATAGGCAATTTTTTATTTCGCATATCAACAATTCGCATTTTGTTTGGCAAATTCATTTTTGGTTTGTCTTTCATCTCGCTGTAAGATGATTGTTTGCGCTGGCCTCGTAATAAACTTTGTGAAAAACACACAATCTTCTGCCTCGTGTGGTTGGCAAATGGCAACAGAATGAAAGAGCGAATCATCGATGGCGGATATTCTTGACAAAAATTGGATGGCCTGTCAAGTGGAACAGGAGGAAACAAAACATGGGTGCGTTCGCGCATTAAACTTTTTAAGTTGCATGCACATTTGGTTTTGTTTTCTCCCGTCAACCGGCCGCCTCGTATTATTATATTTTGCTGTAACTTAAATTGCTTTACCTTCTCTTGCACTGATTTATTTCTCGTTTTGATATTTCGCTATATGTTATTTGGCAAAATATTTTTACTATTTTTTGTTTTTAATTTGTTTGCTTTTTACTTTATCACATGTTCACAAATCTCACAAATTTTGGATTTCATTTGTTCTCGATAACTCTTGTCTTACTTGGATCTTATATTGGTCCAGTTTCTCGAAGCCTTCGAAAGGTATTACCAAAAACATTTTGAAAGTCGAAAGAACGAAGTACTAATTTTGTTTTCTTATTCTTTTTTAAGACTTATTTACCCATTCATATCCTAAACTTTGATCTCCCTGGGAAGAGGTAAGTCAATTAGGATTCTGGTAGTAGGTCAAATACACTTTTTACCCATTTCATCAGTGCACAGTCATAAAAATTACCTTCAAACAATCAATTCTTGGAAAACCACTCCCATTGCAAGCTGTTTCAATAAAAGTCCGTAAAAAACCCAAAATTAGGTTTTCCAAGTATGTATCATAAAATGTGTGGGTTTTTGAGTGCACTTAAATGAGATTTTTTATTATTGTTTTGTTCATCTGTAAGAAATAAAGAAACTCTATGTTTACCAGAATCTGGCAACTCTAAGCCGATAGGAGCCCACTTTAAATACAGTTCTAAAGATTATTATATCTACAAAAAATTAAGTCTAAAATTAGGTCTCTACATTCAGTATTGACAGAGAAATCGAATTTAACACAGGTCAGGGTACACCAAAGTTAGCCTTTTCTTAAATTGTCAAAAAGTGATCTCAAAGCTGAGAAACGGACTTTACTGCAACCCAATTTTTTTCTTAGAATATGACCAAGAATCACATTCAAAGTATGTAAGACGAATTACGAGACACCCTGTATAGTCTATTAGTCGTATATATAATCCCATTCCAAAGTATGTCTATGACTTTGAACAGCTCTTAGAACAGCGTCCAACTCCAAATCGTTTCATCGCTGTCTAAGGAATGTCTAACTTTAGACACCGAAATTGGTTGTCTAAACTGTGGCTAAAGTGGCATTTGTTACAACAAAAAAATATTTTGTTGAACATGTTCTAAAACACTGTTGAGACTTGAGAGTGTTAAGATTGAAAAAATTAAGTAGTTTGAGGTGCAAAAATACTACTTTCAACAATTTCACTTATAGATTGCACAAATTTATGAGACTTGGAAAAGCTATAACACAAAGCCAAATTAGCTGTTTTTTGGTCTAGTTCAAGTCCTACGCCAAACTCTTTCAGAGGCCTTTAATTGTTGTACTCGTATATAAAAACACAAACAATGGTACTGCACGGATACATCATGAACGCCACCATTTAGTTTTTCGTTCAAAGTTGTCAATTGGGATGTATTTATAAATACGAAAATTTCGGTTTTAAATCAGGGAAGACCCAGACCATCTTAGTTCAAGCGTCGAGCTACTGTATCCATTAAATAAGTGATGTTTTTGTAGCACTTTGAAAACAGTTATATTTAAAATAAATAAATGAATAGGATGGCGCAACAGAGCGAGGAGCCCAGTGCCCCTGTTCTGTAACTATCGCCTCGAAATTCTAAAAATTTAGTAGGATTTCGTTCCATTTTCCACCGCTAATCGCCTGCTTTTATCGAGGCGATAGTTACAGAACAGGGGCACAGGGCCTAGCGCAATTCTCGCAACCATGCCTTTTGTGAAGGAATAAAAGAGACCTTCAATTTTCTGTCCGTTCTGAACGGCTAATCGAAAGAGAGCTTTTCATGGCAATGAATTTACTAACGGAAGACTTGCTAGTTCCTCGCGATTGGATATCTACCCGTAGAAAAACATTTTTGCCTCTGTTAGGATTCAAACCACCTCTTAATATTCAACCTCTGGGTTAACAGCAGACGTGTTAACCATCACACGACGGGTACCATACTAATATATTAGTTTTAGCTAGATATTAGGTATTATCAAAAAATATTAGTATTGACCCGTAGGTACCTATTCAGATCTCTGATCGACGCAATCAAGAAGCACTGGAATAAAAGCTTAATTGAACAGAGATAGAAACTGGTGCACAAATGAAGGGTTGTAAGTCAAACTTACAAAAGCACTGCTTATTCTGTTCATTAAAGACACAATATCCAGAGCTTGACATCATTACATTGCAGCTTATTTCCAGTAATTAATTTAAACGATAAGCAATTATAGCGCACCTCCGAAGAATCAATAGAATAGTGATTTGCAACTTACTTATTCTCTGTGATTGAATTCATGTAAATATTCTCACCTGGAAAGAGAAAGAGAAAAAAAAATCGTTATTGATTAAATTTATCTAAAAGTTGTTATCTTATATACAAAAAAGTTGCGCTGTTGATAGGTGAAGCACCATGCTTTGATCTTCATACATTCAAAAAACACAAAAACAACCACCTAATCATAACGGACCTGGTTTCCGAACGCCTTCTTGTTTTTGTGAGGCAAAAAGCAAGGAACTAGTTCAGATCAAATCAACTCGAAAATGATAATCAATTCAATGACCTGATAAACTCCAATGTATTCTTCGGATTCAAAAAGGCTCCTCGTTTTCCTTATCCCATAATATAAGTAAAAGCCCTGACCATCAGACCAAAAGGTTGACCGAAATTATGTAAATTCGCCCTTAATTCTAGCCAATGTACATTCTTCCATGCTGGTGATTCTCTCAGGTTTTCATTTAAGTATTACTTACACTTTGTCATGTAACTATTCTACGTACGCCTTACCCAAACTGAATGAAATTCAATTTGGAATCAATTCTTCTAACTTGATCGCTGCCACCCGTACATAGCCTAGTATGAGGATAAATGTCGCGGACCCATTATTTCCGAATCCAAAAACGGAAATCAGAAAAATTCAGCAGGTATTTTCAACAATTTTCTTCCGTTTCTTCTTCCTGTTTTAGGGATAGAAAAGAAACCAGGGGCGAACCCCGTTATATATATCCTTATCACATTTTGACTATCGTTAACTAAAACATGTCTGCACGTTTCAGGGATTTCTATTTTTTTCCTCTGCCAACACTCTATGAACACAGTGGGTTGACTACATGTTCTATTTTTTCTCTCCTTTCATGGGACTATTTTTTTCTTTTTTTTCTTTCGGTTCTCAAAAGTGACTACACAATGACTATGCCAGGGCAACGACGACGACACAGCCAACGATTTCGTCGAAGGACGACATTGAAAAAAAAAATTTAAAAAGAAAAAATATATGTTCAATGCCAAGCGATTTGTGAAATGGAAAGGACATTGTGACTTTGAGTAGTGGCTTTTGTCGAGGCCAGGTTAAAAGTAACCATTAAGACCAAAACTCTAACAAAGGCAAATCGCAACAGTACTTCAGTTGATGCCACTTTTCACGCTGCCAAATTAAAGCCCTTAAAGCATCAGCACAGAGCACACCACCCCGAGATGAGTTTTTCATTCATGTGGGGCAAGACCGATGACTTTCACACTGCTTCAACTACTGCTTCGATTTATGTACTTTGGCAATCGACCAAAAATCCCTCTACATTAGTACTTCGTTCTTTCGACTCGAACTGCACCTTATATAGTCCTCATATACAATCACCAACAGAAACACCACCAGGCAGCTCTGTAAGGGTTAAATCCCATATGCAGTATAGCCGTTGCAATTTATTTCAAGGATTCAACGGTTTTGGTATTGCCTGTGGAGGTGCAGTTTCCAGCAGCAGCAGAAATTAAGAAGAGTATTTTCATTGGATTTGATAAAAGTAAAATGAGTCATACAAGCTACAAAGACAAATTAAAACACAGGCGACGCGGCGGTTTCTTCTGCAAGCGCAGACAATTCCAAAACAGAAGAATGGGTAGGATCAAATTTTTGCAGTGTCTTACGTGGCAATCAGACAGTCTGTGAAGTTGCCAAACATCTCGCTACCCAAAAACTGTTCCACAAAAACATCGGCTCCTTCATAGACAACCAGACACACAACCAACAGCCAGGTTATAAAAGCAATATCATCAATAGTCAAAAAATTCACTTTTCCAATAAAGATGTCGCAGTAAGGAAAGAATGCTCAGCACCGTAACTTTAACTAGGGTACCAGAACACCGTAGCATAACTGGGAATGAAAAGGTGGATAGACTGGCTCAAATCCGGTCGTCAATCCTATCCATAGAAACCAGGAAAAGCAATAAAAGAAAGGAATCTACAGAAACTTTTAAAAACTTCCAATGACGGCTACAAGAAACTAACGGCCAGGCATAAAAAAAAACAAAATTTACTCCCGCTTATCAGGCCTCAGCTCTCTCCGTTCATTGACATTCATAACTCATTGGTACACACATGATGAGAATGGGCATCAGCACATCCGACACATTTTGAGAATGCAAAGACGAAGAGGCAGAGGTAGGATCATTGCAGCTTCTCTTTAAGAGCCCGAGAATGGCTCACACTAGGAAGACCCTTCGATGAAAACTTCTTCGACGAACAGGGGGAAAACTCTAAACTCTCCAAGTGAACAAAATCCCAAAGTTCATTAAAAGTTTCAAATGGCTCAGTAAGGATCTTCAAAATCAATAACGCAGCGACCAACAATCATCCTCTTCTCACCTTCTACTGGGTACCCACATGATGAGCATGGGTTATTAGTACATTCGAATTATGTAGAGGATACTAAGACGAAGAGGCAGAAGTTGGTAGGATCATTGTACTTTCTCTGTAAGAGCCTGAGATCGGCCCCCACTAAGAAAAACCATTGGAAAAAACTTCTTAGACGAACGTGGCGAAGTCCCTAACCTTTAAGTGAACAGCATTTTAGATTTAATTCAGGGCTCCAAATCGTTCAGTGAAGATTCTCAAAACCAATAATCTAGTCTTCAAACATCTACCCCTTTCCCCTTCCACCTACCCCCTTTCCACTCATCATCCGTTATCCCAGGGAGCACAATGAATACTTTCAGAACTGAGTGAGTTGTTGTCGTTTGCGACTGCACCCTCCACTACTCCTTTATACATATCCCTGATCATTCGCATATAGGGTTTTCGTTGTCTGAGTGCCATATTTGAGCAAGTGGCTGTTGATCGAATGCTTTTCAAAGTCAATCAGGTGCAACAAGCAAATCCTCTAAAAAATCACGCTCTTCACGATTGAAAGTGCTCTAAAGGAAACGGTTTGTTCATCACAATAATGTCGCCAATTGTGCAGAATTTTCGCCATTCCTTAAGCATTGTTAATGAACTCAGCACCTTTGCCTGTTTTGACTGATTCACTTACTTCTTTGAATATGATGTCGGGTATTTCCGTTAAGTTAGGTTCAGATCCGGAAAGACCTCTAGGAAACTGTTCATTCGTTCAAAAGGTCAACACGATACGTTTGCCATATATGCACAATTTGGTCGTTATTATCAACAAAATGTGTTTGTGCATCTCTTAAGAACTTCGGCAATCGAATCTTCTGAGAAGTTTTCCTTTTTCTTAGCGGCTATTTTGAAGATGGCTCCTGACTTATTCATGTATTTTCGTAGAAACCTTGGCTTAGCATTTGCAGCTCCCGATACATACCCTCCGTGCGCTTTGTTGAGAGTTGAGCTCACTCTTCGCACACTTGTTAGCTTTCAATGTTCTGTTCTCTTTCTCGTGACCTGAAAGTCCAATTTATTTTATTTGTCTTAGAAATAGTACAATGTAATAAAGTATTCATTGCTTCTACACAAGGTCTCCAATAATTCATGTGCCATACCTTGGGATGTTGTTCCTGGTCATATTCTAAGAAAAAAATGAGGACGAATGGGTCGCACGAATTGCGATTGTGTGCTAAATACGATATCAAAATCTTAAGGCTGAGTATAAGGCTTTGGTATTCATTCTTCATAATATATTGGGTGTTACAGGGTTGCCAACTACACATTAATTTTGAAAATTGATTTAATCACGCAAAATATTGGAAAAAATTAAATTAAATATTGCAAAGGCTAGGTTAGGTTAGGTTTAAATGGCTGTCAGGAAAACAAACTGACACACTTAGACCAATATTAGGTCTATTGTGATACCATAAAAATTATGCGAGGGAGTACCTCACTTAACAAAACCACTTGGAGCTTTTAATAAAGCGAATGAGATGCAGGGGATCTCTGTTCGCCAGATCGCTTGGATCATCAAGAAAATATTTTAACATATGCCGTTTTCTTTTAAAAGAGAGTGCAGGACATGAGCAGAGGAGGTGTGGGATTGTCTCCTCCTCTTCCTCATCTAAACAACTTCTGCAGAAGTCATTAGAGAAAACGCCGACTCTTATGGCGTGTCTTCCTATCAGACAATGTCCGGTGATGACATTGATTACGGAGCTAACGAGCAATCTGGTTATGGATAAAAAATGTCTTGTGCGTTTTGGTTCTAATCCTGGTCATATATGTTTTGTTGCCACACACGTGGTGATATTGTTCCACCTATAATTTGTTCATTTGTTCCATTGCCTCTTGCTTTAGCATAAGTTTACATGTAGCGATTGGTATACCAATATTCAACCTGCTGGTTGAGATCGATAGAACAGTTCCTTCTCTGGCGAGTTCATCGGCTTTGCAGTTACCCATGATATCTCTGTGCCCTGGCACCCAAATAAGAAATATTGCAAAGGTTTCAAGCGAATATTTTAAAACGCCACTCTTTTGCAGTTGCTTATACATATTAACGCTGAAAATTTAGTCAAAATCGTTGGACCAGTTTTTTTCAAAAAACAGTTTATAAAATAATAAACTCTAAATAAAATAAATCACTTTTTTAAAAAGGGTTTTTTTAAAAATCAAGTACAGCAAACTTTAAGATTTTGTTGGAAGTTTTTCTGAAAAAAAAAAGATTTGGTTTCGAAGTTATTTCAAATAATAAAGTAGTCTTAATAAAGTTGTCTATGAGCAGGCTCAAGGTCAGTTGACCTTGACAACTTTATTAATATTTAAAAGGTCGCATAACGTCATATTCCATATTCTGTTATTTCAAAAAGTCAATTTTAATTTTATTTATAAAAACTTCAAAAATTTTAAATTAAATTAAATTAAAATTAATTTAAAAATAACAAAAATCACATCCCAAAATATGGCACACGAATTACGCGACACATTCTATAATCTTAATCTTATACTAGTACCGATCGGCAACTTTAACTCTTGCAAACTCTCAGAGGTGGGATGACGCTGCCTCAGCGTAGAACGTCGTTGCCTCATTGTTGTTGTTTGAGTGCCCATCTATTAGAGTCACGTATCGATGTATTTCTGATATGGATATCTGTCTTCCTCTGATGCTATCCTTCTATCTAAGAGGTTTGGATGGTTGGCCAGGTTTTCTAATAAACGTCTTCCAGGTTGCACTATGTACTTCTCTACAGGGGTGGGTGGTACTGTTTTTTTTTCAGGAAGTTTTCTATCGTTGATGACTATCCTGCTTGTCGGATCGTCGCTAAGTCCTGCAGAACCTTCCTCTCGAATACAGACAGTTTTTGCATTCCATTGATATTGTGAACCAGATGGAAAAACAGTACTTGATGGCAGGTCGTATTAGCTGCCTGTACAGGAGTAATTTCGATTTTTTGGTTAAGTCCTTCTTTGCGAGGTTGGACGCGATTACCCCCCCCCCCCCCCCATCGTTGGTAGCACTCCTTATGAGGTCTTCAACCCTACGAGCTGCGATCACAGGAGACAGTGAAAGCGCGTAATTCACGAAGTCATCTGCAAAGAGAAGGTGAACCAGAAAAGCGTGAAATGGTTAGTTTATGGATAAGTCCGTTTATCCAGACACTATCAAATGCCTTCCCAACGTCCAAGAAACATCCAACTGTTGTTTGGTGGTTGTTGAGTTTCCTTTTAACGTTCCCTTGCAGTTTCAGGAGTGGATGAATAGTAGAATGTTTCTCCCGGAATCCAAACTGCATATTCGGGATAATGCTGTTGTCGTTGCAGAATGCCTTGAGCCTTCGGAGAACCAGATCCTCCAGAATTTTGCTGACGCTGCTGAGTAGGGATATGGGCCTGTATAACCAGACACAATGTTTCGGTTTCCCTTTTTGGGAATGGCCACGATCTTCGCCTTCTTCCATCGCTCGGGAAAGTGGAAGTTGTTAAGGCAGTTGTTCATCACAATGGCCAGAAAAATCATCACTGTCTGAGGAAGTATCTTTAAAACGAATTTTGAAATTCTATCCGGCCCAACTGATTTTTTGGGGAGCCCACTTTGGAGGCGCTGACTTCTTCTATTTCCTATTGCGCTTTATAGAATTGTGCTCTATGAGGGCATGTGAGTTCCATGGTATTGAATGAAAAACATCATGGACATTGGCATGCATGTTCATAGTGAAAATCGAAGTGTTGATAAAGAATACTAGTACCTAGTGTAGGTTAAGGTTTTGCATTTATGTTACACTTTACGGACTTATTAATTTTATCAAGTCTTTTACTTCAGGAGGACAATACTGAAATTGTTGTACACTACGATCATTATTATTTAAACACATGAACTTATTTTGATGCCCCATCATCAAATCGTTTGATGTCTTTCGGTTTGTGGTTTGATTGGTCCTAGGTGTAGACACTAAAGAAGAAAAGTCCTAGCTTCAAACCTAGAGCGACACCTGATATTTTTTTTTTCATGCCGTACGCAGAGTCTAACCGAATGAACCAGACTAGAATATTCCAAAGTAGACATTTCCGGATTAACAGCGTTGTCCTGTTTGAAACTCGGAAGTGGTGAACTAATTTGCTATGAGAAGCACTGGTCGCATTAAAAAGGTGAACATTATTTACAGTTATTGAAAGTGTACTCTGAGTGAAATTGTTTTAAACTAAAATTGAAATTTTTTTTACATGAATTGAATCGCCAAGTTGGTTGCACCCACTATACTGACCAATATTAAAAGGTAGTGAAATACCATATGTATATGTACGTGATTGAGATAGAATAACTGATTTTTACTATTGAGATTGCAGCAGATGTCCTTATGAAGGATATTTCACCATGTTGCTCTGTAGTTTCAGTGTGCAGTGAACAAAAATGGCATCGGTTACTCGGAAACACAATGCATGACCAAGCACCAAACAAGGAATTCCTTCCAAAATAGCAAAACAATGTGCTTTGGACTGCTTTCGAAGCACCGATAATTTTATAGAACCTCTTTTTGGTGGTATTACGCGGCTTTATAGGATACATTATGCTTTTTATGTGGGAATGTGTAGAAGGTTATGCAAGTTGTAATATTCCCTTAAGCGAGTTTGGAATGTTTTAGAGAAGGGGAAAAAAAAAATTAATATCAAAACGTGGAAAATTCCCTTCGGTGAACACATTGGTTGTATAGTTTCATTGAAACAATGCAAGTGTATAACTCCAGGCAATCCGAATATTGTTAGTAGTTCTGGTTGGGTTCGATAGGGAAGGCATTCGCGGTCAAAACAGATAACATAGATAAAGAGAGAAAACTTGTTACGAGTAAAGGGGAATGACTATGCCTGAAGCTATGATGGAAGAATCCTTTTAACGTGTGTTTGGTGTGTTTGGCGAAGTCAAATTTCGAGCAGTGAAACTTAATCTGTGGCACTAAATGAAACCTTTTCAGGAAAATTCGTTTCTCTTAATCAATGAGGACTCTGAGTATTATATAGCTTTGAAAGGATTTTGATTTCGTGGTTATATTTATACATGAAATTGTGTTTAAATATTCAAAAGCACATATCCAAACTATGGTCAAAACTGAAATAAAATTTTAGTTTCATTGAAATGGCTTTGACCGAAAGGTTGCTTAATACACTCAAGCTTTAAAATCTTAGAGAATAAATTGTAAAGCAAGACACAACTTAAAACTAATCTTACTGCCGTAATTTATAAAGTTCTCCCAAACTGAAGCTATTTTTCTGTTGCGGCAACGACAGAAACGCTGTTGTCATAATTTCCGCAGTAACGAGAATATGGAAACTCTGCATTTTTTCTGTCGCATCTGTGTGGGTACTCTCATATGCCGGTGTGTAACTTAATTTTGACAACTGCAATTGGCGTTGCCGCGGCTGCAAAAACGCTTGGGTTTGGGAATTCCTAAACCTAAGACATGCATCTCCTTTCCCATAAAAAAATGTGAATTAAGTTAGTACCTTCCTATTATCCATAAAACCAGAAAGCTTTTGAAAAATTCTTTTGGATGAATGGTAGATCAAAATTTCAAATAACAAGTTGAAGTTTTGAAAAAATATACTTTAGCTTTGGCAGAAAGCTCAGTAGTCATCATTTTTGTTTACATTGCTTTTGGTACATGTTCGAAATATACTGATCTTGGAGGGAACAGCATAGAGAAAACCATCAAGTGAGGGATTTTAATTCTCAAATCGGTTAATCAAGCAGCAACCATCAAACTGACCAACTAATTGAGACTATTAAAAATTCGACTTCTCTTACAGAAAGCTTTTTTAAACAGACATGGTTTCGGAAAGCTTGTGTTCTAGCTATTAAGCACTATAAAGAACTTTGTTAAATTAGAAAAGATGAGTAATTCTCAAAAAAATCAATAAATTTAAATAACGTCAGAGATTCTTTCATTTGTGGAAGTTAGTCAAACCACTAAAGGGCAATAAATTCAAGATAGGCAAACAATTTGATGCAAAAAATTCTAGCTAATTATTTTGAAAAGCTTTTGAAGCCAACTCACATAGGCGAACCAATATAGTTATCTGAAAATTTAGTGACGGTTAGCTTTCTCGAAGAAGATACTACCACAGAAGAAATTTACTTTGTCCTGAGCAAAGCACCCGGTGACGACAGAGTCCCTTTTGAATTTTTTAAAAACGCCCCAAATGTTTTTTGGCAATCTGGCAAAGAATATATTCGAACATTTTGGAAACGACAGAAGTACAGGCATTTTTCAAAAAATCAGTGGTGGTACAAAAAAGGTGACGTGCATAAAATTGAAAAGTATAGTTCTACCTCCTCCATCAATACAATTGCCAAAATATTTGCAAGCGTCTTATTTAAGAGGCTAGAGATTTGGGTAGAACAAAAACAATTATTGCTTAGTGAGTTTCAAGCTGACTTCTGTGCAGGATACTTGTCGATACAAAAAAAATTGGCACGACTGGGTCTCACGAACTTGTGATTGTGTGCTGATTACAATAGCAAAATCTTTCGTTCCTTATAATACATTTGGTAGTTAACTACACTTTAAATATGAAAATTGAATAAAAACACATAAAATACTGAAAAAAATTATATTAAATACTAAAAAGGCCTTAAGCGAAAATCTAATAAGGCTTTTTTGCAGTTGCTAATACATATAAGCCCTGAAAATGTTATCAAAATCGTTACAGATTTTTTTTTTTTTTAAATCGGTTTTTTATTTTTCACTATTTTAAAAAATTTTTAAAATCAAGTATACGAGTTTTAAGATCTTGACGAAAGATGTGTTGAGAAAAAATTTGACAATATCAAAGATACCGTTTCGATAATATAAGAAACAGATTTTACAGTTTGTGATGGTTTTCTTAAAACTAATGATAGAAAGAACTTATTTACAACTTACGACTAAAATAATAATAATAATAACTTAGAACTAAAAAGGTGCTTAAGTCAATTCAAGTGAAATGACATTAGCACAATTCCGAATCTAGGAATGAACGAAAATAACACACTACACATTTTAATGCAATAAAATAATGTTTGAATTAATTCAAGATGAATATTTAGAGAAATGTTATCCTCTATAAGTGACGGGATTGCTCCTCGTGAAGAAGCCAGAAAGATATTCGTTGTTGTTTAGTTGGAGGCATTGTCTGGAGGAGTCGTTAGCTAGGCTAATTGGGGACATATAATATCTTTCTTCTAACATAAAATTTATATTTTCAAAATACATATTTTTTATTAGAGGGTTTTCATGATAACTAAATTTTTGTATTCTTTTAATTGCCAGGTCAGAAAGATAATATAAAAGAGGTTGAATTTTGGATTCTTTATATAAAATTGAGTTTTTAAACCATTTTCCATTAGGCCTTCTATATTTGCGAAGACAATTTCTTAAAATATATCTCTCGAAAATTTGAAATTCCTTAGCTACTGTGGGAGAAATTTTGAACCAAGAAATAAAACCGTAAGAAAGTATGGGACGAATAAGAGTCTTATACAATAAAAGTTTTGTATTTTTATTAATAAATTTAGATCTAAAAAGAAATTTAAGTTGACCGGCTGCTACTTTACTTTTATTGAGTGAGAGTCTTGCGTGGGGATTCATTCATAGTCTATAATGAAGACTTATTCCTAGATATTTTATTTGATTTTTTAATGGAACTGGATTACCGTTGATAAAGAGTTGAAGCTGTTTACTCTCTGTAACTGCTAGGTAATGTCCTCTAGGGGAAGCATTTCTAAAGCAAATCAGTTCACATTTTTGAAAATTTATTGAAATTCCCCATTTATCAAAATACGAAATTACCTGCACAAGGTGAGATTTCATTAGTTTAAGTCCTTCATGGGGTCTTTTGTGAGGGGCATAAATGATTGTATCGTTTCAGCACATTGAATACTCTTTGAAGGTCCTATGGAAGATGGAAAGTCGTGAATAAATATATTATAAAGGAATGGACCTAGAAAAGAACCTTGCGGTACACCAGTATGAATTTGAATATGATTTGAAAAAAGTGAACCAATTTTTATTTTAAGGTAACGATTGCAAAAAAAACTGTTTAGAATTTTAATAACATTAACTGGAAAATTTAGTGAAATCATTTTGAAAATAAGTCCGTCTGGCCACATTGAATCAAAAGCTTTTTTAAGATCCAATGCGCATGTTACCGTACATTCTCTTTTTCTCAAATTATCTAAAATATTATTTTCTAAAAGTAATATTGCATGTTCTGTAGAATGACCTTTTTTAAATCCAAATTATGTATTAGGAATAATATTGTTTTCTTCACAGAATGGTTCAATTTGTTTATATATAGCTCTTTCTAAAGTTTTACCAAAATTTGAAATGAGGGAAATCGGTCTAAAATTGTCAAGGTCATTACTATAACTTTTTTTCTTTATAGGGATAAGAATGGCTTCCTTCCAAGCCGTGGGAAAATAAGAATTATTTATACAATTGTTAATGATGATTGTAATAGGTCTTAGAATTGGTTTACTACATTTTTTGATAAGGAAATTTGAAATTTTGTCAGGACCAGACGATTTTTTATTATTTAAGTTAGCAATAATGTTTTCGATGAAGGGAGGTGAAACAAAACAATTTTCGGAAGTAGAATCTGATTTATTTTGGAGAGAAAAAGACGAAATGGTAGATGTATTGAGATTAAAGAAAGAATTTTTGGCTGTAGAAATTTCAAGGGCTATGGCAGGGTTAAGCATATGACTGCGTTCTGCATATACTTCACTAAAGAAATTTTGGAATGCATTAATTTTATCTGAATCTGTATAAAGAGTAGTGTTTCTATATGTCAGTGGGTGGTGAAATGGGTTTGATTTGTTACGACCAGAAAGCTGGTTAATTTCTTTAAAAACTTGAGGCGATGGTCCGAGATTTTTAAGTCTTGATTTAAGGTTTTCGTTAAGATCAATTCGAATTTTATCTTTTATAATTTTACTTAAGCAAGAAATACGACTAGAAAGCTCTTGATAATTTGGATTAATTCGATTTCCATTTAAATGGAAGATTCGTTTAAGTAGAATTTTCCAAACCCTCCTAGTTTTCATAAGGGCAATTGTATTCTGACTGATATTTTTAAATGAACTTTTCTGAATGATTTGGTTCATACACAGTTGAGCTGTGTCTTGATAAATTAATTTTTTATCTTCTGAAACTCCACTTCTTTCTAAGTGTTTTTTCAATTCAATTAAAGCAAGGTCCACTGGGATGCTTGGAAATAAAGAACAAACATCAAAAGAGATCATGATTTCATTCGTATTTATTTTTACATTTTTTAATCTTTGTACGAAATCAAAAGAGTTCTTAACCGAATAAGATTTTAGTGGTGGTAGTTTCTTAACTTCTTGATCTTGCTTTAATTGAATTGAAAAAACACTTAGAAAGAAGTGGAGTTTCAGAAGATAAAAAATTAATTTATCAAGACACAGCTCAACTGTGTATGAACCAAAGTTTCTTTCAATTTGACAAGGAAATTTTCAAGGTAACAAAAGGTACAAATATGGGTAATCCTTTGAGTCCTTTAATTGCTGAGCTGTACATGTCTTCATTTGAAGTAAGTTTAAGCGAAAAAGGTTACTTTCCACGGGTTTGGTGGAGATATGTTGATGATGTTTTTGCAATCGTCGAAAGAAAAAACGTTAAAAAAACCCTCGATCTTCTAAATTCCCAAAATAGTTCGATTAAATTTACTTTTGAAGAGGAACAAGATGGGAAGCTTCCATTTTTAGACTTAGAACTAAAACGTTTTGGTGAAAATATTGAAGTTGGAATCTATCATAAACCAACAACCACAATGAGAACAATAACATCCGACTCACATGCTCCCATTCAACATAAAAAAGCAGCATACCATTCGCTAGTTTACAGACTTTGTAATTCACCATTATCAGTAACGAACTTCAAAAGAGAGTATGACTACATACAAAAGACAGCTACAGTAAATGGTTATGAAGAGTCAATGATTGACGAACTTATTCGCTATCATTCAAGAAAAACAAGAAACTCTAACCTAACAACTTTATTTTCACAACAAGAAAAAATTAAAAACCAAAGAGTAGCCATAACCTTTCTACCACAAATAACAAATAAACTCAAAACGAAATTCAAAGAACATGGATATGACATTGTTTACAAAAATAACAATAAACTAAGCAACTATCTAGGATCAACTAAAGATAAAACAGAGAAGCTAGATAAATCAGGAATTTATTCCGTCAAGTGCAATAGTTGTGATAGAGAATACATCGGACAAACAAAAAGAAGTATAAAAAGAAGATTTAATGACCATCTAACCTGCATACGTTTAAACCAACCCTCACGATCGGCTGTAGCAGCACACGTATTAGAAGAGAACCATAGTGTTAGCTTAGAAAATATACGCTTGATAAGAGAAGTGCGCAATGAAATGCAATTGGATGCTTATGAAAGTTTTTTTTTATACAAAAGAGTAGCAATCTTCTAAATCAAGACAACGGCAATGTAGAATCGTGTCTCTTTGCCAAAATATAAAGCTGTGTGCGTATGTAATTTGTGTGCGGTTATCAATCGATGATTCATCTCGCTTTAATCCAAAAAACAAAAAAACATTCAACGCTTCAGTTAGTGCATTGCTGATGATGAAACGAATGTGTTTCGAAATGCATACAAGGTATGTTAACGTGTAAATATAATGCAATTTTCGTTTAAGTGTTTAACGTTAGTCTTGTCCGGTTAAATCAATTTAAGGTGATCGTTATTTAATTGTAATTATTGTCGGATTTAACGCTGTTCAACAACAAAATTTGATAGAGGATTTAGTTTCCTGTTTTTGAATGTATTCAAGTCTTTTTTTTACATTTGCTAAAATTTGCTGGATGGCCAAGTTCCTCGCAGTTGACACAATAAACTTGAGACGAAGAGCCGTCTTCATCTGTATTAGCTGAACAATCTACAGAATTTTCACCATGAATTTTGTTGCATTTAACACAGCGTGGAGTAAAGGCACAATATCTACTTGAATGACCAAATCTTTGACATCTAAAACATTGGATTGGACCGCGTCTTTTTATGGAATCCCACCATATGCTATGATACATAATAAACTTAATTTTTTTCAATTTAGCAATTTCTTCATAATTTTCGACAGTGCAAATGAATACATCTAAACTAATATTATTATCTCTAGACCATTTTGTGGAAAAAGGTTTAATTTGAATTATTTTTAAAGAATTATCGATTTCAAGTAATTCTTTTCTGACTTCTTCAGGAGAGAAGCAACCATTAAGACCTTTTAGGAGGATTGAAGGATTTCTTAATGATTTTGGTGTAAAAGAAAAAGCTTCTACTTCATCTGATTGTTTAAAATTGTCAATAAACATATGTAGTATGTAACTCAGTATTTTTAACACATAACTTAACTCTACCATAGCCTATATTTTTAAATTTAATGTTATTAATTTCATCACTAAATTCAGATTTAATAAAGTCAATAATTTTACTTGTTTTGAGTCCTTTGACATAAATGGGAGGGCGCCATTTTAAGTTTTTCTCTTCTGTGATGGTTGGTTGAACAGTTGATTGAGTAGTTGGGTGAATATTTGGTTTCATTGCTATGATCTTGACCTTGCTCTTCAAAAGACATCATTTCATCTTCATTTGAACTAATTGTGTAAAATTTGTTGTTCGATAATCTATTGTAGTTTTCTTTGATTGGTTGAACAATCTTCTTCTTTGAGGATGACGGAGTATGGTCTAAAGCTATCTGCCTCTTTCTTCTATCCATAACTTTAATGAAGCAGTCTTGATCATTGATAAGAATTTCACGGAGTTTTTTTGAAGACAATTCCAATTTGGATTCTTCAATATTGGGAACGTTTTTTACTGGGATCTCAGATGGGGTCTTCATGGTCTTAATTGTACAGTCAGTATTCTGGTTGAAGATAACACTCATTTTATAACGGATCTTTCTTGTTTCTATGTTTTTGGTTTCTTTTTCTATGTATATCAATTAATTGTTTTATATCAATTTTCAATTTTTGAAAATTTTTTGTTTTTGAAAATGTTTTTTTTTGAGAGAAAAATTCAAAGACGTCCGATCACTACGAAGTCGACTCAGTGAATCTATGAATATTTGAAAAAATAAAGTTTTCCAAATGTTGGTATACAAATTCGAACTTCTAAAATGTAAAATTTTATCAAAATCTTGTCAGCCATTAACGATAAAGCCGGTAACAAAAAAAAAAAAAAAAAACAGGGTGCCGCTATTAAATGTTTATAATTTTTTTTTTACATTATGAAAGGGGTATATCTTGTCTGTGGATTTTTGGTAAACCTGTGAGATGTGATACTTTGGTATTTGGTTGTTTGAGTTTATATTTGTTGATGTTGGTAAAGAAGTTTTCGCTGTGGTTGACTGCGTTATTTATTTCTCTGACGAATTTCTTCGTGGGGTCGTTTTTGAGCGGTATTATGCTGTTGTTGTCAATGAAATATTCTGTGTTGTCTTCTTGATGGTTTATAATGACAACTGTGTTACCTTTATCGGCTTTGGTGATGAATGCGTTATTAATTTTTAATTTTTCTTTTATGGAGTCAATGTTTATCATGTTTTGTTTTCGGTTTTTCTGTGCGTATTTATATTTGTTAATGTTATTTTATTATTTTTAATGAAGTTTTTTAATTTCTTGTTTATGAGGGTTCTTGTTTCCTTCTGTGTTTCCATTTCTGCTATTGTTTTTATGGCTGCTTCGACGTTGGTTTACTTCATGTATCATGTGATTTTTGTTAATTTTCGGTATATTGAACTTAAGTCCTTTTATTAGTAATTTTGTTTAAACATATGTATACATATGACTTATGTATTCATTGAATTCTATTTGATATTAGGATCAGTAATGTCTTCTTAACTAAGCCACTTAATCACAGAATTCTCCAGTAGGCGATTAAAAAATAATACAAGATAAATAAATAATTTAAATAAAAAATAATATTAAATTTAAATCCATATCAAATCCAACTACAAAAGTTCAATATGAGTTCGAAGAAGAGTTGTTAAGATTTGTTTCCTAAGCATCTAGCGTGAACCCACATTTTGAAGGATATGCATTAGATCCACTGCTCCTTTGGAGTCGATTCAGAGGATTTGCCAGGTTAATATGTACAAAGAGAATCTTCTTCACCGTAACTTTTATCAAATGAAACTTTGAGCTGTGGTTATCCTTTTATTGTATATAAATTGGTCTTTTTGTGGGATTTCCTTTTTTCACTTTTTCTAGGACATTTTTAGGGTTGTCCATGAGGACGACCGACCGTTCGCTCGCTCAAATCAACTTAGAGTAAGATGACATATGTTATGAGACCTTGCGGAGAACTCTGCATCAAAAAAATGAACGCATACAGGATTATCCTCTCGTTAAAGTTACTTTCGGACTATCGCCTTTCGCAAGGAATTGGCAAGTCCTCCAATAGTAAATTCATTGCACTGAAAAGCGCAGAAAATTTCAGGTTCCCTCACAAGGCATGGCCCCGGGGCTCCTTGCTCTGTATGTACATAACATACCTATGTATGTTTAAAGAATAATTTTTAAAAAAATTTACAGAGTGTGAATCCGGAAGGTGAAGATATCCTATCTGTGCAACAAACTTGCTTAGATAGAATCAAATCTTTGGTAGGGGTTTCAAAGGGGCACTATTAACAAACCAAAATCACATGGAATGATGAAGCAAACGCTGTGATAAGTACGAAGAAAGCGGCTTTCAAGGCATGGTCAAATTGCCCGTCAAATAATAAAGACGAGAATGCTGGCCTCAAAAGGGAATACAAAAGCTGTAAAAAAGAAGCAAAGAAAAAGTGCGCTTGTTTCCAAGCCAAGAGCACGAACGGCATGTATCGGGAGCTTGAAGAGATTTCTGTCTCATCTGCTGATACAAACCAAGCTATTCGAAAAATACGACAAAACAACTTTAATCAGGGAGTAGCAATCTTCAAAGTTTAAAATAGCCACTCAAAGAAGATGTGATCAGGAAATTAGATTATGATGACGACACAATTCTGCATGAGTGGTGACAATTCCAATAAATTAGCGAAAATACCCGACATCAAAGTCAAAGAAGTTGGGGAAGCAGCAAAGAACTCCAAAAAAAAATTAAAAGGTGCTGGGCCGAACGAGTTACCACAACAGTTTTGGAAAAATATTAAAGATATCGGGACTAGACGATTTACGATTCTTATCTTATAGGAGCTGACATTCTTCTACCAGTGTACAACGGGAAGTAGGTTACACGAAATTGCGATTACTGCAACTAATATATAGATGTTCCATATGTTAGCAGGGGAAACAACGAGTTCGGATTAGAAGTACCAAATTCCGTCTAAGCCTTCACGTCATAAATACCACTCTGGAAAAAATAGAGCCCGACCGGAACAGTTTGTACTGTCATGAAACGAAATCTGCATTTGGTTGACCTCAGATATGGAACAACACAGATCCGGGAGGTTTGCTGACCAATTCTCAGATCAACGTGGCATACCGCGAAAATCGAATTTCTAAAGTAATCGCCAAACCTAAAGCCTCTACTATTTCACTCCGCAGTTCAAATTGAATACTCAACATTGTGTTTTATTAACCCTTTAAATGTTGTTAAAATGTCTCCGCCTATGTGGCGAATGAAATACTTGTGCGCACCGTACAAATTATATTATTAAATATTCTCATTATTTAAAAAAAAAGAAATTGCACCTGGCACTTATTTCATTTCAAACAATGTTCTGTCCAACTTGTTAATGGGGTTTCCTGGATGGTATATTGAGATTGTCCTTAAATACACTGCAAAAATCGACTTGAACAAGAAAGTTACAAGTCTGCATTGCAGATTTTCCTATCCACAAATATTGGATGCCGAAAATGCCTAATCTAACCTAATCAAACTCTTTAACTTTTTGGAAACTTGATACACATTGTGGTGTGGCAGACAACCATTAGTTCATCTTACAGAAAGGGTTTTAACCGGATTACATGGTCTAAAACTTTTAGCTGGCAAAAGTATCTACGAAAGTCACCATCGACGCTTCCCTCTCTGAGACCGTGCACACCTCAAGAATATATTCCCTAAAACTTAACAGCACCAGCACAATGCGCTGCAACTTAAACAACAAAAGATTTCAAAAATTTAAACAACCACACCACCTCAATTTGTTTGTTCTTATGGCATTACGAGGATATTTCCACAGCTTCTTGGTATAATTGGTTCATTAAATTTATTATAGTCGCCGCCGTGGCATGAAGAAGTTTTCGGTCTTAAGTATTTTGATTTTGTCTATCTAAAGACGGCAATAAAAAAAAAACTTTTGTATCATATCCGTAACAGTATGTGCAAATTGAGTTCTACACACACTGATGATGAAGCAATGGAGTTTTACTACTCAATACTAATGCTAACAACACCAAGGGTAGTCAGAGCTCGTTCAAAAATCATTAAAGTTCACCGTATGCTTGAATAAAGCGGTGGATTCCATTTCGGGATTGTACTCCGAAAGTAATTGAGAAAATGTTTTGTATGTTCGAACGAATCATATACCCCAATACCTCTCACTCTCTACCCATGCAACCCGTCGTTTGCCGTGGCCCTTTGCAAAAATATGTCTGGGGAATGAAATTTCTATCATCGGACGTTTCTCTTGAGCTAACGAATCCATTATAATTGATGAGATGTGGTTGCGGCGGCTTAGAGGGTGGTCGTCTCCAAGCAAGAAATTCATAAAAATCCTTGGCTCTCATCGAAGAAGGATGAATCTTGTGTACACCTACCTTCCTATTTATTGAAAAACATTTTTGAGTGGAGTGTATGTGTAGGTATAGTGGCGGGCAAAAACTTTTGAGGATACTTCATTGGAGTGGAAGATTAATAAAATGGTTTTCCGAAAAACAGTACAGATTGTTAATTAATTATTCAGTGAATGGAACATATTGAGTTGTGTTCATGACAGAAATTAATTACAAAATATTGGAGAATGTCATGAAGCCAATGAAAAACTTATCCTTTTGTGAGATGGAAACGAACGTATTTTTTGGTTTACAAAGATTACAAGTTGTTTTCCAAACTTTAAGGAGAAAACTTTGAGTGCTCAGCATTAGCGACATTGAAAGATTTTTGCGAAGTTCGGAAAAATTAATAAAGTGCTTCGCAATCATAAATTTAAAAATCTGTACAGGGTGTCCCGTAATTTGTGTAACATACTTTGGGATGTAGTACAACGGTTTCCTTTTTATTCGGGGAAAATACAATTTTTTTCCTCACGGTAACGCAATAAACCCAAAATTGAAAAATTAAGTGTTACGCCACTTGCAAACTTAAATCAAATAAGACTGTAGGTGCAGATGACCTTGATGTCGAACTTTTCAAGGCAGCTGGAGACCAGTTGGAAAGGAGCATGCACCAGCTGATCTGCATGATATGGTCGGAGGAAAGCATGCCTGATGAATGGAACCTCAGTATCGTATGCCCGATCCTAAAGAAAGGAGACCCTCACAATTGCACCAATTATAGAGGGATAAGCCTCCTTAACGTCGCTTGTAAGATTTTGTCTGCTGTAATATGTGAACGTCTGAAACCCCACGTCAACAACTTGATAGGTCCATATCATATGGTTTTAGACCAGAGAAGTCCACAATAGATTAAATTTTCGGCAGATCTTGGAAAAAACCCGAGAATATAATATCGATATTCACCATCTCTTTATCGATTTCGAGGCCGCGTATGACAGCATTTCGGCATCCCTGCAAAACTCTTACGCCTATGCAGGATAACTTTGGAGAATTCACACTGCTCCGTCAAGGTCGGTAAAGAACTCACCGAGACCTTCGATGTCGAAAAAGGCTTTAGGCAAGGCGACACACTGTCATGCGATTTCTTCAACATCATACTAGAAAGGATTGCAAGAAACTCCAACGTCAACACCGGAGGAACAATCTTTCAAAAGTCTGTACAATTACTCGCCTATGCAGACGATATTGACGTAATGGGAAGAAATAAGCGTGATGTCATAGGTGCTTTTGCGAGTATTGAAACAGAAGCGGCAGAAATGGGTTTGATGGTTAATGAGGGCAAAACGAAGTATATGCTGTCATCAAACAAGGACACAGAACATCAACGAATTGGACAAAACGTCACAATAGACAGACATAACTTCGAGGTAGTACAGGACTTCGTCTACCTAGGATCCGCTGTAGACACGGACAACAACATCAGTGCGGAGATCAAACGGAAAATAACTCTTGCCAACCGTTGCTTCTTTGGGTTGAGAAAGCAATTGAGAAACAAAACCCTCTCCAGAAAAACCAAGGTAACCTTGTATAAGACCCTACTCATCTCAGTCCTGCTTTACGGCATGGACCTTATCGAAAGCGGATGAGGAAACCCTTGGTCGTTTAAAGAAAAATTCTCCGATGGATCTTTGGTCCCGTATGCGAAGACAATGTGTGGAGAAGAAGATACAACAAAGAGCTGTATCAACTGTACCGCGACATGGGCATAGCCAGAAGAGTACGCATCGCGAGGCTACGATGGTTGGGTCATGTAGAGCGGATGGACCCAAACGCTCCGGCTCGACCACCACTGTATTTCCGCATAATGATTTTTTATATGCATAATGATCCAGTAAATGCCTATAATAAAAGTATGTATTTACTTTCTTCAATAGAACTTACTTTTTCAGATGAACTTTTTAAGTAAATACTTTTTTTCATACACATAAGAACTAGTGGTTACATTTTTTTTATATAGTAGAGTCTTTCAACCGTAGAGTCTTTCACTGCGATATTTTTATTATATTATTAGATACTAATATTCATTCCATGCGTTATTTTTATCCGTCTCCATAATTAAGTTCAAAGAAATTAGGATATAAGTGCATAGTATATTACGAAATATTAATATTTCCCAGTTTGGTACATAAATCGAATACGTCGTCAATTGATAACTAACTAATACTAAAGCAATTTAGGCACATAGGTATACGTACGTACGTGATACGTCCGACCAAGCCCGATGGCGGCCGTCTGTCAAGTGTGGTGGCTCTAGGCTCTTGCTCTTGCAAGTTTATGAGAGCGCACGAGCGAGCGAGACGAAGCGTAACTCACTCAGTCCACGTGGGCACAATTGCTCAATTGCTTGACGACTGTTGGATATTGTTTTCACCGTTTAGTATAGTACCGCTGCTTCTTTAGGTAAGGAAGGTAATCGAGAAACAAAACCTATTCTAGAAAGTCCAAGAAAACCCTGTACAAAACTTTTATTATCCCACTCCTTTATTATTTACTTATATACTTTTATATACCCACGGTGCGGAAGCATGATCCTTATCTTAAGCAGATGAGAAAACCCTAGGCCGATTTGAATGAAAAATATTCCGAATGATCTTTGGCCCCGTAGGCGAAGACTGTGTGGAGAAGAAGATACAATAAACAAGCTGTATGAGCTGTACCGCGACATGGCACAGCTAGAAGAGTATGCATCGCGAGACTACGATGGCGATGGTTGGGAAATGTAGAGCGGATGGACTACGACATACCTATACATTGCAGGAAAACCACAGATTGGGAAGACATGATGCCAGGTGGCTCAACTGACGTAGAGCGCAAAAATAAAGAGAGGGCTCTCCGAAATCGAATTGGTTACCGAAAGTTGTTGGTTGAGGCTCAGCTTCACCTCGAACTTCAGTGCCCACCCAAGTAAGTAAGTATATATTTATTAATTTATTAATATCCAAGTTATTTATTTATATCATTTTGTTAAAATTCATTATTCTGTTTTTAAACATACTATCAACATTACATAGCTTATAATGCAGATAGTGTTATTCTTTTTCGCAAAATAGAGACTTTGAAGAAAAGTGGATATATAGCGAAATTAATCTTGAAATGGTCAAATCACACAAATAAAAATAATTTATTAAGTAATAATAAATCACTATCCCTCTCTAAGAAAGCACCTCAAACTGAAGCCGGTGGAAAAATTTGATGTCGAATTCGAAAGTGAGAATTTCGTCTAAGGAAGCTGTAATGCGCTCAATAATGTGCTCTGGTGACCAAGTATGGGTGAGTAAATGCTGTGACGACGTAGAAAAACTCCCTAGATTTATCCTTTACAAACTGTTAAAACTTCCATCGACCACGCCAAATTACCTCTTGGACCAAGTACAAAATTCTGTGGAACACCTGTACTGTTTGGGAGGAATTTAGACAATCTACCATCAACTTGGACTGCTTGTTTTCTATCAGCTAAATAAGAATAAATAATTTTAGTAGCACCCAATGAAAAACTGAACAGATTTTTAAGCTTTTGACATAAATTAACGTGGTTGATTGTGTCGAAAGCCTTTGAAAAATAAAAATGTAACCTCATCTCTATCCAAGGCTTGCCTTATATGTTCAGTTACGTTTAAAAGAGCGGTACTACAGCTGTGTTTTTTACGAAAGCCAGACTGCTTCGGTGTAAGTATCGAGTTTGCCGTAAGATTCTTTCAAATACTTTCGATAGATACGGTAAGATAGAGTCAGAGAGAAATTTAACACCCTTAGCATTTTTCGGAATTGGTATAATTTTGGCTTTCTTCCACAAATCCGGTTAAATTCTTGACGTGAGAATAGTGTTGAGAAAATAGGTAAAATAGGGCAGTATAATTGTTAGAATCAGGTACAGAAACTTTGGATGAATATCATCTAATCTAAACCAACAACATTTGACTTTAGTAGAAAGCGAACCTTCAACTACATCAGCACTATCTGCGGCACGGAAACCAAAACCTTAATGATCTGACTGCTTGGTAAATAATGACACGTTTCCTGCGTTAGGCAATTGAACCAGTGTTGATTGCAGCAACAAAAGTTTCTATAAGGGTATTACCATCAACACTCATTAAGAGCCCACTTCTAGACTTGCCATTTCCCGTTTTACGTAGGTTTTCCTAGTTTTGTTCATTTTAACGAGGTACTAAGCTGGTGAGGGAGGATTTTTGATTTTTGCAATCGTATTTCCGCAACGATTTTGTTGCGGAGTGAACAGAAAGTACGCCTCAGCTCTATCAATCGGTAACGCTTCCACCTGGAATATTCCTCATCTTGCTGTTGCATTAGGAATCGTATATTAGAAGCAAACCATGGCTGCTCATTCGATGACTGCATATAAAAGATATCTTAAAAATCACCATGACGTCTACCCAATCGCAAGGCAAATCCCCAACAACCATATTAATGATAAAACTACCATTCTAAAAAAGGAACTGTATAATGGGCAATTCTTTTTTTTTATTATTAAAACAAACATAATTGCCGTACTAGTATTTTTAAGCAAGAAAACAGTGATCACATTTTCAGATACAGTCCAAAACTTATTTTCATCCACAGAGTTCTTTTATTAGAACTTAAATGAAATTTACTTATTTTTCACTCATAATATTAGCAGTAGTCACGTTCCAACCATTCTGCATTAATGCAAAATATGTCTGCATTAAAAGAAAATCTAGTATGGATCTGGTACTGCGTTTCCGCCTCGAAGGTAGTCTGTGAGATTCTACCAAATCTTCTTTTTTTAGAACAATAGCTTACATAGAGCTTTTCGGTGGAGAGAATCACAAGAAATTATTTCAATGACATGATTATACGTTATATCCTTCCATTGTTGGTGTTTTTTTTTTTTTCATTTTCTTATCACTATCCAACAATAGATGCAAGTATCAAACCAGCCCCGTCGCTGCCGTCATCAAATAATATCAACATCACAACTCTAATTCCGTGCCCGATGATCCTCCCTTATTCACAACAAGGAAAGGAGTCAGACACACCATCACCGTCAGAAACATATCACTCACTATACCTTTATCAAATAATATCAACATCACTATTCTATGTCCATGCCTTACATGCCCCCCCCACCAACAATCCCCGCATCAACTACCAGAACAGGAGTAAGACACCCACAGAACAGAACATGAGGATTCATGGCAAGAAAAATCATTGCCGATGCTTCTATAATAGTGGTGTTTTGCTGGTGCATCAGGAACAACATGCATGCAGCACTCTAACAATCCCTGTGTTTCCTGTTAAGAATACAGATTTGTGCAATGTTTTTTTTTTCGATTTCAGGCTCGTTATGGTTACCGTAAAAGAGCTAAAGCTACCGTTCTCTCTGTAAGACTGCTTGCCTTCCATGCCAACCCTATGAAAAAAAAAAAAAATTAAAAAAGTCTTTTGCAGAACAAGAATATTTCCAGGATACGCTTAGGTGGATGGATGCGATTGTAGGGTTGCACGTCATCTTATGCAGCTGCGGTGCTACTCCAGTGGCGATGTTATTGAAAATCAAATTGAATGGGAATTAAATAAAATAAAATGTGCACAATTCACTTGCGTGATAGTGTGAGTAGTTTAAGAAGGATGTTTTAGATGGATAGCACGTCAGCGAGTGCAGAAATCAGAGATATCGCATTACTTAATTATAAGCATACCTATTTGTTCAATGTTTATTTTTAAAGCAATTTTAGCTAAAGTGGAAAAATAAAACAAAAAAGAGTTTTTATTTTCAGGTGAGATTGACTATCTGAAAACATTAGCTCTCATTTTGTGAAAAACAAATTTATTTTATATAAAGATAAACTTTCTGGCGAGGCTATTGAACTTTAAAATTAACTATTAATTTCTTAAGGACAAACCTGACGCACAAAGCCTTGCTGAAATGGATGGCAATATGATTGTTGAATGTAATGTTTCGAATAATAACTTTACAACATTAAAGGTACCTACCTATTGCATTAAAAGAGAGAGAACGACCCCTGAGAAAAGCTGCTTTATGAAGTTTAAAATAACTTCTGCAACTTCTGCGTCGTATGAAAAACCTTTAAAATAAATTTCAAAAATACCTTAAACAAAAACCACTGTCAAAGAACTTAATAAAAGGCTATTATGAAGAATAGTATTCTAAAGATTAAATAAAGTACTGATAACTCTTAAAGTTCTTGTGTGTCGCTAGGGTGTCACGTTCATGAAAAACATAACTGCGTTTAAATACGAGTGTTTGCGCCTGAGAACTGCAAAAATAAATAAATAAATAGGGTGGCCCAACATAGATGGGTGCCCCGAGACCTAGAACAATTCATAGAACAATTCTCACAACCATTCCTTGTAAGGGAATGGAAGGGACCTACAGCTTTCTGCCGATTCAGAACGCCTAATCGAGAAATCGCTTTTTTTGGCAATGAATTTATTATCGGAGGACTTGCCAATTCCTCGCGAAAGACGATTCCCGTGGAAAAACATTTTTGCTTCTGCTGGCTACCACAAAGCTTTTTTTATAAAACTAAAGTGTTCTATGATTGAAGTGAAACTTCTTTAGCACTTGAAATTTCGATAAATCGAAAAAGCGACACAAAAATGAAAACATAAATATTCATATAAGTTAGATTCAATCTTCAAGAGAAGAGAGAAGAGTATGTAGTATCTAATAGAATCTTTGTCTCCTCCTCATTCGGGCTTTCGTAGTCGCTTTTTCTTTTTTGAAATTTCACATCTGCCGTGTTTGCATTTAGCACACAAATTTTTTTTTGAAAAATATATCCACGCAGACTTTAGCTTATATTTTGAAAACTTAATTCAAGCGCTTGGAAGATGAAGGAGCTAAGTGATATTTACCACAATTTGAGTAAAATGCGTTCGAAGTTTATGATTTGCTTACACTTTGTATGCATATAGCACTTTTAACTGAACTTTAATAACCTTTCTATACAAGATTAAAAAATACAAATGAGATAAAAATTTAAGTTTTAATATAGAAACTTCATCTCAAAGAAAAAACGAAAATGTTAAAAAATGTCACTTAGCATTTTCATCCTCTAAGCGCTTCAATTGCATTTATCGTAAATTCAATTTAAGTATAAACTTTTAAACAATAAACTTTTCAACCTAATTCTTATCTAATGCCATCGTAAATCATTGATTTTTATAGGTAGCATACTTCTGCCAATAAAAAAAAAATAACAAAAAAATAAATTAATAAACTTTGGTTCGACTTGTGTAATAAAACAATTTTCTGGCTCTTATCGAATGAAAAGTTCTGGCCGAGAAAAAGAAAAAATATCATAAACAATGTTCCAGCCTCTGGGCACCGATTCTTCATACTTCTTCTTGGCAAAACACAATTAACATCGTAAACACACACACACGCTCACAAATAGAACAATCCGCATTCCCCATCCTCACGTCGCGTCATATCAAACAAGCGTAAATCATAAAAAAAGCACAAAGAGCAAAAGGTTATGCTTCTATGTATGTGTGAATTTCATTTTCCAATGTTTGAGGTCGTAATGAAAATCTGTTACCGTACGAGTACCGAACAGGATCTCTCTCTATCTCTTCCTTTCTCGTTCGCTCTTTGCGGTCGTAAATAAATCGTAAAAATAAGGTGTCTATTAGAGTTCATTTCCAATGTGCTGTGTGTGTTGGCGTGCCTGGTTTTTTTTTTCTTCTTTCCATTGCCAAATTCATGCCGATGTGGAATCTAATCAAGGAAAAGTAAATGAAAACGAAAAAGTGAATCCAGAATAAATTCTACAGAAACAATACACCACTGACATCACGCACTTTTGTACAAAAAAAGGAAGATCTCTTGGTGATTGAAAACGCATACTTTTCGGATATAACATTACCATCGGTTACCATTATGTTGTTTTTTCCGACCTCCATATCAAATCATCCATCTGACACATCACATATCTGATACCTTGGCGTACATTGTTACACACTTCAAACATACCAGACAGGCAATCCCATTTACTTTATCGAAGTAGAAGATATTGAAGGCTTTGCGAAGGGAATATATAGCTCACACAATTGCAAGATAGATGTCTGTTTCTGTCTTGATATTTATGACATACATACGTTGATTTGCAAGATATTCGTTCAGAGAATATTGAAATAAAGGTTTTGGAAAGATTTATTTTTGTTACGTATACGACATACGCGAGGAATTTTACATGGTGAGAGTTTCATTTTATCTTAAAAATAAAAAACGAATCCATTTGTTAGTTTTTTGAAAATTCATTTTCGAATTGAAGGAACAGAACAGAAGAGACTTGGCACTTACAACAGAATAATGCCTTTGTCATTTTGTTCGAACTGTCTACTACTGTAGGGAGAGATGTCGAAAATGTGGTCGAGGACGGTTGTGTTTAGGAAGACACAACCGTCCAATATTAAACTTAAACCGTAAAACATTACTGTTTATCAAAACTACTGTAAAAGTATAAAACTGTGGCTACTAATACCGCACGTTTTTTTATTACTTGTTACCGAGTTAAAAATTCAACTCAAGCAACTGATAACCACAAAATGAGGAATAAAACTTAAACCAACACAGGCAAATGCCTGGTTTGATCCATTTTGGACTCTGGGCTGTGATAAACCTAGTTCGCTAATTTTTTTAAAAGATTTAATAATTAAAAAAAAAAACAAATTGGTAATAAGACTTCATTGAAATCATTATGCATGCCATAAGAAATTGTGTATTTTTTAAAGATAATACATTATGCGCATTAATTTGAATGTGAACTAAAATAAATATTGATGTAATAGGTGAAATAATGTTAATTTAAGAAATTTATCATTGAATAAAATCCTTTTAATTCTGTCCTTTTTTATTGTTATTAAAAAAGACATATTTTAAAGAATCTCACTTCGATGGTCACGCTTCTTTGTGTTGTTTTTACTATCTTTAAATAGGAGAATTTTTTTTGGGGAGTTGACGTTGAAACGGGCAGTGTAGCTAATATCCTGTTAGAAGATATATATATATACAGGGTGATTCGCATAAGGTGTGACAAAAAGATAGGGTGTGTAGGTTGGACCTAGACAAGCAAAAAATCGTATGGGAGGGGGGGGTCCATTTTCCCCCGTTTAGGCGGGAGGGGCCATTTAAGAAAAAAATCACTAAAAATGGAAAAAATATTATTTAAAAATAACGGTAATACCTACAGAGTCGTGCTATAGTATTTTGAAAAGCCAAAAACCTATACATTAAATAAAATTTAAAAATAAGTTGTTCATTTGAATAGTTTTTGAAATATTAATTTTCAAAGTCAAAATTTTGAAAAAAAAACATAATTTTTTTTCTTCAAACCATTTTTTTTCAAAATTTTACGTAATTAAGTAATATTTTTCTGGCTTATTTTCAATTCTCTTACTTATTTTTGATCAAACACAAAAAACCGGATGCCAAAATAACCTGTAGTTTTTGAGAAAACCAAAAATTACAAAAACGACTTTTCAAAAAAAATTTTTTTTTTTAAATTTTTTTTCGTTATTGGATTCTTAAGTGATTCTTAAGTGAAATAAAGTAAAGAGAAAATTCATCCTTTATTTCTTAAATTCACTTAAGAATCCAATAACGAAAAAAAATTTAAAAAAAAAAATTTTTTTTGAAAAGTCGTTTTTGTAATTTTTGGTTTTCTCAAAAACTACAGGTTATTTTGGCATCCGGTTTTTTGTGTTTGATCAAAAATAAGTAAGAGAATTGAAAATAAGCCAGAAAAATATTACTTAATTACGTAAAATTTTGAAAAAAAATGGTTTGAAGAAAAAAAATTATGTTTTTTTTTCAAAATTTTGACTTTGAAAATTAATATTTCAAAAACTATTCAAATGAACAACTTATTTTTAAATTTTATTTAATGTATAGGTTTTTGGCTTTTCAAAATACTATAGCACGACTCTGTAGGTATTACCGTTATTTTTAAATAATATTTTTTCCATTTTTAGTGATTTTTTTCTTAAATGGCCCCTCCCGCCTAAACGGGGGAAAATGGACCCCCCCCTCCCATACGATTTTTTGCTTGTCTAGGTCCAACCTACACACCCTATCTTTTTGTCACACCTTATGCGAATCACCCTGTATATATATATATATATATATATATATATATATATATATATGTTAGGAAAGCTTTTTTTGGGGCAGCTATCGAGCGCTTCCAATGAATTCTTAGAGGAAGTAGGTATTATTATATCAATTATTCATTATTAAATTTTTCAGCTGCTTTGTATATTTCAGACAAAGAATCCTTGAAAAGAACCGAAAACCCTTCTAGTATGTTTTCATGGTTTGTAGATTTTTCTCCAAGGTTCATTACATAGAAATCGAGAAAAGGATTGTTTTCATAACACGAAAATATTCTTCTGTACTTGGAACCGAAGGATTCGAACTATTCTTTTGTCGGTTCACCATTCTCTTTTTTTTAACGTCAATATGTCCTTGATATTATATTCAGCAAATTTTTTTTTTGCATCTTCAAACACTTTCGAAAATGAGTCATCTTCTACCCGTTTAATTTTTAGTTGATCCCTTAAATCATAGCTTTTACCAAGTCTAAATTCACTCTATGAATCTCACGACTTATTGACAACGAGAGTTCCATAGCGTTTTTTAAGTTCCTTGCGTCAATTTCCAATGTTCTTATTTGGTCAAGAGTCTCGAACACGAACGGAAATAGCTTCTCAAAATCTTCAACTGCTTGATATTTTGAGATCGCGTCAGATTTAGCCTTTTTAATGTTTTTTTTTTGTGGAGATTGAAATAATTGTCAACTGCATCAATTGTGGTTAGGCATTCAGTAATGGCTGGTATTTTCTGGAAACAGATACAGCAAAGATTCAAAGAATGTGCTGAATAATGAACGTACAGAGCATCCGAAGCAAATTGTTAGCGAATAATTGCCTGAACACCATTGTATCGATCAGACATATTGCTTGCTGCGTCGTACTCTTGGCCGATCAAAAAAGAAATGGCCAGATCACAATTTTGAAGATTTTCCACTATAAGCTTTGCAAGAATATCACCTGGATTGTTAATACAGTAATGTTTGGTAAACTGCTGTACTAGGGATTTTAAAAGAAGAGATTTTTGTTAGTTTGCACACAACGCAAGTAAGAGCAAAACGCAAGTCAAGTTTATCGTTTCGAATAAGAGTGTTTTCATTCTTTTCGACACTCCGTACTTATTATCTACGATCGTCACTATAGGTACCAGGTCAACCACGAAATCTAGGCCACACATACTGCAACCACCATATGCAAACCATATGTGCGTGCTATTTCTCACAATTGCTTGGTCTGCAATGTGACACTGCACAGTATGTTCATACCAGTCGTGGAAAATCGATATTTAAAAATTAAATTCAAAAGATTAGGTAATTTGCCGAAATAATAATTTCTTTCAGATGAAATTGACTTTGTATTTTCCCTGTAGAATGAAAGTATAGAATGTACAATCCTGTGAGTACTAATAAGACTTAGTTCACGTTGGAAGTAGCTACTAAATTTCACATTGTGTTTCTTTAACTTTTTTGGTTCATGACTGGTTATGTAATGTTGAACAATGATCGATCCCAATGGGGGGGATATATCCCCCTGATCCCCCCTATCTACGCCACTGCTGTGAGTTCACGCCTCGTAAAAATCGGCCCCACCTGGGCTCACCAACTTTATCGAAATCAACCAACGATGAAAAAAAGACACTTAAGACGATGATGATAGACATGAAGTCGGCGTTGGACCCCCAATATCCTAGCTTCATCAAGCAGCAGTTTAACACGTCGGACCCGAAGGTCAAACTACATTTCAGTGATTAAGAAATGTGTATTAAAAGTAATTAAATTCATAACTAAGACACTATAACAAGAGCTATCGCTCTTAAAAGATAGAGACAATAACCATGTAATTTAGTCTCATCAAGCCAAGAAATTCAATGTATATTTTAATATCAGCTTTTGCTATTTGCATGTCAAAATGATTAAACATAAATGTTTATTTCAATTCAACAAGCACTTGCGCATGTCTTTAAGTACGAATGTGTACACTATAATTTAGGTTAGGTATTAAAATTGTATATATGTATGTATATCGAAGAAACGGCCGCTTCAAGTAAATTTGTAAATGCTTATGAGCAAGAGCAGGACAACAAATATTTTATAGCAACTGACAGCCACGAGGCTAATCATTAAAAGAAAATTCTCATTAAAGATGGCCGTACTTTACAGCCACTTTTGTACATTAAACTAGAACTTAATTGATATCATTGTAAATGTAACCGAAAAAGACTCAATAAAATTTAATTTTCAATTCAATTCCACTACGAGAACAAAAGCAGCGACTGTTTGGATGTGGATTTGTTGTTGGAACTAGACTCAGGCAAAAAGTCTTGAGTTTCAACGCATAGCAACAATCTGCATCAAGGCTAAATTCGTCAACATAAGCCTCATTTGCGCACACGCCCCCACAGAGGAAAAGGATGAAGACACCAAAGACGTATTCTACGAGCTCCTGGACAAAACATATGAGCAGTGCCCAGGCTATGACATTAAGATTGTTCTAGGAGATTTTAATGCCAAGCTAGGAAGAGAGGATATCTTTGGTGGAATAAAAGAATAATAATACAGCCTGCACGACAACACCTCCGATAACGGATTCAGGCTGATCGATTTCGCTGCGGGGCGAGACGTTCTGGTAGCTAGTACGCGGTTCCAGCAACTCAATATCCACAAAGGGACATGGAAATCTCCTGATCAATCAACCGTCAACCAGATTGACCACATTGTGATCGACGCACGACACTTCTCCAGTATAGAGGATGTTCGAACATTCCGAGGGGCCAACATTGACTCGGACCACTAACCTTGTTGTAGCCAAGGTACGACTGCGGATATCCCGATCCAAGCCAACACAAGGAATTACTGTGAGAAAATTCGACTTTGGACGACTACAATCGTAAGAGATTGCCAAGTCCTTTTCCGATCGAGTCTCTTACAACCACTTAAGGAGTCCTATGCTGCCAGCATCAAGTATAGAGAACCAGTGGCAGCACTGCCAATCAGCCATCAGAGATGCAGCGTCTCAAGTGCTGGGTTTCACACGGCCACCACAACGAAACCCTTGGTTTGACGACGAATGCCGGCAAGCACATGCAGCTAAACAGGAAGCATACAAAGCGGTGCTGCACAAAAAGACTAGAACTGCTTACGAGCTCTACAAGCAGAAGAGGAGAGATGAACACCGGCTTCTCAGACGGAAAAAGAGAGAGCATGAGAAGCACGCGATCGAGGAGATAGAAGGGTGCCACAGCAGGAATGAGGCTCGGAAGTTTTACCAAAAGGTAAAAACAATAGCCTCGGGCTATAAGCCCCGAGCCGAAGCCTGCAAACACGACCAAGGGAACATCGTGGTGGAACCGCAGTCAATGCTGAGGATATGGAAATATTACTTCTCCAAGCTCTATAATGGCGATGATGAACCCGATTCCGCTGTTAGAGAGATAGAACCTTTCGATTTAGGTGACGTAGACCAACAGTTCCGCCAACCCGACCTGAACGAAGACAGCAGTACCCAAGCTAAAGTCCAACAAAGCTGCTGGAGCTGATGGCCTCACTGCCGAATTGTTTAAAGCAGCGGGCAATGACCGATCAGGAGTATGCACCAGCTCATTTGCAAAATATGGTCGGAAGAAAGCATGCCCGATGGATGGAACCTCAGCATAGTTTCCCCGGCCCTCAAGAAAGGAGACCCTCTGAACTGCACCAACTACAGAGGTATCAGTCTTCTTAATATCGCATACAAGATCCTCTCTGCCGTATTGTGTGAGCGTCTCAAGCCATTCGTCAACAACCTGATAGGTCCTTAGGCTTTAGACCAGGAAAGTCCACCATAGACCAAATCTTCACACTACGGCAGATCTTGGAAAAAACCCCGGAGCTTCAAATCGATACCCACCGAGAGGAGTTATATAGAGCCATGTCTAGTTTTGGCATCCCTACCAAACTTGTCCAAATGTGTAGAATGACGATGGAGAACGCACGCTGCTCCATCAGGGTCGGAGAAGATCTCACCGATACATTCGATGCCAAAAAAGGTTTTAGACAAGGCGATGCACTGTCATGCGACTTCTTCAACATCGTTCTTGAAAGAATAGTGCAAAACTCCCACGTCAACACAAGAGGCACCATCTTTCAAAGATCCGTCCAATTGCTCGGATATGACGACGATATTGACATAATTGGAAGAACGCAGCATGATGTCAATGGCGCCTTTACGAGCATTGAGACGGAAGCGAATAAGATGGGTTTAGTGGTCAATGAGGGCAAGACCAAGTATATGCTGTCATCAAGAAAGGACACCCAACACCGACGTCTTGGACAGAACGTCACGATAGACAGCTATAACTTTGAGGTAGTTAAGGACTTTGTCTACCTAGGCGCCGCTATTAATTCAGACAACGACACCAGCGCTGAAATCAAACGAAGAATAACTCTAGCCAATCGCTGTTTCTTCAGATTAAGAAGGTAATTGAGTAGTAAAGTCCTCTCTCGAGGACTTCCCTGTATAAGACACTTATCATCCCGGTTCTTATATATGGCGCAGAGGCATGGACCTTGTCAAAGGCAGACGAGAACGCTTTAGGATGCTTCGAGAGAAAAATTCTTCAGGTGATTTTTGGTCCCGTCTGCACAGATGGAGAGTGGAGAAGAAGATTTAACGAAGAATTGTACCGGCTGTACAGCGACACTGACCTCGTCAAACGAGTCAAGGTCCAGCGACTTAGATGGCTGGGTCATGTAGAGCGAATGGACACCAACGCTCTGGCCCGGAAAGTCTTCGAATCCAATTCCGAGGGACGGCGCAGTAGAGGAAGACCGCGACTCAGGCGGCGCACGCAAGTAGGAGAGGACCTCAACCAACTTGGCGTGCAAAACTGGAGGCAGCTAGCTAGGGACCGAGCTGGCTGGAGAAGCATGTTGGTTAAGGTCTAGTCCAACCCGGACTGTAGCGCCACCTTAAGTAAGTAAGTAAGTAAGTAAGTAAGATGTGATTCTTGGTCATATTCTAAGAAAAAAATTGTTATACAGTAAACCTCGTTTCTCAACTTTGACATCACTTTTTGACAATTTAAAAAAAGGCTAACTTTGGTGTACCCTGACCTGTGTTAAATTCGATATCTCTGTCAATACAGATGATAAAGACCAAATCTTAGACTTAGTTTTTTGTAGAAATAACAACCTTTAAGATTGTATTTAAGTTCAGCTTCCATAGGTTTAGGGTTGTCAGATTTTCAATTTTAAATGGTGTTCAAATTTTCTACCACAAGAGCAAGCTAGAAGTTTTATGGTCAACAGAGACCGCTTGAAATCTACTTGCAAATATGTTAACATTAAACAAACCGCCGGAGATGATAATCCAGACTTACAATGGAGTTTGTGACTTAAGTTATAAGATGTCCAGTAATACTATGAAAGTTACTAGGTCATCATCTAGTGCCAGTCTCATGTCTTCAACTACGTTTATTTTAGCTGTTATACAGCTATATTTTTCATGAAAGAGAATATTAGCTTCATAACAGAACTTTGGTTTGGCGGAAAGTACCTACTTGTATTTTGATTGATTATTCTACAATAGTCGTACTAAAGGGTTTTCCAATAAGAGTGATATGATTTCTTTTTCGAAAAAAACACACTTTTAGTTAAGGAAATTCAAATATTTTTTATTTAATGTCCAGTCCAATCACTACAATTAAGTTTTAAATAAAACATCATTCAAATGGCCACCACGATTTCTTCTGCAGCAGCAAATTCGATGAACCCAATTTTCGAGCACTTTTTCCACTAAATCATGTTGTATATCATGAATGGCACCTTCCATATTGACTTGTAAGGCTTGAAGAGAATCTGGCTTATTTTGAAAGACCAATGACTTCAAATAACCCTACAAGAAATAGTCTAATGGTGTTAAATCACGACTTCTTGGAGGTCATTCAATATCACCATTTCTTGAAATAATCGAATCTCTAAATTTTTCTCGCAATAATTCAATTGTTACATTTGCTGTGTGACACGTATAGCCCCGTCTTTTTGAAACCAAATGTTGTCAAAATCAATTTCTTAAAATTTCGCCCATAAAAAGTTGTTTATCATCGCTCTTTCCCCTTCTCCATTGACAGTAATGGTGTTACCAACTTCATGTTGAAAGTAGTACGGACCGATGATTCCACCAGCCCAAAAACCACACCAAACTGTCAATTTAGGTGAATGTAATGGTTTTTCAAGAATATTTTGTGGATTTTCATCGCCAGTTTTGTTTATTTAACGCACTAGTCAAATAAAATTAAGCCTCTTCGGAAAAGATGATTTTCTTAAAAATATCGTTATCGATTTCAAGTTGTTCCGAGGCAAAATCAGAAAGTTCACGACGTTTACGGTGGTCCAACGGTTAGATTTAAACAGATCAAGAGATCATGACATACTACAAAATGGCCGAAACGCCACTGCAAAATCATATCATACCTATTGGAAAACCCTTTACAATACTAAAAAGTTATTACTGTAAATCAATAAAGCAAACTGACACTATTTTCGATGAGAATGATTGATTACGTTTTCGATGACAAAAAAGGACTAAAGGCGTTTCAAAATTAAACACGTAATGAATGAATGAATGTTAAAGTAGATTGTTTAAACAAAACCGAACTGGCCCAGAGTCATTATCGATTCGAAACAACTTGGATTCATAAACGTTGGCTCATTATTAAAAAAGAAAACAGAATACAAATACATGGTACATAATTGAATGCACTGTCAACAAATTTTTGTTGGATTGCAAATCAATAGCCGCAGGATAACAAACAATGATGTTGTTTATTAAATCAATATAAAGCGAGAGAAGCATGCCTTAATCCACTCTAGGCCTTGAAGACATCATTTAAAAAAATATTTTAATATTAAGCACAGTTAGAAGTCAAAAATGGCAGCATCTTCATCTCATCAATATAAACAAAGACCTTATAACAAACAAATTTATTTTCTACACACAAACACAGTCAAGCTACTCCTTCGCTTGAATATTATTTCTCCACTGTCGCTCTAAGCTGTACCTACTTGTAATTTCTAAGAATTTTATTCAATTATCCTGATTGACATTATGCGAACAACATAAAACACAATAACAGAAACACAAACAGCACCAACAATCGTAATGAAATACACGCGGACTACACAAACAACTACTTCCACGGCAACGACGACGGCGACGCACAATGATGAAGGATGAAAATCCCAAAGGACACAAATTAATGACTGTAATTAATTTCCCAATCAAAAACTTTTGCATTCATTTAAATCCTACTTCGGTGTGCCAAAACAGCAGGGCGGCACAGTGAGCGACGGGCGGCGGGTGTCGACCCAGCGCCCTGGTCCACCTCATTTCCCATTACGAATATCCATTTCGCTTGTTGTATAGTAGACAAAGTTGCTTACTTACATATTTCGTTTGCGAACTTTTGAAAAATTGTAACATTTACAACCAAAAAAAAAAGAAAAAAACCGGAGTTCAAGTTGAATAATTAGGGAGAAGTGTGCAAGTGACTAGAAGGATCAGATAAATGTAAATTTTCAAAACGTAATTGCAGGCAAACGTTTCAAATGCATTCTACTCTGCCACAGACTCGAATCTCTGGAGTCTCGGAAAGTTGCACTTGTTCCAAGTGAAATATTTGGCAGCCGTATTAGTCAATTAACAAACTCATTTAACGTACTAACTATTGGCACGCTCAAAAATAAAAATAAACTCACGGGAGAACAAGAAAAGTTTTTCAGAGGTGCACGATAAACTTTCATCTTTACACTTTGGAGACGTACTTAGGTTTTTGTTTCCTTTACCTTTCCTCAACTTTTAGAGGCAGAAACCAATTATTTTAACCATTGGCAAATATATATAGTTACTAACTCAAGGATTAAGGAGAGGGAGAACTGTGTGGAGTTTGTTATCTTTTGATACTGGGATTTCAATTTTAAGTTTTCTTGTTCAAATATTTAACCATTATGTTTAGAACAACATTGAATTTTGAAAAATTTGTTTCGCCCTTCAGGGCATACTTTCAAGAAAATATAAGCTACGGTTGCTTCAATTTTAGCATACATTTTTTATTTGTGAGCTCTTAAGAGCCAAACAATACAGTTAAAAATGTTAATCTCAAATTATTTCAAATTATTTATTTACAGAAGTTGTAAGAAAACATGCTGTATCACACAATCAGCGACTGCATAGTCATATCAACTCTGAAATGGAGTCCGTATTAAATACGAGAGGCAATGTTCGGAGATTAAGAAGAACCAAGCCACACGAGCTAATGGCCTAAAAGTCATGGGAAGCATTAAAAGTTTAAGCTTCCCTTAAAGAGATAATATTATTGAGAAAGAAAAATCTGTTGTCGATCGTTATAGATTGGTTCTGATTATGAGGAGTTTTTAGTGGGTAAGAATCCCACACTACTTGGTATCGAATACTACTAAGTGTCTTTTGAAGATTTACTCCTGACAAAAAAAAAAAAAAAAAAAAATTATTTCAAAGATTCGTAGCCTTGATAAAGCGTTTATTTGATTTTGCTTCAAGGGCTTGTATACTATGTTTTGCTTGCAAGAAGGAAGTGAAAATGGCCCTCAGGATTATATATAAACAAAAAAAGTTTCCAAACCCTTGATGAAAAAGAGTTCTGATTATCATTTGTAAAAAGAAATGTATTGAGTTAGTATAAAAACAAAAATAGGATGGCGCAACAGAGCAGTGACCAGTGAGCCATGCCTTGGGAGGGAATGGGGGGCCCACAATTTTCTGCCGATTCCGAAAGGCTTACCGAGCTTAAAATCCGCCCTTTTAAATCATTTTCTACAAACGACGTGAATATCTCTAAAAATGACGTGAATGTCTCAAAAAACTACCATCTACTGCCACCACCACTATCACCGAGTTAGAAACTACTACTTTTTCCATAAATGTTTCCGATGATGTTGCTGCTGATGCTGTTGCTATTGCTTCTAATACTGTTGCTGTTGATGCTGTTGCTGTCGATCATGTGGACGAAACTGCTACTATTTCTATCGATGCTATTGCTGCTAATGCTGTTGCTGTTGATGCTGTTGCTGTCGATCATGTGGACGTTTTATGTCAAATAAAAACAATACTATATACTACCAAAACGCTGGGGGTCTAAGAGCAAAAACATTTGAGTTCTACAATTCTATGATATACTGTTCGTATTCGATTACTGCTCTGACCGAAACTTGGTTGGAGTGAAGCTATTTTTTCTACTGAGCTCTTTGATTCTTCTTATGCTGTCTACAGAAAAGATCGATGTTCAATTTAAACTGGATGTTCAAGAGGAGATGGTGTCCTACTTGCGATTAAGACTTTTCTCAAAAGTAGCTGGATTGACCTTGCTGATTCATCTGGTTTAATTGAACCAATTTGTTTATGTGTTGAGTATATACGTGATTCGGATGGCGTCGTTATTAAAATGTATTATTTTTTATCTTACATACCACCAGGTTGAGAAATTAATATATATTTATCTCATATTTCGAATATAAAAAATGTTACAAATGATCTTGATATAAGTTCCTTTGTAATTGTTTTAGGGGATTTTAATTTAAGTAATGTAAAATGGGTTTATACTAATGATGATCAGTGGTTGTTTCCTTGTAACGTCTTAAGAGATTTTGAAATTGAAACGATTGATTCTATGCTTGCTATGAGCTTTTTACAAGTTAATGTGATTCGAAATAGTATTTGAAGAATCTTAGATTTAGTTTTTACTTATGAAGACTTAAATGTAATTGTAATAGAGTTTGATTTTCTGTTATGAAACAACAGTATTCATCATAAAGCTTTAGTTATCTCTTTTGATATTTCATTTTTAAATTGTTTTTCCAATGGTTAATATAATAATGACTTTGTTTTATTATTAATAAAAATTTAAAAAATTAATAATTAATTCGAATTATAATTGCATAAATAACTCTAAGCTCTTCCAAATTGCATATGTATATGTATTGGTATATTCTGTTTAGGAAATATTATTGAAGACGTTTTCTCCAAATTTGTTCCGTGGAAGAAACTATAATTTTCTAATAAACCGGTTTGGTTCAATAAGCGTTTATCGAATCTAAAAAAAGAAATGAAACGTATTTATAGAAGGATTTTACATGATCCATTCCATCGTCCTGCATTTTGTCGCTTAAGGAAAGAGTATGAATTCCTAAAAAGATTTCCTTATCAACAGTACATGTTATCCACTGAATCCAAGATAAATTGAAACCCTAAAGCTTTTTGGGCTTTTATAAATACTAAAAAGAAGTCAATTGGTATTCCAGAGACTATAAATTTTAATGATGTTGTTTGCAGCGGCTTAAAGGATATTTGCAATATGTTGGCGAACTTTTTTCAATTAAACTTTGCTTATCTGGCTGAATCTATTAGGCAGACAACATTTGAGAACTCTTCCATTAATTTAGGATCTCTTTATATCTCGAAGAGTGAAATTTTAAAAGAACGGAATTCTCCCCGATCGGAGACATTTTGCTTCGTGTTAGTTCTCCGATCGGACGATCTGACGTTCTCCGACAAAGTTTTAGTTGCGGAGATTTTAGTTTTGGGAATGCAATGCATTGCCGCGTTTGTTAAAAATTTCTTACGACCACAACTACTTCGAAGCAAAATTGAATCTCCGAAAAAAGATGCGTTGCGGAGAAAACTCCGCTCCGACGGTTACCTCGATAGGGCCGAATGTCTTCCCCTTCCGCGATTTCCCTGCAATGTGCTTTCGAATACTCGTCGAGCCGGAGCATTAATGTCCATCCGCTGTACATGCCCCAGCCATCGAAGATTCACAATGCGTACTCTTTCTATGCCCATGTCGCGGAACAGCTGATACAGTTCGTTGTTGAAACTCCTGGTCCACACAATGTCTTCACCAAAGAGTATTTTGCTTTCGAAACCACCACGACCAGGAAGATAAAGCTTTTGAAAAGGTTACCTTGGTTTTCCTATAGTAAAAGTTCTGTTTCTCAATTGTCTTGTGAATCCAAAGTAGCATTGACTGGCAAGAGTTATTTGATCTCCGCGTCTATAACGGATCATAGGCAGACGAAGTCCTTTAGGTACTACTTCGAAGTTATGCCTATTTGCTGTAACGTTTTTTCCAATTCGTCGATGTTGTCTGCCCTTGTTTGATTAAACATATACTTCGTTTCGCCCTCATTAACCATATTACATCCAATTTTTGGTGTACATATCGACATAGCACTCAGGATTGCTTCATATAAAATCTGAGTATATGTTATGTGAAATTTGGTAAAAACTGCATTTTTTAGTCCTAAACAACATTTAAAAACTTGTTGGCGTCAGGCTTCATACGCTTACATATATTCCGGAAGACAGAATCTTAAATATGACGCGAAATTTGCCAGTTGTGATCCTCTTTTTAGGATTGGATATACCTGACTGAGGTTAAATTCATCGGACATATCACTTCCAACTAATCTCCAGCTGCCTTGAAAAGCTTGTCGTCAAAGCTATCTCCAGTTTAACTAGATTCTTAATTTCTTCTAGGTCATGATATCGACATTTACGATTGTATTTCAATCTGAATGAGGCGTTCTGCCTGACAGCCGAATAAGTGTCTTCATAGCCGTTAACCGCAGAAGAGGTTTTCCCAGATTCCCAGTAGTGACTGTCCTTAATGCTCTGCGTTCCAAGGTTGTCACCCTGGAATGATCGTTTCACCATTCTGGTAAGACTTTCGAACCCATTCCAATCATGGGAGCTCTAATTTTCATTACACTAGCGCTTCTCAAGCTGCTGCCTCTGGTTTTTGAATCGGTCTTCTTTTCTTCTTTTTTCTTTGCAACACTTGATTGAAAAAGACACTGGTATCTCTTGCGATTGAAGCTTTCCGACGCACGTCATATCGTTTCCTAGCGTCAGTTTGTGCAAGTCGCAAACAGGATATTCGTACCTTGTCAAAAGAGGGTAGTCGTATGAGTTAAGCCACACATTAACAACTTTTGAAGACTGTCTTGCGACCATCGCAACATGGTCAATTTGGTTGACAGTTGATTGAGCTGAGAATAGTCAGGTCCCTTTATGAATTTTCAGATGCGAGACGCGTGCACTGATAAATAAAATAAAATAAGGTGGCGTTACAGTGCGAGGAGCCTCTGGGACAAGCGCATTTCTCACAACCATGCCTTATGGGGGAATGGAGAGGAACTACAATATTCTGCCGGTTCCGAACGTCTAATCGAGAAAGCGCTTTTCATGGCAATGAATTTACTAACGCAGGACTTGCCGATTTCTCGCTAAAGGCGATGCCTGTAGAAAAATATTTTTGCATCTGTTGGAACTTGAACCACGAACCTCTGCGGGATAACAGGCAGACATGCTGACCATCACGCCACGGGTACCACGCTGTTCATATGTTTCTTCGAGGAGCTAGTAGAACGGCTGCACGTAGTCCTTTAAGAGATCCATGTGCAGTTCCAGAGTTCTTTTTCATCTTTTCGTTAGCTAGAGATGTCAACGATGAAATCATTATTGTTATCCGAGGCTGTTGGTTGCTTTGGAATCAGTTACTTTTTGGTTTGGTAGTCAACCCCATACACAGTCCCGAACATAAAGCACCAGGTTCTTTTGGGATCCCCTTGGACATAAAGAGAACAATCATTAGGTGTCACTTTCCTTCTACGGGGGCTTAAAAGCAGCCGCTGAATAGCCAGTAGCTTATCTGGCACCTCTCTATTTCTATGACCTGTCCTAGTATTAAAAGAACCTGAAAGACTTTTAAACCAATTACATATGTTGGAGAAGGTCATTGAGGGGTGTCTGATTTTTGACTGTTAAAGTTCGCCGCTGATTCGGTAAGTCAAATTTATCAGCTGTGACATTCCCAACAGCCTTTGGCAGACTACACAGATTCGGGCAGTCAGTCATTACTCAAAGAGTCCAATGAGGTTAATGCGAGGAGGTATAGTAAGCACAATTGAGGTCTGCCCCTATGACTACCAATCAGAGTTTTCCCGAATTGTACACGCCTAACAGCATTGCAGATACAAAATTTTTGTTTCAAGTTAATAGTATGGAAAAAAGTATATCCAACAAATGTTTTTACAGCTACCCTTTTTTAAGAATGCCAAAGCCATGGCCAAAAACTGGCATTACGTAACTAAAAATCCCAAGCCCATTTTCGATCAGAAGGTAGTCGTTAATGTGACATTTATTGTCCAAGTTGTGCCCATTCACCTTCTGTTTTCCCTATGATTAAATGAGTGTTATCTCCATTTTTTCTTTCATTATTTTTATTTGCTTTAAAGATCTCCTGAGAACCAGGTGCAAGCTAATTATAAACTTAACCCAGAACAGCTCGAATGGAAAATTCAAATTTATCTCCAACCCGAAATCAAATCCTAAAAGTTTTCTCGGCAAATTGCACCCAGGTTCCTTTTCTCAAAAGACGAACAAGAAGTAAAGAAGAGGCATGCAAAACCATCCGCTGATAGTCCACCAACACACAGGTACCAGGTACCTACATACAAACCAACAACACAGCCCAGCTTTATTAGTCACAAAGAAACAAATCTGAAAATAATTCCCCGGGGCACAATGAAAATGAAATTATTTTAATCGCAGCCATAACAGATACTAGATACGCATCGATGAGATACACCGAAGTCTTCGAATGGGTGGGTTTTGGTGTTCTCTTCCGTATAGAAAACCTCATAGACTGCCAGAGCCGATGCCGCCTGGCATCAAATTTTCGTCTCGTCGTCCTTTTTACTATTCAAGTGAGGTGTGACTGTGGGATGGTCGGTGGTGTCTGCAGAACAAGACTACAGAGTACAGAGAAGAAACAAAATTGACATCACGGTCTGTTGATTTTTAACAATTTTTTTTTATTTTTAATAAAAAAAAAAGAAAAGAAATTAAATGGGTAGGTACCTTAGGGAAAAACATGGGAATTTCTTCACAAAAAACATCACTAGTATCTACAGTTCCCTCGTCGGCGTAGGGAGAGGGTGAGGAAGCAGTGATGGGGCTGTTTCGCCCCTATCAAATTCACCCAGTGACAGTGAATTTAAAGTCATTCTTATTTTAATGTCTATTATGCAAATTGTATTGTATCCTTAGCAGAGTTTCCTTTTGTTCTACTTTCGTGTGCTATGGAAGAGGAGTTGCTCTTTTGATTTCAATGCGCGTGGTGTGCTCTGGCTTCTTTAATTTAGTTATACAGAGCGGAAAAGAACACCGCTTGACATTTAATATTTTCTTTGATACAACATTTTCTATTATGTTGCCTTTTCTTTGGTTTCACTTCTCCAAAAAATAAGAAAATCATTTTTGTTTTTGAAACAGAAAGGGTGTAGGGCAGATGAAATAAATAAAATTAAATTTGAAATCTGCTTAGAAGACATGAATGACGATGTTTTCGTTTGTGTGCGTTTAAGTGTACGCCGCACAGGTTACAGTGGATATACTATTTAACATTGAACAAAGAAATGATGGCCTTTCAATATGAATATATTGAGTTGGCTTTCGATTTCTCTTAACTCGTTGACGCAGTGTTACCAAAGTGAAAAGATCGACGAAATGAAGCATAATAAACGTTTGAAGTATTTCATGTAAAAAAAATTTTTTCTTGTCACAATCAAGATGCTCTAAACCAGGGGTTCCCAAACTACATATTTTGAGCAGGAGACCCCTTTTCCAAAACAAACTGATACCCTAGACCCCCATAGCCAAATTACATTGAAAATCATTTCTCAACTTATTTACTTGCTCTTATATGTGCTAGTTATAAGGCAAGTGACAAGACATAACGATGGTAAAGAATACGAAAAACGTGAAGACTCCAATTCTGTCTGTCTATCTATCAGTATCTCCGTATATGGATGCACAGCCTCAACCATTTGACAGATATTCTTCAATTTTTAATTTACAGTTGTGTTAGAATTCCGTTTCTAGATTTTGAAATAGCGATACCTGCTAACCAATATGATAATACTTATTTTTCTCAAAAGCGGTCCAACGATTTCAATAAAATTTTGTGTGAATGATTAGTTTTTCCTATTGATATATAAAACTAACCAACTTTAAAAATTTGCAGTTGGTTAAGTGAGTAAGCTTTATTATAATTGAAAGTTTTTTAAAAACGTGCTCTCAATTGAGAAAAAACGGTTTCTTTTTTTCGTCAAAATGTTTGCAACCACACTTAAGCAATTTGCAACCAAATATGATGATGGAAAAGCAATAAGAATTTTTTTCAGCAATGTTTCTTCAATCGAGTTTCAATGCTGCGCTGCAACCATAGCTTTTGATAGACTTCATTGAACTTTTGCTTAAGCTATTCGTCAGTTTTGAGGGTGATCGACTCTTCTTGCATAATCACATTGGCTTCTTCCATGGGTGTCATACTGTGTCCTCTTGAAAGATTTCTGATGATTTTGACAAATGTAGAAACTGTAACTATTCTTTCAGACAAGAAGTTTTAGATATCACTCTTGTCTCCGATTCGGTTCATCATAGGATTACTAATTGGAAAGTATCTACTGAACACTCCTTTTCTGATCATAGATACATTCAATTTGATCTTAGTGATGAACCTCTTAAGCAACCAATCTTCCGAAACTACCGGAAAACTGAGGTGGAAAAATATCGGGTAATTTTGCAAAAGTTTATTAAACCTGAACTTTAACAAAACCCTACAAACAAACATGATCTAGACAAGAAAGTCAATGATCTTACCACTGCCCTTAACCATTCACTGCAGAAATCCTGTCCTCTTATAAAAATAAGAGGAAAACAGAAACCACTGTGGTGGAGCTCGGGGCTAGAACCGCTCAGGAAGGAATGTAGAAAACTTTTCAACCGAGCTAAACATTCTAAAACTTTAATAGACTGGGACTCCTACAAAGAATCCCTCAAAACTTATAAATATCAACTGAGGAAAAATAAAAGAACTTCCTGGAGAAACTTCTGTGGAAAAATAGAAGATACTTCAGAAGCTTCTAGATTAAGAAAAATCCTCTCAAAAAGGCCGACCATGCCTAGCAGTTTAAAAACAGCTGATGGCTGGACAGAACCCTGCGAAGAAACGCTCAATCTGCTTCTGGACACTCACTTTCCAGGCAGCTCTAAGAACTTATGTAACTATAATTCCATAGAATCAGGTAGCATAATAACTAACATCATCGATCTGATTACAAGGGAAAAACTAGTTTGGGCCATTAACAGCTTTGACCCATACAAATCCCCTGGACCTGATGGTATAATTCCAGCCGAACTTCAAAAGGCCGCGGATATTATTATCCCTGTCCTTGAAGTAATCCTTATCGGCTGTACCACCTTGAACTATATCCCCACATAGTGGAGAGAGGTCAAGGTTGTGTTTATACCTAAGGCTGGGAGATCATCCCACGTAAATCCGAAAGATCTCCGACCAATAAGTCTATCATCTTTCCTTCTTAAAACCTTAGAACGACTGATTGATATCCACTTGCGTATAGCTACAGATCCAAAATTGTTATCTACAGCACAACACGCCTACTGTAAGGGAAAATCAGTAGAAACGGCCTTACACACCTTGGTTCGTACTATAGAATATTCCCTCCATCACAAAGAATTCACTCTGGCCGCTTTCCTCGACATAGAGGGCGCCTTCAATAACGTCAGCAACTCTGCAATTACAAAGGCACTGACGAAGCTCAAAGTAGATGGTTCCATAGTGGAGTTGATAAATCTAATGCTAAAAAGCAGGAGAATCAACTCTTCTCTAGGAAACTTCTCTGCAAAGAGATCTGTCAGTAGAGGAACACCGGAAGGCGGAGTCCTATCCCCTCTTCTATGGAATCTAGTCGTCAATGAACTTCTAGTTGACTAAGAAGCTGAGGGATTCAAAGTGATTGCATATGCAGATGACGTCTCCATTGCGGTATCTGGCAAACATGCTCATGTCCTTACGGATCTGATGCAGACCGCTCTAAATAAACTAGTAAAATGGGCGGGAAAATGTGATCTAGGGGTCAACCCTAAGAAAACTGAACTCGTTCTCTTCACCAGGAAATACAAAATTCCTCAACTAATAACTCCATCAATTAATGGAATCCCACTTGAACTTTCGAACGTGATATCCTCAACGAATATCCGGATTTTCTCAGATAGTCACGCAGCCCTCAAATCACTCGGCGCTGTTTCTACGAACTCAGAAACCGCCCTTAACTGTCGTCTATCTCTTAGGGAGATGGCTGAACAGTTCAATATTCACCTTATTTGGGTGCCGGGGCACAGAGATATAGTGGGTAAATGCAAAGCCGATGAAATCGTCAGAGAAGGAACCGTTCTACCGATCTCAACCAGCAGGTTGAATATTGGTATACCAATCGCTACATGTAAACTTATGCTAAAGCAAGAGGCAATGGATAGAACAAATCATAGGTGGAACAATATCACCACGTGCGTGGCAACAAAACGGATATGGCCAGGACTAGATCCAAAACGCACAAGACATTTGTTATCCATTACCAGATTGCAATTTAGCTCCGTAATCAATGTCATCACCGGACATTGTCTGATAGAAAGACACGCCATAAGACTTGGCGTTCCCTCTAATGACTTCTGCAGAAGTTGCTTAGATGAGGAGGAGGAGGAGACAATACCACACCTCCTCTGCTCATGTCCTGCACTCTCTTTTAAAAGAAAACGGCATCTGTTAAAATATTTTCTTGATGATCCAAGCGATCTGGCGAACACAGATCCCCTGCATATCCTTCGCTTTACTAAAAGCTCCAAATGGTTTTGTTAAGTGAGGTACTCCCTCGCATAATATCTATGGTATGGTCTATGTGTGTCAGTTTGTTTTCCTGACAGCCATTTAAACCTAACCTAACCCAACCTAAGTATTCTTTCCCGCTTAAATTTGGTTTATAAAAAATAAATTTTCCCACAAACGCAATTAATTTTGTTTTGATCAAGTTCAGATCATCACCCTGCAGCTGCAAGTTGACTTTGTTGAACTTCCCAAAGATATTTACTAAATGACTAATAGTAAACATCGGTCATTCAATTCTTCAGATTTTCTTCCAAAATCCACCCTCTCTTCAATACATTCTTCGGCAATTCCTGACAGTACTTTGTTATAAAAAGCATCTTTTGGAACAGTAAAGTACTTCATGAGTTTCTTGACATTAGCCAGCTTTTTAAGGGACACTTTGTTTTGTGATGTAGCTTCGCCAAGTAAGCAATTCTCATAAATAGTTGAAAATTTCTTTTTAAAATTGTTTGATCATAGTGGGGAGGCCACTGAAGGCGTTCTTCGCAGATTTGGAAATCCTTTGATCTTGTTTTTCGTAGCTTATTGTTATTATCCATGTCTGACTTATGTTGAAGCTTTGACTTTATGAGCTTCTTAGCGTCTTCTTATAGATCACGACAAACAATTTAATAAAAATTGACATAACTTAAAAAAAAAAAAAAAAATTGCTGACTATTATCGAGACAACCTCCTTAGCTATTAGCATAATCTATTGGTTTGTTCATTAAGCCAGAATTGAACTTCGAATAAAAAAATCTTTTTATATTTGGACAAACTGCTTTCTTTTGGGCTTCTTCAAAAATGTCGAACACTAAAATGTAAAAGCTATGTGAATTTGTATTGTTTGGTTCATAAAAATATTTTGTTGAAGTAAACTAGTTTAAAAAGCTAATTGAAACAGTTGTAATGATTTATTGGAAATGAGAAAAAAAATTTTGAATGGCCTGCAAAGAACTTCACCAAATAAAAACAGTAGGAACAACAACAATATCTTTATTAGCAAGAGCAAAACCCGAAAAAACACTACTGACTTTTTGCGGGAATCACCATTAACTTTACTCGAGCGCAAATCAAACAACAGTTCGCAAAGCTAGTAATATGCAAGGGGTTGACCTGAAAACACCCGAAAATGCAGTATCACTTGAATATCGTCTAGCTTATTTACAAGATCAGACTTAGTTGAAAGCAAGACAATAATGGAAATTATATACAAAGTGGGGTATTTGTCACGAAAGACCGATCAATGGAGAAATGTTTTTCTCTTAGCTGTAGTTAAATACCCATAGAAGAATGAATACAGTATTTTTTTTTTATGCACCTACTGCACTGCACCACAGCAACAGTTAAAAGTCATCGATTGTAAGCCTTTAACGTGGTCTGTTGAAAATAATTTCCCTAGTTTATTAACTTTTTCTCGGGCTTTGCTATTGGAGGATTACAATTATTGATATATATACCTTAATTTTAAACTATTTCCATGGCTTTTGAAGCTTATATTCAAAAGAAAATGAATTTATTAGAAATACATGCAAAAGGTTTTTTTTTTTAATGGAGTTATTGTCCGGTGGTATTCGGTAATATTTCTGGTATCATCTGAAAGAGGAATATGTCACAAAGCAAAAAAAAAATGCTCCCCATAACTGGCACTCGCAATTCTGTCGTCCAGGTTTTGTGAAAATAAATAACTTTTTATCAACAAAAAACCACCAGAATTTTATATTTAAAACGGCAAAAGAAGTTTATTCATACCTTAATTCGTCAGAAAAGAAGATTGACAACCTTTATCCATGCAGAGAAAAAATGTTTATGAGCGCTTTTTCGAGGCAAATACACCTATGTGCAGCGTTACAAAATTACTGTGCAATGGCGATTTAGAATATGACCGCATCGCAGCGCCTCTAAAGGAGAAACCACATCTAGAAAAATAACATCAAATTGAGTCTACTGATACCCGTAACACCTTAAACCTTTCCCTTAAGTATGCTATCACGCTATCAGATACTAGAGCTTACACTACTGGAGATCGCCGCTGTAGTAAAAGATAGATCAATCTGTACGAAAAATTAAAAAAAAGTTTCGCGAAATTTAGTAAGATCTCGAGCATTTTGGAAATATGTACTTGCAAAATATTAATGGTAATAACCCGCTTGTCATTCCCACTGGTGAATCAGGGTCTAGAAAAACAAAGCCATGGATTGGACGAAGTTTAATGACTGGTCGAGGTTTCGAACTGAAAAAGATGATGAGAAGGAAGTAAGAAGACATCTTTTTCTGTGTGTCCAAGAAACGAAGTGACAAAATACGGAATTACTCTCTGTTTTTGATTATAAAAACAAAACCTTATAAGATCTTCTAAGGAAACGGAATCGATTTCATCCTTGCGGAAGATAGTGTGTTGACTATTTCGAAGTTTAGTGATTGTTTGGTGTCGGAATAGAGTGAAATATTGTCATTTCATATGCTATCCAAATTTGATGTAAGCAAGGGGAAAAAGAAAATTAGCTACCATTTGGTAGCCAAATTTATGAGACCTAGGGTGAAAAACTGCAAAGACTCAAGGACAGCTTTTCGAGAATAACCGCAAAATGGTGCAAGATGGTGCACATACACCATTCGCTTGCATTCGAATCGAAAGCGAATGTTCACGAATGATGGGGGATGACAACGAATATTTTTTCATGTTCATAGATGAATATATATTTTGTTTTTGCGAGATCGCACAGAAAGGTTTGAATACACATTTTGTGACCTGACTTTGGCTTCATTTATATTTTTCGGATTTTTTTTTGTTAATTATAGAAGTGATGGTTGCGTAATACTTTTTTTACTTTGTTAGTGGATATAGGCTATTTATTATGTTCTATAGAAAGGATTTAAAAAGTTCAAGATATTTTAGTGCGGTAATCGATCGATGGATTGTAAATGAAGGAAAACCCGTGCATTGTCGAAATTGATGTTTGGGATAACAAATTACCTATTTATGTTTTTATCAAACATTTTGTAAGCATAGAAAAATTAAGAAAAAAGTAAATTGAAATACTATTTTAAAATAATATATGATTATAAATACTAAGCATTGCTTTTTGAGACAAAATCAATAACTTAGTACAAAGTGTATGAACGTGTGAAAATACTGTTAACAGATTCAAGTAAATGCAGAAAGTCAGCTAGTTATAAATTAATGTTTATTGAAAGTAATTAAAATATCTGAAGGAACATAGGTATATAATTAACATATAATTCATATGAATAAGTCTATGTAGGAATTACATTGTCAATTGTTTTTGGTGCCAAGCGATTTCTCTTTTCCGATATGATGTTCCCAGCTATTGAAAAACCCTCTCCGAAGCAGCACTACTTGCAGGAATGGACAAAATTTTAGATTTAGACTTCAACAGCCACACATCAAGCATCTACTAAATGCATCCTCATCAGTGATATTTACACATTTCCCACACACTATAAATCCTACTAAAAGGGAATTTATATTAAAAATTATGCTCTTCTTTCAGATAGGTATTTCAGTTTAACAGATTTGTTCCTCTTCATAGTATTGTACTGTGAAGTATTCGTTGCCTTATGAAGTATTCGTTTCACTGTAGATGATTCGTTGCTTTAGACTTTATTCGCACAAGTTCATACGCAAACAGATATTGTCATTGGGTGCCATTGTTCCAGTTAAGTGAGTGAGAGTGAGAACCTGTCTTGTTGACTAAAAGAGAGTGCCATGTGTGTATTGCTTTGGATTAAGATTGATCTTTATTACAGTCCCTGACTAGTTCCTTGTACGAAGCTATCTTTAAAAAAACATATAAAAAGAAACAGGTTAGCAAAACAAAACAAAGCTTTTAATATTCCGTGTTCTGTAAGAAATTACCAATTATTAATTTTTTCATTTTCATTTCATTTCCAATGATCTGGTAAGCACATCCCATTGGTTGCGCGGTTTCTGCAGAACAATGTGGCCTACCATCATATAAGTCAATGTTTTTAGTAACTGATTCTCTGTTGACTAAACTAACACAAAAAAACTGTCATCTTTTTCATAATTGTTTAATAAATTTAGTGAAAGAACAAGGAAAAAGAACAGTCATCAGTAGACCTCGAATTTTACATATGTGCATATTTTTCATCAGATTGATACCAAACTATATATTTAGATGTTTTGTCGTTCAAATAGAACAAATTTTAATGCATATCGAAAATATGCCAAAAATATTTGAAAAAATATGCCGAAAATCTGCAAAATTTATGCAACATATGCAAAATATATGCAAATGAATTCCATCGAAGAGTCGAATTCCACTTCTTTAGTACATATTGAAGGTGAGCAAAACAAAAGAATATTTTTCTTCGTTTAAAAACAATCATTGAGAAGCATACACCATTTTCCCTTGTCAAACGCTTACCGCAAGCCAGACTTACAACCACAGTAGAGCTTTTGTTGTTGTTACGCAAAAGCAAAGTGCACCCAAAAACCTTTTTATTGAACGCACGATTTATCACTAATAATTTATGACAACAAAAAAAATGTGTTTGTTGCTAAGCACAATAGACATTATCAAGCCAAAAACAGGTGCAACCTCTTTACTCGAAGACTGTGTAAAATATTTCTTGGTGTAGTTTCTTATCTGTTTGATTTTTACCTTTATTTTGGGCGTTCGATTTGCTCGTTCGTTGTATTTTTCTACAGCAGCAAATAATTGTAGTGTAGCAAAATGCCGAAATTCACCTAATATAACAAAAAATTTATAGAAAAATCGTTAAATAGCGTTCCCGAAAAGTGTTTTAAGGTTGATGGAAACAATATTTTTTGTACAACTTGTGACAAAAAAGTGAAACTAATATATTCAGGCTTATGCAAACCAATTTTCAAATTTTCTACGAACCGCAAGACTTGTTTTGCAGTAACCAGTAAGCCTGATTGTTAAATTAAAAGTGCGTTCTAATGTTTTTAATATTTTAGATACCTTGTGAAAGAAAATTTCAATTGCAGCAGCACATTGCTATCTACTTCACTTCACAGATGGTCAAAATCATGCAATAACAGCAACGACGAAAATGCGCATACTTCCAACAGCACATCCAGCAATTTTTTTTCGAAAATTTCAATGAATTTAAAATGGATTTATGTCAAGCGTTCGTTGGAGAAATATACCATAGAATGTGCTTGGCAATGCTACGTTTAATAATTTAAAAAAAAAACACAGGTCAATTGATTCCATTGATCCCATTGGATAAATGCTACCAACAGTCAATCCAAAAAATTCGCCACAGTATCAAAGACGATAGAGTTTGGTTATCAGTAGACGAAACAATGGGCAAACAAGGGAGATATATCACGAATTTGAATGTGGGAACATTGAGCGATGATAAGTCTTCATGCTCATTTTAAGTGTCGTGTAAACAGTTGGAAGAAGTAAATAATGCAACTGTTTCTCGATTTGTGAACGACAGCATTCGAATATTATTTATTCATTTATTAATTAAAGCTGGTAAAAATTTAAAAGTTTTTTATCCGCATAACTTGTTTGGCACAAACATAACATGTTTTTTATCCACATAACTCGTTTGGTCATACGGTCTAAATTTAATAGCCGAAAAAGTAAGTAATACAAATAACAGAGGTAAAATAATGTTTATCAGCAAACAACATTTACTTTAGTTGATAACGAAAAAAAATTCAAAATTTGCATTTTAGTTTCTTAAAACGCTGCACCCAGAAAATGCTAAATCTATAAAGCTGACAAATAGTGGAGGACCGTAAGCTTTTTACCTAGGAATCCAGGGCCAGTCCATGGATTTTCATGAAATTTTCGGAAATGTGTTTTGAATGGCGTATAGAAAAAAGTTAAAAAAAAAAAAATTTCACCGCTCTCAATTTTTTAATTATTTTTGAAATTAATTATTAACTTTTAGAATTTTATTTTATTTACTTAGGGTGTTTAAGTTACGGTTTTCCAAAGAGTAAGGATGGATAGGTTTGGTCAAGACAAAAAAAAAGTTGTATGGGAAGGGGGTCTATATCCCTCCGTGTAGGCGCGAGGGGCAATTTTATATGAAATTTACTCCATTGTTTAAAAAATTATTAAAAATTAACTAAACCACTTACTTTCTCATACTTCAGTGTTTTTTAAAAGCTATTGCTTTGTTCTTTAAAAAAATTTTTAATTTGAGTTTACTCGAGAACGCTGTTGCCGTAATTCAAATAATTCTCTTCGGCAACATCATCTTTCACATGTCTGAACACCCTACAGCAAATTTCTATGTCCTATCCAAACAAGAATGTATAACAGTAGTTCGGGTCAGAGTAGGAAGCACCCGTTTCTCTAGTCGCCACTACTTAACAAGGATCGCCTAGTTTTCTCAAACTGGTATATATTTTCCGATTGTCTGATTTCTCGCCAAAATACAGACACTGATACATTGGAACAAACACGAAAAAAAAATTTATGAAATACCTAACTTTTCTGGCCCACGCCACGATCCTTTCAGCACATTAAAGAAGCCACAATATTGCATAACAAGTTTAAAGACATTAAAAATATAAATAAACTAAAACAGTTTAACTTATTTCCTGAAACCAACTCTGAAATCAAAAACATAAAATAATTTTGCTATTTCTAACTAAGACCTATTAATACAAGTAACTAAAATACGACATCTTTGGTTTTGCTGCCCTGATGTCTTCTTTTATAAATAATTTTATTATTTTATTTTAGAAGTTATTTTTGATAAATAAATAAATAAATAAATAAATAAATATTAATAATACTGGAAAGAATGGAGAGAAACACGACGAATTTATTTTGGCGAATTATCAGCATTTAAATCAAATCAATATATAAAAAATTTTAAAAAGAGATACACTCGCAAGAGAAGACCTGGTTTCACAAAAGTCTTCATTTCATGTAAGCTGTAGGTCTTAATATCAATTTCCATATATAAGGAAAACCTATGTCTGCATCAAGAAAATGAGAACTTTCAATCCTCTGCAGCTCTATAACAGCACGTGCTACACAGCCGGCCTTCCCAACTGATCATGTGTTTCATTGCAACTAAATGTAACAAGAAAAAAGTCCCCCTTATGGACAAGGAGAGTGTAGTCTTAAAAGTACAAACTACCACGAATGCAATGAGCACCAATAAATCCCAAAAGTGGATTAAATCTGACAGAAATGCAATAAAAATCCAACTCAGCAGTGGTTTTTCGCCCACTTATTTCCCTATTACATATTAATATTTATAACAAGACCTCGTAGAAGCACTCCTCTTCTTTATATCGTCTTCTGTTTCAGTGGCTGAATATTAAGGACACGAACACGTTTACTTAGAAAGCAGCCGAAAACTAGTTCACATCTCCGGCACACGACACCTTCTCGTTCAAGAAGAAAAAAAAAAAAAAAAAAACATAACAGCCATTGATGTTGATGGCTACTATGAGCCCAATTCCATGGGGCCACATCTTTACAAAGCACGAAAACGAGACTATGAATAAAATATGGGCCAGAAAAGCTGCTGTCTAGATGTGTTTTGTAAACGTATTTGTGTACGGAATGAATTTGGATGTATACACGTTAGAGGCTGTGTGTTTCGGACGAAACGAAGAGCTGAACTCAATAAAATCCTGTGTACTCCAATCAAATTTGGTTTCTCGTGCACGTAAAACTATTTTGCCAGCTTTTTTGGAAAAAGATTCGCTCACTATCACATTGCTTGGCAAAGCGAACGTGAGTTTTTTTTATAAAGTTGGGTGAGTGTTGGGTGTTGTTGGGTATATTCTATGGAGTGAGTTAGTCGGGTTTGATTGGTTTCGGGTGAATGGAGTGAGGCTTGTGTTGTTTTTCCTTTCGTCTATCTATCAGTTTCAAGGATCTACAGGCAATTACCCTCCGTGTCGTCGTGGTGAAAAGAGAGGCTAATCTTTCCACATGGCACGCCAAGCGCTCACAACCCCAGGTTGTCCAATGCGAGGAGCGATAGCGAGTTGCGGCTATAGGGCGCGCTTAACAGGGACATAGCGGTATCCCGACTAAGACGAGTGCCGAACTGTTCGAGCAGCAGAAGCAGAGATATGAAGAAGCAAAGCCTCACACTCAATTTGGTAGCATTCAGTTAAATTGGTAGTACACACATATGATCAAATTATATTGTATAGGGTGGGTTGAGGGTGGCGGTGTTCTTCAACTTAGCAAAAAAAGAGGGTGAAGATTCTTCTTTTTGGTCTCAAGAGCCAGAGAGTGGTTGACGAAGAAGGACGTAAAAATAAAATGCAATGGGGTGATTATTGGACGATTTGTATCAATTTGAAATCACTTGCAAAATGATAATTTTTTTATTTTATTTTGCGTGCAGTGGTCGGTTGTTGTGTGGTTAGGTGTGGTTGCTATAATGCAATTTGAATAGATATGCATGAGCTTCGAGGGTGTGAGGGGCTTGAGTAATTTTTTGCAAGTTATTTTAACAACACAGACAAAAAAGGAAAAGGGAAGGAATGTACTTACTAGATGCTAATGAAATTGATATTTGGGAACTTAAGCTACTCAATAAATTATTAAAGGGCCCTTTGGATTTTATTGTATAGGTGTACTTGTTGAGGCAGCTAAGAGTTTAATAAATGAGTAGTCCGATGTGAACATGGGCTGTGGAGTGATTTTCTCATAGGCTTTTCATATATGTATGTTATGAAATAGCAGATGGAAGATAAAGGTAAAAGAAGAGGCCAAAGTAAATAACTATCGCGCAAGTGTTGCAAATTTGAAGAATACCTACATACTTTGACTCCAGATATGAGTTCGACAGGGACAAAATTTATTTATTTATTTATTTTTTTCATCAATGCATTAAATCTGCTGACTACGTTAGTACATTTATATTATTAACAATACTCTGATAATATTTACATAAAAAATTAGATTTCTCTGTTACTGGCATACATACAAGAATTTACAAGTAAAAATTTAGCAACTCTAAGACTTCTCAATTAAATTGATCTCTATTCATTACAATGTCGACTTCATTGCATACGGAGTTGTACAATGCTAAAGGCCGCGAGATGAGCTCATTTAAACCATAGTTAGTTCTATGACTAGGTATATTGAAAACTAAATTCCTGTTTCGAAGTATTCTTTCCGGAACATAGAACGTAATTAAATTCAATAAATCTATGGAATCTATTTTATTGGAGAGAATATCTTTAACAAAAAATATACTTTGAGCATTTCTTCTAACTTCAAGCGTTTTTAAATCAATAAGTGCACATCTTGAAGTACAGTTCGGCATATCCCCTATCCAATTGAAATTTCGAAGTGCAAATCTTGTAAATCTTTTCTGAATTCGTTCAATTTTAATTATCCCATTAGCATAAAATGGGCACCAAACTATAGAACAGTATTCAAGATACGGAAGTACTAAGGAATTATATAAGGTTTTAAGAGTGTAAGCACCTTTAAAGTCTTTTGAATTACTTACTTACTTACTTACTTAGGTGGGCATTACAGTTCGGGGTGAACCTGGGCCTCAACCAACATCCTTCTATAACGACTTCGATTTCCGGCGAGCTCTCTCCAGTTTCGCACTCCAAGTCGGTTGAGGTCTTCATCCACTTGATTGCGCCACCTAAGACGAGGTCTTCCCCTTCCGCGATTACCCTGCAATGTGCTTTCGAACACCCGACGAGCCGGAGCGTTTGGGTCCATCCGCTCTACATGGCCCAACCATCGTAGCCTCGCGATGCGTATTTTTCTGGCTATGCCCATGTCGCGGTACAGCTCATACAGCTCGTTGTTGTATCTTCTTCTCCACACATTGTCTTCGCATACGGGACCAAAGATCATTCGTAGAATTTTTCTTTGGAAACGACCAAGGGTTTCCTCATCCGCTTTCGATAAAGTCCATGCTTCCGCGCCGTACAGCAGGATTGGGATGATCAAGGTCTTATACAAGGTCACCTTGGTTTTTCTAGAGAGGGTTTTGTTTCTCAATTGCCTTCTTAACCCAAAGAAGCAACGGTTGGCAAGAGCTATTCTCCGTTTGATCTCCGCACTGATGTTGACTGAAAGTCTTTTGAATTACGTCTTAAAAAACCAAGCATTGAATTACCTTTAGAAATGATGAAATCGATATGGTGCCGAAAATCCAACTTAGAATCTACGAGCACACCAAGATCCTTTACCACTTCAACTCTTAATAATATGTTTTGATTGAATTTATATGTATAATTGATAGTGTTAAATGATCTAGTTGCACTAAAAATCTTACATTTGGAAAAGTTCAATTCTAGGTGATTATACTTGCACCAGTCTAGAAAAAGATCTATCTCCATTTGAAAAGTGGAACAATCATTTATCGATCGGATAGAATAACAAATTTTAACATCGTCGGCATACATTAGACAAATGGACTTGCAGAAAGTCAATGGCAAATCATTAATAAAAAGGAGGCAGAACAATGGACCTAGATGGCTTCCCTGAGGAAGACCTGAGCCAACTTTAATTGGTTTGGAGTAAAGCCCACCAATATCGACAATTTGTCTTCTATTAGATAGGTATGACTTTAGCCATATAATAAAACGATTATCACAACCAAACATCTTCAGCTTATGAAAAAGTAAACCGTGATGGACTCGGTCGAATGCTTTAATCAAATCTGTATAGAGTACATCGACTTGGTACCCTTTTCCATTTCATTTAAGCAAAAGTTAGTGAAAACACAAAGATTTGTAGCCGTGGAGCGACTTTTTATGAAACTGTGTTGACCAGGTAATAGGAGTTGTTTTACAGAGCAATATAATTTATCGGTTATATTCTTTTCCAAAAGTTTCGGTATAGCTGAAATTTTCGAAACTGGCCTATAATTTTTGATTAACTGCTTGGAACCAATTTTAAAAACAGGATTAATATATGATACTTTCCATTCTTCTACCAACTCTCCTGACGAAAGAGATTTGCTGTAGAGGAGAGTGAGAGGAAAACAAATAGATGAGGAACATCTTGATAAGAGAAGGGGCGGATTTGAATCGTAGCCTGCTTTTTTAGAAACATCTATTTTACATAAGGCTTCATAAAACTTCATTTTCAGATATCTGAGGAAGCATAAACTTAATACAAAATTCGAAATTTGAATACATAGAACATAGACCTTCGATTGAGTCTGTATTATGTGATGAAGATGATTCAAAAAAATCTGCAAAAAGATGACAAGAAGAATGTAAATCATTAGATTTTTCATTTTCATATTCCATTGGCTGTATAGGAACTGTGATACATTGTTACGCTTTGAATATTATTAAAAAAAATACAGAAAGATTTGTTATTTGCTTTTATGTTTGATTCAGTTGCACTTACATATATTGCAATTAAGAAAATCAAATTCTTTTCTGAGTTGAAAAAACCGAGTTCTATCTCCATTCAGCCCCGTAAATTTAAAACGCTTGAAGGCTTCGTTTTTGGTATTTTCCAAATTCTTTAATCTCCTACTATGCCATGGTAGCTTAAATGTTCCTTTTTTTAGAAATTGGGATGAATAGTTCTATAAATTTGAAAAGAATATTCTTAATCCTTGTGTACATGTCTGTAAGGGAACCACTGTGAAATATACTTTTCCAATCAAATGCATTATAAAAGTCATTTAATGCAATGAAGTCAGCCTTCATAAAGTTAAATTTTTTTCCTTCGATAAGTGAAACATTTGCATACTTATAAAATTCGATCAATTATATCGCTCGGGACGGTCGTTGAGGGTGTGACATTGACGCCATTCAGGAAAACAAGACTACTAAAACATCTCCGTATGACTGTTAAAGTTAAAATGTACAAGCACTTGCTATAACTTTTAAGGCTGGTTGTCCGCGATCCATGAACTCAGATTTAAGGGCACTATCGCACCTGGAGTGTAAAAAAATCGATTTTTTTAAAATATATATATTAGATATATATAAAAGTACAACATCTGGAGAGTATCTCTTGTTTCAAGACAGTCTGATGAATAGCCTCCGAAATACGGCCGTTTAAAGTTGGCGCCTTTCGTTCGAGTCAGTGCAACTTGGTGAGTGAAACCGGTACTACAATGCTTACTTATATAAACTTACCGACCTGACAACGGCCTTGTCAACCGACAACAGTCGGTTCCCATTAGAACACCGTAATTAAATCGGAATGAGCGCTGTTAGTGGCAAGATGGGGGACCGTCCGTAACTACTGCGTGCTGTTGTCATGTGTTATTTGTTCTATGTAGTATTTGTGTGGTTAGTCTTGTGGTGTATCAGCCAAATGGTCTTTGTCGCCCGGCTGCAACCCCCCCCCTACTACGCAGATTTATGTGTGGAGTAGGTTTGATGTAAATATGTAAATAAACTTACCGAAAACTTTTAGCAAGCAGCTGTAGGCAGCATACTGTATAAGTGGCGACGGTTAACGGTAGTACATTTACGTAGTCGTGTAGTAGTGTAGTAGTGAAAAAAGTCGATCGTTGCTAAAAAACTTTTAATGCGATTATCTCAAAAAGACTTTTAGTCGGTGACCGCGGCAACTCAAAAACGGTGCAACCGATCATTCTCAAATTTTGCACACTTATTGTTAATACAAAAACGAAGTACTTGACTTGAGGGTTTATATTTTTTCTCAATTGAACTGATTTGATAGCCGATTTAGTAGTTAAAATCAAACTTTTTTTTTAACCAAAAATTCCAAAATCGAAATTTTTGAAAAACCAGCGATTAAGTATCAGAAAAAGATGATATCTAACGATATTTTTTTTTAATTTTGTTTCAGATAATTTTTGAAGGTGAAATCGCGGTCATCACAAAAAAAAAATTGTTTATGCCCTTACTTATTTACATTTAAGGTCAGTTGTAACGAATATTTCGATGTGCGGAAAATTACAAAATATTTTTCAAACAAGAAATAATATGTGTACAAAATTTTTTTTATTTAAAATGCATCTCATACTTCTCCTTAAAAAAAATTTACGAAAAATTGACGTTCCAGATGCGACAGTGCCCTTACTGTAAATTATTTTCTTTGGGTTGGCGGTAGTTAGCTCTTTTCGTGTTAAGTTATGAGTTGAACTTATGTTATGAATGAACTTATGTTTGTTATCACTTCTCTCATCATTCTTTTTTGTAGGTGCTCAAATTGAGTCGAAGATTCTCAGCATCAGTGCGTCGAGAACCTGTTTTTCCTTTTTTCATTTATCATCCAACTCTTTTTGTTCACATATCAAAAACAGATACATAATGGAAATTTCAGCATTTCTATTTCAATTTATTTCATTTTCAATTTGGTATTACTTTTTGAGGAAATCTTATGGAAAGCTACATATACATATAAATACATATACCAATACGTTTTTACCCTTCTCTAAAAACAGGTTCTGAATTCTGATCAAATATGAAGTGCAATGGTTTTGTTTTTGCAAAGGAAACGCGCCGACTAATTAACAGCAAAAGAAACAAACCAAGGAACTATACATATTAAATCACTTCACTAAACCTTTCTATGTATGTGTGCATTAGGGTGTCCCTTATTTTAGAGGTTTTCTGACTAGATGTAGTAAGTCTTAATTTTTTATGTTTGAATTTGTTTTTTTTTTAATCCTTCCATTTTCTCTTTAAATTAACTTTATATTCTTTGCAAAAATGCGGTGCTAAACGAACCAACACCACCTACACCGTTGGTGCATATAAACACTTCCAAATATTTTATGTCATCCTCATCAGTAATTTCAAAAAAGCAAACTTTTCATGCGTGGTTTAGATAAATACTTCACTTAGTAACAAGCGAACATTTTTCAATTCTCCTTAAGCTGCCTTTGTGCTTCAAATTCATTTGAAGTATAATCAGTAAAGTTCCCGTCATCCAAACTGACAACTCCTCCTTTCTCATGTTACTTTCTGCCACATTATTTTCTATTTTGTTTTGTTTACTTTTTGTTTTTCATTCAGTGAAGTGAAATGTATGTTTATGCATCTGCTAGACCATAGGGAGCTAGTATCCTTTCCTTTGTTTTGACAATACTTTGGATACTCTTTGTTAGAAATGAAGGATTTATCATTGTTTGGTATAAAAATATGTTTCTTTCGAATTTTTTCACCTAAAAGGACAAGCTATGGAAACTTAAAAGTCAATTAATAGAACGAAAGTAGAATTTAAAAAACTGCATTATATTTCATTGGCAACGACTATGCTTTAGAAAAATATGATTTTTAATTTAATGGAAAAGTTTTTGGCTCTACTTTGTGAATCAGTGTTTTTTATATAATCCCTGTTGTCGATATAAAATCAATAACTAAAAGATCGACCAAATTTCGACACTGTAATTCAACTTAACTAACGAAAATTATTATTAAAGTGCACATAGTGTGATTTTGAACACTTCACTTTGAGCGTGTTGTACTTCAGCTCAACTATCATAAATGATATAGATTTCGTGTGCAGTTATTCGGAAACATTTTGGGATACGGTTTTATGGGATAACAGTTTAGAAGAGTAAATTGAGTGGGATAATTGCCTATCGATAAAATAAAATGGTAACAAGTGCACAGTTGTAAAACTTGCTGCTCTTAACATGAAATGTGATTTTGAAGTAAAAAGACTATGAAGCAATGTTTTCATTGATTCAATGATTTCATTGATTCAATGCACAAATCTGACGCGTCAAGTTAATACAAACAGCTGTGTGTACCGTTGTATTTGTTATTCAGCTCTTACTAGTATCAAGGGCACGGTTGCCACTTGCCAAAAAAAATATGTGTCCATAAATGAAAATAAAAATGTCCAACCATTGCTTAAAACGACCAAAATAATGATTGATTCCGATGAAGAAAAAAAAAAAGGAAGGAAGCTCTCGTTTGCAGAATTATAGAAATGTCATGATAGGTGTGAGCTTCAGAGTTTGTACCAAAAGTTAAAAAAAAAACACGCCAAGGTGGAAAACCAAGAACCAACCCCGTAAAGGCAAGCATAAGTAGGGCAAAGCAAGGTAGAACCGCAGTACGCAGTCTCTTCTGAGGATCAGGAAAAACTACTTTTGCAGGCTCAATTGAAACAATGATCAAGAACGCCATACTCCAGGCTTATAAGAAGTTAGGGTTGCCAAACTCGTTTGCTGACAACGGTCTTGTCACTCGAAAGCATCCGTTCCTTTAGAGCACTCAAATTAAATTGAGTTGAGCGCTGTAAGTGGTTAGATGGGGAACCATCTGTACGCACAACTCCGTGTTTTTGTCATTCGTTAATTCTTCTGTTGTGTCTCTTGCGGGAGTATCAGCCGACGATCTTTGTGACTGTCCAGACAGGTTGACAGGTTACGATCATATCGTTATATCTGTCATTTCATGCTCAAGACAAAAACTGAATTTTCTGCCTGAGCAGGTACACTTTACGTGTCCAGACGAGATAATGCTAGTAACCTTATGCTTTTTACTTGCGATTATAGGTACTATAAGGCAAGTTTTGCAATCGTGCTGAAAAAAAATTTTGAAATAACAATTAAACATGACATTACGATGATAGAGAATACGAAAGAAGTGGGTCCTACAATTCTGTCTGTCTGTCTGTCTGTCTGTGTGTCTGTCTGTCTGTCTGTCTGTCTGTATGTCCGTATATGGATCTACAGCCTGAACCGCTTGACCTATTTTCTTCAAAATTTGCAGTCAGGGTCTATTTGGCATCCTACAGAGGGGTTTTTGGAATTGGGTCTCTAGGTCTTGAAATAACGGTACCTGCCATACAACCTATATGATAATACTTAGTTTTCTCGAAAACGGCTCTAACGATTTTGATAAAATTTTATTTGAAGGATTATTTTTCAATTCTTATGATGCAAAAATTTTTTTTGGGAAAAGTCTAAAAACGGTACCCCCCATAGTACCGTTTTTTCAAAACCGACTTCCTCGTTAATGGCTCACACGATTTTGATGAAATTTCATATTTAAGAAGTCGTAGATGACATTAAAAATATTGCATATTAACATTTGGAAAATTCTAAATTTTGAAATTTTTATTAATTTTTTTAAAATAGTTTTGTTTTTTTGAATATTTTCAAAACGGTATTGCTGATTTATTTCAATTTTCTTGTCAAAACATCTTCTGGCAAGATCTTAAGACTTGCATACCTAGATCTTAAAAAACTTTTTTTATTAAAAAATGAAAAATAAAAAACCGATTTTTTAAAAAACTGCTCTAACGATTTTGGTTAAAAATTCAACGTTTATAAGTACTAGCAATTGCAAAAGAATGGCGTTTTTGGATTTTCGATTGAAACTATTGGAATATTTAATTTTAATTTTTTTCAATATTTTGCGTGATTTAATTCAATTTTCATTATTAAAATGTAGTTGGCAATCCTGAGCCCACCAAAAATATTTAGAGCGAATACTAAAACCTTTTACTCAGCCTTAATCTTTTGGTATTGGTATTGTGCACACAATCGCAAGTTCGTGCGACCCAGTCGTGCCCATTTTTTTCAATATGATTTCTAACACAAAATGGAGAATTTGTGCGAGGAATAATAACAACGTCTGGACACTAGGTGTTAACAGCATAATATTATGAGCATAACCCATCTGGACAGGCATTTTGTAACCATGGCTGCAGCATGTAATGTATCGTTTCGTTTGTTTAAAAAAAGCTCGTATGATAGCTTAAATCAAATAAAACTGCATTTGCACACGGTCTCGACGAAATTCTCAAATCAACTAGAAATGATATTCAAAAGTGTATGCTCCAGCTGCATGATTTAGTCTTGACAAAGAATGTTCAATGAATGGAAAACCTTATAGTTGTACAAATTACAGGGGAATACGCCTCCTTAACTTAACATCTCTTGTCTTGTCAATGTGAACATCTGAACCCTCTACCTCAGAGCAATCCCTGGGCTTGAACGAACGATATCATATCATACGATAAGAGAACTGCTTCGTGTATGTATTTAATTTTTGTTACCTTCAGGCCGAAAGGCATTAGTGTTAAGTAATTGTTTAATTTAGAATGGTCAGGTAGGTAACTAAGGGTCAGTAAGTTCATTAAGTTTTACATGTAAGCTAGTTTTACACATTTTTGTAAGCATATCAAGTAGTTATAAGATAAGTTGAATAAAAATGAATTTAAAATCGATATAAAAATAATGATACAAGCATTTAATAATTACATATAGAAGAAGTGACACCGGAATAAATCGCCACCCAGGAGTTCTTATGCCGCTGTGCTGATATCGATATTGGAGCTAGTTATTTCACCAACCTTTTAGCAAATATTGTCACAAAGGATATTTTTTTATTATTGTTTCGTTGGTTACCTACGAGGTTGTTAAGATTAAAATGATGATGAAGGTTGAGTATTATGTATTTGGTTATAATCCATTATAATAAATCCCTTAGGGTAGGGAGCATATTTTAACATCTAAACTGCCAGATTTCCTTCATTTGAAAATGGTCTGTGTATGCAATTATGTTTAAACTAGCTTACATAATAACTATTGCTAAATAACAAGCTTCTTATGCCGTGTTTGAGAAAGTCGTGTAGGTCGGGTGTCAGCTTCTATATGTTATTATTTAATGATAAAAGCAAAGCCATGAAGAGCTACATACAAAAAAATTAAAACAATTAGCGAAAAGTTTTCTCTGTTTTGTCAATCAATTTGTTTTCATGATACTCTTTAATCTTTACACATAAAAACATCTTTTTACGAAAATAAATGCTCTCAAATCACCAAATCATGTTATGTCAGAAAGCATGGCTGAGTTTGAGTCCTAGCAGCATAAATTTGTAGGTATATATCGCTGATTTATTAATACGAATATTGAATTGTATATATAATATTCATGGCTTATGTAGGCGTCAACCATGAGTATTGAGTATGGGGCTTTGAGATAATCATTTGATGACTGCCATGGAATGGCAATACATAAGAGGAACAGTGGAGCTGTTTGAGCCAGAAATTTAAGCAAGCAGTTAAGCTGTATACATATTTTTATGTACTTATACTTACTTACTTCGGGTGGCATTACAGTTCGGGGTGAACCTGAGCTTCAACCAATATCTTGCGACAACAATTTCTATTTCAGTCGAGCATTCTCCAGTTATGCACTCCAAGTCGGTCGATGATTGCGCCAAATAAGACGAGGCCTACTCCTACCGCAATTTTCCTGCAATGTGCTTTCGAAAGCCCTTCCAGCCGGAGCGCCTAGGTCCATCCGCTCTACATGGCCCGGACATGTAGCGTCACGATGCATACTCTTCTAGGTATTCCCATGTCGAGGTACATCTCAAACAGCTCCGCTTTCGAAAAAGTCCACGTTTCCGGACTGGCATGATTAAGGTCTTATAAAGGGTTATCTTGGTTTTTCTAGAGAGGTTTTAGTTTCCCAATTGCCTTCTTAACCCAAAAAAGGAACGGTTGGCAAGAGTTATTCTCCGTTTGATCTTCGCACTGCTGTTGTTATTCGTGTCTTTAGCGGATCCTAGGTAGACGAAGTCCTGCAGTACCTCAAAGTAATGTCTGTCTATTGTGACGTTTTGTCCAATTCATCGATGTTCGGTGTTCTTGTTTGATGACAACATATACTTCGTTTTACCCTCATTAACCATCAGACCCAATTTTGCCGCTTCTGTTTCAATTTGTGACATCATGCTTCCTTCTTTTCTTTTTTTTTTAAATTTCCTCACCCACCTTAGTGAAGGAAGATAGACCCCCTTTCCAATCGGCATGTTTTAATACTTTGATATTATAAATAAAAATACCTCGGGTGACCCGCGCCAAAGTGCTTTTCTCTTAGCCATACCTTGACAAGGATTAGAGGGGACCTAAAAAATGTTGACGATTTGAAACTATACTAAGTCAGAAAGCACTTTTCTTGGCAGTGTACTTACTCTCACAAGACTTGCCAATTCCTCGCGAAAGACAATAAGCTTTAGCAGGAACAACTATTTAATGTTTTTGGGTTACCTCGAACTTGTGGGTAATGGACAGGCAAGTAAACCATTAAGCCACCAACATCACAAAAAACCTCTAATCCACCATACACGGCACTAGGCATTAAATAATTTTTTAAAGCGAACGTAAGTACCTCCTATACATCAACAGGATTGCTTATTTTTAATAAGCTACTGCAAGTAAAATAAAAAAAATACAATTTAAAGTAAAAACGTGCAAACAAACATGAAAAGTTTATCACTTACGACGAAAATATCATGCATAATGCATATGCTTTAGACTGGATAAGTAGGCACTATTTCACAAACATGCAAACATGAAAAATAAATTTCTTATTTCAATAACATAATGAAAACTCAGTCATATACATTATGTACTTTTGGTCCTTATATGAATGAGGGCGTATTTAAACCAAATTCCAGACCATACTCTATGAAATCAAAAATTTAACACTTACTCCAAGGCCTTCTACAAAATAGTACAAAAAAAATAGAACAATGGAAAAGCACTAATATAAATGTCATATCCGTTGAAATCCTTCCGCTCCGTATTTCATTTATATTTGATTCAAACAAACAGAGAAGCATCAGGCGGGATCCATCACATAGAGCTATTGTTATACCTACCGGATGTTGCTGTTCACTTCGCCTTTCATACCTTTTCAATATCCTTAGGGTTCGCACTGTCTCTCTTCTACTTTGTTGGTCTACATACCAACAATGCAATGTGGTGACTGATGGTGAATGGTGACGGTGAGTATGTATGCCCTCAACTTGAAGAGGACGCAAGAACGAATAATCCCCCCCTTCTATCTGGTTTAAATGATAAAATTGAGTTTGCACTGGGTGCATACGAAATTGTGCCCGGCGGCAATTTAAAATCCAATTCATTGATAAATTGCTACAGAAACGACAAGGACACCTTGGAAAAGGCCGAGATAAGGCCCAGCAGCAAGCCACAGCCCTATTTTTTTTTCATGTTTGTTTGTGGGAAAACGAAGTTTTGAAGTCAACGAAACGCGTTGAAAGTCTCTAGAAAACCTTGTTGCGTTGCTATGGCACTCGAATGAACAATTTCCTAAACTTACCCTTTCGCCAGCCATCAGCAGGATCGTGCAAGTGGCAAAACATTTCCGTTTGGAATCAGTGTGCGTCAGAAAGGGTGTGTTCTGGGGTTGGATTTGGGATGACCGTCATCAGAGCAATATTGTCATCCCGTCGTTGTCCCCACAAAAAGCTGTTTATTTGTTTGCATTATTACTTTTGTGGTTTTGTCCTTTTTTACGAAATTTTTCCGTATCGTCGTGGTAGTACTATAAACTGAATGCGCGTGCCATTGAATATGAACCTTTTATTAAAGGTATGGACTGTTTACTTAAGGATGGCTGGCTAACACCCATCCGTACAAAAAATAAATAAATAAAATAAACAACCTCACCTTACCTTACCTCATTTGTGCAATTGAAATTTTTTTCACTAGGAACAAGGCCCCGTTATCATTTTTAGGTAAAAATAATCATCATGATGATCATAGGGCTATACGCTATACACACCAAGTAGGTATTTGGGCTTTTTTTTAAATTGAAATTCGTTAAAACATACCTAGAAAGAAAGAGAAAGAAAATAATCAATAGCAGAGAAAGAGTAAACAAAGTTGATGGTGATTTACATGATTAATGAATCAGTATAGACAATGTAGGTATCTAAATTAATTTGATAGCTTAGAGCAAAGGTACCTACGAAAGGTGTGCCAGTGTATGCTCATTATATAACAGTGGCTGGATAACTACATATAAACACAGCCCCAAGATACTTCGCACTGCCAATGACTGCAATAGTCGCCCCGTGGATTATCATCAAATGACTGGTAAATTAGTTTAATTAATTCATTATTGGTCCAGTAAATTGGATGATTTTGTAGTACTTTGATGTGTGTACCTACACCAATCGAACATCCATAATGTTCAATGTTGATATTTGGCAAATGATTTAACGGCAGTCTTTGCATGACCCACGTGGTGTCACGAAATTGTTATGAAATGTGTTTGCTCGTTTGAATTGGCTGCGCTTGTAGCATTTGTGAAGCAATAACAATAACATTAAATTTAATTGTCAATAAAGAATGGTCTAAGAACAATTAACAGGCGGGGCCTTGATCTCAAACATAATACTGGTTTGCAGTTTATAACAAAAAAAAATATCTGATTGCAAGTTTTGTAATCGTGAGGCTTCAGTTGAAAAATTGGACAGCAACATTTCTTGTAAACTATTTTGAAGTTAAGGCTGGGCGTCCGTAGTACATATTGGAATGGATCCGTGACTCTCATAACTTTTGCAATTTACCAACTCGATACCAAAATAAAGGGGACCTTTTTTATACTTAGATAACTGGACTGGTGATTCAGGAAGCATTAGACATAAATGAAATAAAAATGTCAAAAACCAATTATGGACAAACACCAGGCGAGAATGGATTTCCAATGTAGGGTAAACGCACTACTAGCCGGACAGTGTTAGTAAGCAATTGAACAAGTAATATCTAGTTAATTTATTGTAATGGAAAGTCATTGGTTTCGTTGGAAATATCATTAACTAAAACAATTTGCAAAAAAAAAAAACCAAATTTAATAAAATCTTTGCCATTATTTATTTTGTCCGAGCACTAAAACCAAAATTGAATATGTTTTTCAGTACCCAGACATGCTGTCCGTGTACTAACAATGTGCGATTATCATGTGTTTTCAGTACCCAGACAGGGGTTGTTTCTTAAAATTATTGTGTCTGGATACTAAAACAAAAGCGTTCGGATACTCGATCAGTCATTTTAAGAGACTTAATCATTAAGTGATTTAATCATTTTAAGAGACAAGCCCTGTATGGATACAAAAAATGTGCGCTTATCTTATATTTTCAGTATGCAGACAGGGCTTGTCTCTTAAAATGATTGTGTACGGGTACTAAAACCAGAGCGTCCGGGTACTAAATTTTGCTGTCCGGGTACTAACGCAAATGGAACTTTTCTGAATTGTTATTTTATTAATTTTAACAATGATCTCTTTTCAATTTACTTGAACGCCATATTATTGAGAAAAATATCTATATTCTTACAATCAATAAAAGTTTCCGCGGTAGCATTTATGGTTACAAAATGGTTTCAAGTCAAAGTTGAGAAAAAAGTTAAGTGTCCGGGTACTAGTGCGTTTACCCTAAGTATATTTCAAAAATGCAAAACCCCTTTTTAAAAAGAAGCTACAGCAGTTTCTTAACAATAATACTAAGGAAATTCAATTTTCGTCTGTTCTTAAAATCCAAAACTAATTTGTTTACTGTATTAGAAAATATTATAACCTTCAAAAGGCGAAAAAATATTGAAATCGGTTCATTTGGATGGTACGAGGAGTCAAAGTTTCCTTATTCTTATTACATACAAAAAAAATCGTTAAAATCTAAAAACCATGCTTAAAAATGGTACTATTTGGTTGGAGCTTGTAAAAATGACCATTTGTAATACAATTGTGATAATTTTTCACTTTTGTTTTTTTTTTTATCTCAAGTTTTCAAGATTTTCGAAAAGCTGTTTTTGGTTAAATTTTTTGATTTTGAAATGATTAGTAAAAAGTCCCTTAAGAGTCTTTTGTCTAAGCTGATCGAAATTTCAATCCTTAACTATTTCTAAAACATTTACAAGTAAATTCAGCTGCCAGCTTTTGCCTTTTTGCGTGTAAGAGCGATTTTATTAAAGAAGGTTGTTTTTATTCATTTATGGTTTTGAAAGAGCGGTCTACCCCTCTCTTTTCAGGCGGGAGAGGCAATTTTATAAAAAACTAACTTTAATAGAAATCGAATAAGCCTACTTTCATATACTAAAGTCTTTTGGAAAGCTACTCATTTAACTATATTTTTAGATCAAGTTGGTTTAGAGAATAGTTTTGAAGCAGATAATTAAAGGCGGTATTACACTATCATTTATGTATATATGAACAAAGTTGTCATATAATGTATGGCACACTTTCTGTAAATATTGCAAGTGATATTACACTATGCCATATATATATGAACAATTTGTTTGGCAAACAATAATTATATGACAAAGAGAAGTATCGCTGTTACACTTATATGACAACCTGTGCCATATAAAGTATGGCAAGTATGAATATAATGAACTAGCCATATAAAAATCCATTGATTTTATATGACTTGCGCTCGTCATACAATCGGCATCCTATGTTTTTTATTTTTATTTCTCTATTTGTAGTTATTTCTTTATTTCTATTTGTACGTTGAATGCACGGAGTGCTTATGTGAAATCTGAAATGTTATTACACATGCATACTCGTACATAGATGTAAATTTCAATAAAAAGTGACAGAGACAATAATGAAAAAAAAGAAGAAATATATATAGATTTAGATATATATTTCTACACTACTTGAAACAAGAGGAACATACCCATATGGTGACAATTATGATTTTGTATTACACTACGCCATATATATATATGGCTCTAGAATCATTGTCATATAGATGGAGACATACAAATACTGCCATACATATATGACTATCACACTTATATGACGATGTCGTGCCACATTTGTTTTGTCAACTTGCCATATTTATATGATAGTGTAATACCGCCTTAAGTCTCAAAGTCCACAAACCCCCAAAAATGGATTTCATGGATAAAAGTACCTTGCATTTTTTGTAATCTCTCAAAAACTAAGAAATATTTTCACGTTCGGTGGTTTTCTGTGTTTGACTAAAGATTAATAAAAGCATTGATTATTAAAAAAAAGAGTCTTAGGTAAGGCAAAATTTTGCAAAAATATTAAATATTAAAAAATTTCAAAACTTAGATGCTCAAAAATCTGTCATTTAATTAACTTAAATTAAAATGTAAATAAAAAAAAGTATCTGCTCTCAAAATTGTGTGGAAGAAAGAAGCTTAATTTTTTATAAAATTACCCCACTTAAACGGAGGGAGATAGACAGCCCCCTCCAATAAGATTTTTTCTCATCTTGACCTAACCTATCCGTCCTGAGCTTTTGCCGCATCTTATGCGAATCTCCCTGTACATATATATATTTTTCTTTAACATGAAATGCTGGAACACCCAGCAAAGCATTTTTCCTTACTCTTATTACATAATGGCATTTTACTTAATCGTATATTCGTACGGGTTGGGTTCGATATCCCGTTTTTTATAATCCTGTTTTTTATTTTCCCGCATTTAAAATCCCGTTTTTTTTAAGCCCGTTTTGTATTATCCCGCTTTTTTAAAACCCCGTTTTTAAAATCCCGTTTATTAAAATCCCGTTTATTAAAATCCCGTTCTTATAAGCCCGCTTTTGTATTCAACACCAGGTGTTTTATTTTAAAAATCGCGCGATTTTTAAAATAAAACACCTGGTGTTGAACACAAAAGCGGGATTAAATATAAAAAAGAAGAAGAATATTAGGTCTAGATAATTTTATTGCAAACATTATTATTGTTTCAAAAGAAAAGATGAATAATGCATAGCATAGCTTGTATAATGCATAGACAGTGATAACAAAAAAATGTTCAAACAAAACAAGAAATTTTACTGTTCTCTTGCTTACGCAATAGTTTTTTGTGCAGAAAATGCAACAAGAAAAATAGTTATCAGTTATATATTGCAAGATCTGTCCCAGTTTCTCTGTATAATGGTATTAATAAAAAAAATGTTCAGACAACAAAACTTTCAACATTTGAGAACTGATATGTAGTGTTTAAACGAACAATATTGAATAATACTTATCCAAATATAAAACGGGCTAAGCGGGATTAAACGGGATTTTAAAAGACGGGCTTTTGATAAACGGGATTTTGAATAAACAGGATTGTCACGAACGGGATTTTAACAAAACGGTATTTAAGAAGACGGGATTATAAACTTTTTTTTGTCGGGATTTTAAAAAACGGGATTTTAAAAAGCGGGATTCCGATACGCTCCCTATTCGTACACCTGAATGTACAACTGTAGTAGCATATTTTAACTCTGGTATGCAGCAAAATAATAAAAAGAGTCTTTTGGTACACATGCGCAAATATTTAAAATATGTATTGTCTTTCCTTCTTCGTTTATAAAATCAAGTATTTTTCCTGCTCTTGGGAAAGTTAGGAAAAAATTTTTAAGGCAGCTAGAGATCAGTTAGAAAAAAGCATGTACCAGCTAGTCTTTATGATATGATCGGAGGAAAGCATGCCCAACGAATGGAGATAGTACAGGACGTCATGTAATCTACCCTTCTTTTTAGACATGCTTATAAGAACGTGCGAACAGGATGCATTTTCACTTGCTATTTGCTAAGAGCAACGCAACGAAAATCAAACTGGTTGATTTGAAGCTTCCAGACTACTTTTCGTAGTGTCGTTCGCACAAATTTTTTCCTTGATAGGGGCACTCCGCTACGAGCATGCACTCCGCTACGTCCCAGTCCTGCTATACGGCGCGGAAGCATAAGGCTATGTCCTAATTGGAGTTGCATAGCGCGACCTAACGATGAACTTCGATCGGTCGCGTTGCTTGTTGGTATGGTAGTAATACCACAATGCGTGTCCTAATACCAGTCGCAAGATGCTTATAAGAACGTGCGAACAGGATGCATTTTCACTTGCTATTTGCTAAGAGCAACGCAACGAAAATCAAACTGGTTGATTTGAAGCTTACAGACTACTTTTCGTAGTGTCGTTCGCACAAATTTTTTCCTTGATAGGGGCACTCCGCTACGAGCATGCAATTATGAAAAGCTTTAATGATAAAGCTTGAAAGATCATGAAACAAACATATGCGGCCGCGCTACCCCATCGCGAGATCGCTTTCCTGTGTTAATAAGGACATACAAAAGGATTATTGTTGTTTGATATTTTGATCGTTCTATGCAGCGCGAGTTGTTCGGTTGCGCGATAGCTGTCAATTAGGACATTGGGTAAGTCTTATGCAAACCAACTAATTAAACTACCGCACATGTCTCTTCAAAAGAAAAATACTCCGAGTGATCTGTCCTGTTATTGCAAACAATGAGTAGAGAATAAGTATCAGCAACGTACTGTGTGAGTTATACGGCGACATGGGCATAACTAGAAGCGTAGAAATGGACGCTTCATTAAACTACGATGGAAGGGGCATGGAGAGCGGACGAACATCGACGTTCCTACTCGACGGGTTTTCGAAAGATCATCGCGAGGGAATGGGAGGGACCTATAATTTTCTGCCGGTTCCGAACGGCTAATCGAGAAAGCGCTTTTCATGCTATGAATTTACTAACGGAGGACTTGTCAATTCCTCGTGAAAGGCGATACCCGTGGAAAAACATTTTATGTATAGCACTTAAGACAGTTATTCGAGTAGATACATATATGCTGACTAAATATTATAATCGGACCGATTGTAGAAGTAAAAATTATTTAAAAATAAATGTTGAGAAAAATTTTCAAACTGCGTTATCTCTTGAACGAATCAAACGATCAAAATACGGTTTTGGGCCTTCGATGCAGATTTTTCAGCTTAAAACGATTAACTAACTTCCAAAATTCGTTTTACGCATTTTTTACGATATCTCTCAAACGGAGAGAGCTGCATTGATACTCATTGAAAGAGAGCTATACTGTCCCTTGCTCTGACTGTGAATATATTTTTTATTTCAAATTACTAATTACATACTGCCAGCACTAATCGAGCACAAAATTATTAACAGTTGACAATCATAGATTTCTAATCCAAATCAATGTATGCTAGCCGGTTACTTGCTCAGACTGTCATACTGGCAGTTTCAATTCATAAAAAATAAAAAAATTGTTTTTACCAAATTCTTTATCACATGCTGCCAGCGTTAATTGAGCACTAAATTCCATATACATTGCTTTAGTCTTATACCGCGTGAATATAGGCATATAGGGAATACACTACTAGCTTAGTTACATACTGGCAGTTTTAATTGATAAAAAATAAAAAAATAAATTTTTACCAAATTCTTTATCACATACTGCCGCACTAATTGAGCACTAAATTCCCTATACATTGCTTTAGTCTTATATCGCGTTAATATAGACGTAATTAGGGAATACACTGCTAGCTTAATTACATGCTAGCAGTGTTCTCATTTAGTGCACTAAATAATCACTAATTTTTGCACTTTACTTGAAGCAATTCTGCTCACTTTGTCATGCTTGCTTTACAAACGTTCAACTCACGGTACCATTATTAGATGGAGGTATGTTATTTGAGGCATTCTACTTTCATAGATAAGGTATAATATACGCCCTCCAGTAAATAGTCGTACTCAAAATTGGTAAATTTTGGTCCGTGATCTTGTTGTGCAGCTCGCAATATGGCAATGAAATAAAATCTATGTTACAGAAGGATACTGTAAGATCCTAATGTCGAAAGATTTTGGGAAATCTATCCAGCAGTTCCCGTAGGAACATGGAGATGAAATATAATTTATGTTACTCGGGAGTAATGGAAATACAGCCTATGTCATTTCCTATAGGCTCTAAGCCATCTCGGTTTCAAATCGGCTCAGCAGTTTTGGAATCTATTCAATACAAGCAAACAAACAAAAAAATCTTTCCTCTTTCTAACAGTGTAGATAAAATTATGGAAAATATCAAAGGAATAAGGATTAAAGATCACACCTAACAAACTACAAAGAAGATTTATCAAATCTATCAAACGATTTTCTCAACATACACGGTTCCCCTCTTGTAGTTGGTTGTCTTTATGATGATGATTCCGTAAAATTCTTAGTGAAAATTTCTTGTTCATTAACTTTTAAATAACTTTCTTATAGTAAATGTTGCTTTTACAATACAATACCAGTTCCTGAGTGAAAGCAAACTTCCATAAATAACGAACCAAACTAAGCTTAAATAGGTGTTTCCATCCAATAACGATAAAATCAATTGAAAGGTATACTTTTATTAAGTAGACCCCTCTGAAGCAATAAAACTGAACGTTAACTTTCTTTAAAAAATTTAGCTCAGTTCTTGTGAACAGTTTTCTACAATTTTTTCAATAAACCAAATTACTCCCTATGCGCTCCATCCTCCATCCCTTCTGGACCCCGAGTTTACAAACTTTCCTCATCCGCCACACACTTACATAACTTTAACAAATTTTTATCTTTCCTAACGAAATCATCTTTCAAAAAAAAAAAAAAAAGTAAAAGAACCGTTAGGAGAAAAGTTATAAAATAAACTTTTCTTCTGCTTCTTTTAAACTGCGTAATCAGTTTACCCAGTTTCCATTCATGCGATATATACCAACATAAAGTGTTTTAGGACTTTTTCCAGCGAATTTGGGGTTGTGTGGGATTCTCATTGAATAGATATTCAAAAATCATAAAACTTACAGATACATTCAGCAGACTGCACACATGGCATTCGATAACATAACCAAAAAACCATTTTGAATAAGGCACGCAAAAACAGATTTTATTATATATGTACCTGTACCTATCTCATTCGTTGTGTTGAAACTTTTAACGCGCTACCACCGTATCGAAACTTTATCGTTCCAACTGGGTTTTAACAGAAGAAAAAATTTCTTCCGACATCACTTTCTTATCGCCGAACTCACTCAACTAAGCACTGACTTTTAAGAATAAATAACTGTGAGCATTCCATGCACACCCTATACCTACCTACTTTGGAAGAAATAAAGTTCACATTTCTATTCCTTGATGAGAGATGGAGATTCTGATTGAAGTCAGTGAAGGGATGAGGGGAGCAGTCAATTTTATATTAGCGTGGCAACCACTCGTCTTTGATGGGACTTGATGTATTTACGTCGACGTCTCGTCGCACATGGGAGGGGTAGGAGCAAGGCAACATGTGTGATAAATACAAATACAGGCAACAGAACTTACATTCAAAAGAAAAGCACCGGAAAATATCCTTTTAACACCTCCACTCTGTGCCTTACATAAAGATAAGCTCCCTCTACTACGAGCAAACAAAAACTTTAGGTAGCCACCCCTTAAAAAAAAGACATCAAAAGATGAATAGGAGATGGATCGCTTGTCACATACACAGACCTAGTCCCATATTCGAAATTGGAGCACGCAAATGTCAAGCGGCACAAACGATTGATGCCACCCAACCACATGGCGCTGTGCATTAAAAAAAAATATATAAAACGACAAAGGGAAAACCGTCGTTCCGCAACGCAGGATATGTTTTTATGTTTTTTTATTTAATGAATTTTATGAATTACCGTTGATGGCGCTCGCTGAAGTTTGCGTTTGTTTTAGGTTGTGAAAAAGAGGAACTGAAATAAGCAAGAGATCTTTTTAACTCAATTTGCATTTGTGATGTGTACTGAAATCTTTCTAGACAGAAACACGTACACACGCATGCTGAAACACATTTTGATGGTTGAAATAACCAGACAGCCACGTTATATTTTAGCGTATGATGTGATATTTGCAGGTGTTATTACACAATTTTCTGTTTTGGTAAACCACGCCGCGCCGCGTTGGTAGGTTTTTATATTCCGCATTCGCATAAAGTAGCGCTTCTCAGGCTATCCAAATGAAATTTAATGTTCATACTGCCATTAAATCACTTAGTTAAGAGGATCACTTGAGAAACAGCATAGGGAAATAAAAAAAGTGGCTAACGGAAATAAATGATAGCGAAATAAGACAGTGAAACTTTAGAAAAGACAACATAATATGGATATACGAAAGCCCGAACTGATTAGAAACAAAGATAATAAGAAATGCATACTTGTATTCGAACTCATTCTCTCGCATAAAGAATCCTATTTATGAACATTTTGAGTTTCATCGAATTATCAAATCACATGGTGTAAAAGAAATTTCACCACAATACTATCGGGTTTTCCAATAAGGATTTGACGACAATCTTAGAGTACAATCAAAGCATTATGAATAAACATCGACTTTGATAGTATGGCCACCACAAGCACGTTTGGAGCAGGATATATCCATGATTCAAATGAGCTAAGAAAACACACTCTGAAATTTAGTATGTACCTACTTCCTGTATGTGAATTAGTCTTATAAGTACTCACAGGATTTTATAGTCAACTTCGTCTGAATTATTATTATTATTTCGACAAATCACCTAACCTTTTGAATTTCTTTTTTATATCGATTTTCCACAACAGGTATGATTAAAATCTTTTGGCTTAAAATCTCTAATACAGCAGTTTACCAAACATTACTGTATTAACAATCCAGGTGATGCTCTTGCAAAGCTTATAGTGGAAAATCAGTGCTCATTAATTATGTACTCAAAATTAACGAAAAAAAAAAGAAAAAAAAAAATCAAATAATAAAAAAAAGAATAGAATAATAAAAAAAAAAAAAATTGTGGAAAATCTTCACAATTGTGATTTGGGCATTTCTTTTTTGATAGGCCAAGGGTACGACGGAGGTAGCAATATTTCTGGTCAATAAAATGGTGTTCACGCAATTATTCGCCCAAAATTTGCTCCGCATGGTCTGTACGTCCATTGTGCAGCACATTCTTTGAACCTTGTTATATCTGTTTCCAGCAAAATACCAGCCATTAGAGATTGCCTAACCACAATTGAAGCAGTTTACAATTATTTCAAAACACCGAAAAGAAAAGATATGCTGGAAAAAACAATAAGCGAAAACGAAGAGACTCCCCAAAAAAAGACATTAAAAAGGCTGAATCTGACGCGTTGGATTTCAAAACATCAAGCAGTTGAACATTTTGAGGAACTATTTCCGTTTGTGTTCGAGACTCCTGACCAAATATAAGAACATTTGAAAGTGAAGCAAAGAACTTAAAAAACGCTAGGATTTCTTCTTGATTAGCTTGAAGGTTATAAGTATGGTTTACCAACTCTCGTTGCCGTTAAGTCGTGAGTTTCAAAGAGTGAAGTTAGACTAGGTCCTAGCTATGGATCTCGAAAAATATTTGTAATACAAAATCATAATTGTCACCATATAAGTATGTTCGTTTTGTTTCAAGTAGTGTAGAAATATATATCTATATATATTTCTTCTTTTTTTTTTCATTATTATCTCTGTCACTTTTTATTAAGATTTACATCTATGTACGAGTATGTAAGTGTAATAACATTTCAGATTTCACACTCCGTGTATTCAACGTACAAATAGAAATAAAGAAATAACTACAAATAGAGAAATAAAAATTAAAAAACATAGGATGCCGATTGTATGACAAGCGCAAGTCATATAAAATCTATCGATATTTATATGGTTAGTTCATTATATTCATGCTTGCCATACTTTATATGGCACAGGTTGTCATATAAGTGTGATAGCGATACTTTTCTTTGTCATATAATTATTGTTTGCCATACAAATTGTTCATATATATATGGCATAGTGTAATATCACTTGCAATATTTACAGAAAGTGTGCCATACATTATATGAAAACTTTGTTCATATGTATATGTATATGACAGTGTAATACCGCCTTTAGACTACTATAATTCTGAAAAGATGTTCTTAAAAGACGACATATATGTTATATTATATGTATGTATGTTATATTTATCATGCCGTAGATTTCGATTAATTTTCGATGCATGGCCTCATGGGTGAATATAGAGACAGTCAATATGGGCGATATGGAAGCATTTAAATCATTTTATTTTTGTTATGGTGCTCGAACAATAACTTATGCGATAATTTCATTCCGTATATTGCGATAACAATTTTGATATTTGTATGAATATAAAGTCGATTATGTTGAAAAATCGACAAGGTTTTCATTTTAAACAGCAGATGTTATCACAAACTAGATTGCATGCGATAACACAGTATGGAAATGCAACTACCCACATTATACTAAGCTCAATTAATTATACTACACATTTCACTAAGCTGCTCATTCATCTCTTTATCAGAAGTTATTAACAAATTAGCAATCAATTTAGTTTTCCATGTACTTAATACAAAAGAAAGCTTTGAGGATTTCTCATGTAACGTGAAGCCTACGTGAGGTCGACGCGTCGCGACGCCCTTAAAGCCATCACACAATAGCGCGTTTGCCTCGCGTCGACCTCATTTGACAGAACAATCAAAAGTTCAACTATACGAAATCTGTAGAGTCTCACACAATCACGCTTTGTCCTCAAACGCGTCGTTTGACAGACGTAAGCAAACGTAACAAAGCGACCAACCTTCAAAAAAAAGTTCAGCTATGTTGAACTTTTGCTCGCTTTCTGACATATCACTCCTTTTCAGTTTTGCAATAGGGAAGAGTAATAAAATCGATGTAAGCAAAATATCGATTTACGAATCAAATTATCGATACGTCGGTATCGATGTCGAAGTGTGTTTCAGCTGAAACTTATCGATGTAAATACTAGATAAATATATAAATTCTCGTTGTTTAAGCTGTTTTAAACTTTACTTTTGTTAGATTATTCAACGTAGGTGCTGTTGAAGCATTTAAACTACTATGAATTTGCAATGATGTATTGCAAAATCGACTTATACTTTATGTAATATTTTCCATATCGTGGATTTCGATGAATTTTCGATATATGAGTGAGTATAAAATCGATTATAGATTTTTTTGGCTAACAAATCAATCAAATTGTACTTCATATTTGTGCATGAAGTGTGCTTAAGCTGAATTTTAGAGTGTTTTAGCAGAACTTTATCGATGTAACTAGTAAATAGATATTTCAATTCTCGTTGTTAAACCTGTAATAAACTTGACTTTTGCCAGATTGTTCAACGAAGGTGATGTTTAATCACTTAAACTACTATAATTCTGAAAAGATATTCTTAAAAATCAACATATATAATATGTTATATTTATCATACCGTAGATTTCGATTAATTTTCGATGCATGGCCGCATGGGTTAACATAAAGTCAATCAATATGGGCGATATTGAAGCATTTAAATCATTTTATAAGCAAATTATTGTAAAGGTGCTCGACCAAAAACTTATGCGATAATTTCATACCGTATATTGCGATAACATTTTTGATATTTGTATGAATATAAAGTCGATTATGTTGAAAAATCGACAACGAAGAGCAAACAGCAAATGTTATCACAAACTAGATTGCATGCGATAACACAGTATGGAAATGCAACTACGCACATTATACTAAGCTCAATTGATTACACTACACATTTCACTAAGCTCCTCATTCATCTCTTTATCAAAAGTAATTAACAAATTAGCAATCGATTTAGTTTTCCATGTACTTAATACAAAGGAAAAAAATCGATTTTTGTTATCGATAGTTTCTGATAACGACGATGGTCGTTCGATATTTGAATCGATATATTTTCTTAATTTCGCACAAGCTTAGACGAATGAATGACAGTAGGGCGCTTTGAGGATTTCTCATGCAACGTGAAGCCTACGTGAGGTCGACGCGACGCGACGCGTGATTGTGTTTTGGCTTTTATGTGTTTTGGCTTTTACGTTAAACATAAGAGAGTAGTGAACCAACAAACGAATCGTTCGAACACTTCGGTTCAAAGAACAAAAGAATATTTGCGTGTTACGCTTTTCAATCCTTTTCTCGATTTCTATGTAACGGACCTTGGAGAAAAATTTACTAACCATGAAAACATACTAGAAGGGGTTTCGGTTCTTTTCAAGGATTCTTAGTCAGAAATAGACAAATCAGCAAAAAAAAAATTAATGAAACCGTTGAGTTTTACCAAACAAATTTGGCTGCCGGAACATCTTCTGTTCTTGTAGAATTAAAAACTTGGAAGAGATATTTGATCTGAAGGAATAATACTTCCTCATTGGAAGCGCTCGATGGCTGTCCCGAATAAAGCTTTCCTAATATATATTTTATTAAAGATATTAGCCGATTTAAACGTCAACTCTTGAAAGAACTTTCTCCAGCTTAAAAAGAATAAAAACAATACAAAAGCATGACCAACGAAGTGAGATTTTTATAAATATGTCTATTTAAATGATAGTGTGAAAAGCTTTGGATGTTTACTTATATGCAGGATCGTTTGAATGGTTTGACTTGTCTTGCTATATTCATCGCGAAATACCTATAACAGCAAACGAGGTTATAAGTGTTTTATCTAAAAAGAACAGAAAAAAGGATTTTATTTTGTGACTTATTTTTTAAATCAGTATTATTTTAACTAATGCGTATAATATATTATCTTTAAGAAATATAATTTTTTACGGCATACATTCAATGAAGTCTTGTTATTTGTTTTTGTTTTTAATTATTAAAACTTTGAAAAAAATTTGCGAACTAGAACTACCCCCCTCTACGCCACTGGTTTGGAGTGGTCGATTCGCTGGACAAATTGAACGCCCGCCGTGGAATTGACTGATTTGGATTGTTTGCTACGAACGCCTAAATAGTTGCAGTGTTCTGACACGGCAACATCATCGAGTTTTTGCACAAAACTTGTGTTTGCCTTTCTACTAAGACGAGAATCACGACCGAAACGGAGTTAAAGCTCTTAAAGTTGCGGTCACTGACTCCGGAATTCAGTTTTCGTTTGTGTACTTTACATTGAGGAAAATGTTAAGTATACTGTACTGAATAAATTGACTGACAGTTTAATAATTACAGAAAGTGTGAGTTCAGAAAAGATATTCAAAGCTGTAACGTCCCTCTTGGAAAATCCAATACGCAAACACAACATGTTTTAAACACAAACTATTTGCCTTGGAGACCAAGAATATTAAATAGTGTGTTGTCTTTTCTATCTCCATTCTCCCACAGATTTAATCTAATACATTAACGTGTTTATTACCCTAAAATGCATGATTTTTTTGAATCATATCAAAAAAATATATGTGATTCTATAAAGTGCCTAGATAATGTCAGGTAAAGTACAAAAATAATAATCAAAATCCATTGCTTTTGTAGATATTAATTTTTTTCAATTTTGTTCCATATGTGGTACAATATGCATTTATACTAATATTTGGCTCTTAATTAGGAATAATGAACACAATCAAATAGTTTTAAATATATTACGTTTATTAATGAAATCTACTGAAACAATTGTTGTCTTTGTTCAAACAAAACTCAACACGACACTTTTCGCAAGATATTGTAATGTACACCCAACATTCAATACTAATTTCCTAATCGAAAACGTTCAACCGAAAACACAAGTGGCAACACTATAATGGAATGGTATAATGGAAGACGTTGTTTGTGAGTGTGTGTGTGTGTGCAGAAATATACCGGGAGGGGAACTTGTCTAGACATCATAGTTCATAGCAAAACTACCAGAAAGCTCTCGATGTTTCACACTTCTATATAAAGAGGGAGCTGACGCAACCAGAAGTCAGTTTTATTTAGAAAGTGATAGTGTGAAGATTGAGTAAACGTGATTATTAGTCGAGTTGTATACCGAAAGTCTTTCTTCTTTCTTTAGGTGGCTCAACTAGAGCGTGGTGCTCCTAGGCCTTGTCCAATATGCCCCTCCAGCCGGCTCGATCTCTAGCCTGCCGTCTCCAATTTTGCACTCCAAGTTGGCGGAGATCTCCTTCTACCTGGTCGCTCCATCGAAGATGAGGTCTACCTTGGCTTCTGACTCCCTCTGGTTTGGCGTTGAAGACTTTACGCGCTGGAGCGTTGATGTCCATTCGCTCTACATGGCCCAGCCATCTTAGTCGTTGGACTCTAATTTTTCTGGCTAAGCTTATGTCGCTGTACAGCTCGTATAGTTCGTCGTTGTATCTTCTTCGCCAAACGTTTTCTTCTCGATTAACGCAAACAGGACCATAAATCGTACGCAGAACTTTTCTCTCGAAGACTCCAAGTGACTTTTCATCCGATTGGGAGAGGGTCCATGCTTCTGCACCATATAGCAGGGCCGGGATGATGAGTGTTTTGTAAAGTGTCTCCTTGGTTCTTCTCGAAAGGGCTTTATTCCTCAATTGCTTATTTAACCCAAAAAAACAGCGATTAGCAAGAGTTAGTCTGCGTTTGATTTCCGCGCTGATGTTGTTGGCTGCTTTAAAGTCGACGAACAGGTGGTGGGTGTCGATGTTGTACTCTTGGGTTTTCTCCAGGATTTGGCGCAATGTGAATATTTGGTCGGTGGTAGATTTTCCAGGTCTGAAGCCGCATTGATAAGGACCTATCAAATCATCAGCAAACGGCTTGAGACGTTCACATAATACGTTCGAAAGGATCTTATAGGCGATGTTTAGAAGACTAATGCCTCTATAGTTGGCGCAGAGTAGGCGGTCTCCTTTTTTGTGGATCGGGCAGATGGTACTGAGGTTCCACTCATCGGGCATACTTTCCTCCGACCATATTTTGCAGATGAGTTGGTGTATGCTCCTGACCAGGTCATCTCCAGCGTGTTTAAAAAGCTCCGCTTGTAGACCATCACATCCAGCTGCTTTGTTCATCTTTAGTCTGGTGATGGCTACTTTGATCTCACTTTGGTCGGGCGGTTGCAGTTCGTGGACGTCATCTAGATTAACTGGCACAAGTTGATCTTGGGCGGGATTTTGGCTGTCATCGCCATTTAGCAACTGGTTAAAGTAGTCTCTCCAGATGGTTAACATCGCCTGCGTTTCCACTATGGTGTTTCCATCCTGATCTTTGCAGGGTCCAGGGCGGCTTGTAAAACCGGATGTTGACTGTCTCACTCTTCTATAGAAGTTTCGCACCTCTTTCCTACTAAAACATCTCTGCATCTCCTCGACTTCGCGTTTTTGGTGTTCCTTTTTCTTCCTCCTGAGTAAGCGTTTTTCCTCTTTCCTTCGCTCAACGTAGAGATTTCTGGACGCTCTAGTATCTCTCTGGAGCCATGACTTGTATGCCTCCGTTTTTGCTTTGTTTGCCTGAGCACATTCGGAGTCGAACCAAGGGTTTCTAGGGGGTGGCTGTGAGAAACCTAATACCTCTGACGCAGCATTTCTTATGGCTTGTTGACATAGCTGCCATTGGTCTTCCGGGTTCATGTCATCAGTCGAAGGATTCCTCGCAAGCTCAAGGGATACGCGGTCGGCATAGGCAGCGGCGGTCTCTATCGATTGAAGTCGTCCAACATTTAATTTCCTCGGCGTAGTTGGTGATCGCCTAAGAGCTTCCATCGAGATCCGTACTCTGAGTATACCGAAAGTAGATATTGAATAAAAGTAATAGAATTAAAGTAAAGAAAGGAAAAGTTTTATTATTGCGAACTAAGCGCACGTTACATTGGTGTCAGAAGTGTAAATAAAACTTATTTGATAAAAATAACGAGTTTGACTAGTGAAGTAAAAAAAAAAAAAATAATAATAATTATATACAGTAAAAATGAGTAAGTTGTTAGAAGACCTCAACTGCATTGAGCTTAAAAGTGAGTTAGGTAAGTGAAATCTTTCTAGAGCGGGATCGAAAAATTAGCTCGTCCTGCGCTTGCGCAACTATTTTGAACAGCAAGCGGAAGACGTAAACACTTTTGTTTTTGAAACGGAAGTGGAAGAAGAGGAAGTAAGTGAAAGTGTAGATTTTTCTAGTATGATGAAACTTTTGTTAGAACAGCGAAACGAGCAAAAGAAGGAACAGCAGAATGTTCTTGAACGACTCGAAGTACAACAAAAGAAGCTGGAAGAGCAACGAAACGAGCAAAAGAAGGAACAGCAGAATATTCTGGAACAACTTGAAGCACAACGAAACGAACAAAAGAGAGAACAACAGAATATTCTCGAAAGACTTGAGGCGCAACAGAATGTTTTGGAAGGTCAGAAAAACATTCTAGAGGGCAAATTGGGTAACATTGAGAAAAATGTATGTGGCCTAGAAAAACGCATTGAATGTGTTGAGAAACGATTTTACAAGCTTGAGATTCAATGCGAAAGTCAGCTTGCCACTTTGGAGAAACGAATCGAAAACATGGCTAAGGAACTAGACCAGATGCGGAAAATGGAGCTACGAAAAACTTGTGGAGATTATCTAAAGCAAAGAGAAGTACAACCACCAACATTCGACGGACAGTCGTCTTGGTCAGTTTACAGGAGACAATTCGAGGCAGCTGCGACAACAAATGGCTGGGATGACGAAGACAAGTACATAGCACTGACTCTTGCTCTTAGAGGACCAGCAGCTGAATTACTTCAAACTGTTCCAGCTGGTAAGAGCGACGATTTCAGCTCTCTTGTGGTAGCTATAGACAAACGCTTTGGGGATAGCCACTTGAAAGAAGTCTTCAGAGTCCAACTTAATAACAGAGTCCAGAAAAGGGGTGAAAAACTACAGCAGCTCCAAGCAGACGTCGAAAGACTGGTGCACCTGGCATACCCGGATGCTGGAGAAGAAATCATCAACCAGCTGGCTGTTGAGTCCTTCGTTCGTGCCATTTCTGACAAACATCTTCAGAGATCTGTGCGAACTGCTAGAACACGAACTCTTTCTGAAACTCTAGAATTTGCATTAATGATGGAAGCATCTGCACAAGCTTCTCAAATGGTACATTGTCAAAGAGAAGCCAAAGTCGAGGCTGGATCATGCCCAGGAGTTAAGCTACAAAAGAACCAGCGGAACGGACTTGCCAGATGTTGGAATTGCAATAAGACGGGGCACTTACAGCGACAATGCTGGTTACCACCAAATAAAACTGCTTGTCGACGTTGTGAAGTCCAAGAAAATCAATCCACGAGCTGTAGAGTAAGACCGCCGGCTTATCAATACCTAATTGGACATCAAGTAGAAAACCCCCAATGGAATTGCTGGCGGAAAGTAGAGACCAAGACTCAGCGGATGCGAATGGAACCCATATTCGGATGGAACAAGGAAGAATTGAGGTCTGCTCAAAAGAAGGATTCAGACATCGGACTGATTCTCAAATGGAAAGAAAACAACACGAAACCTGACTGGAACGACATTTCTGACCAAAGCCCTGTTGTCAAAGCCTATTGGGCACAGTGGGACTCGCTTCGCGGGCAAGAAGGCGTACTGCAGCGCAAATGGGAATCTCCTGACGGTAAATCTTTTGTAATGCAGCTTATTGTTCCTCAATCGAAAACCAAGGAGGTTTTACAAAAGATGCATAGGAGCCCCACAGGAAGCCACCTGGGAGTCAACAAGACGCTGGAGAACGTGCGAAAACGCTTTTACTGGCTGCATGTTAGAGGTGACGTGGAGAAGTGGTTTCGAAATTGTTATGTCTGTGATTCAAACATAGGGGTGGGTAGGCTTACCGATAAACCTAACAGAACAAGGAAACGGATGAAAGCCTACAGCGACCGGATGAAGACACGGTACGACACAAAAGCGACAACGGCAGGATTCCAAGCAGGAGATCGTGTGTGGCTTTATAATCCTCATTGTCAAAAGGGATTGTCACAGAAACTTCAGCAGAACTGGGAAGGTCCTTATACTGTTGTCACGAGGATGAACGACGTGGTTTACCGCATCCAAAGAGGGCTAAGAGGCAAGTTAAAAGTAGTTCATTGTGACCGGCTGCATCGACATAGTGGCGAGGCTGCAGATGGAATTATTCGGGACGAACAATCTTAAGGAGGGGGCAGTGTAATGTACACCCAACATTCAATACTAATTTCCTAATCGAAAACGTTCAACCGAAAACACAAGTGGCAACACTATAATGGAATGGTATAATGGAAGACGTTGTTTGTGAGTGTGTGTGTGTGTGTGCAGAAATATACCGGGAGGGGAACTTGTCTAGACATCATAGTTCATAGCAAAACTACCAGAAAGCTCTCGATGTTTCACACTTCTATATAAAGAGGGAGCTGACGCAACCAGAAGTCAGTTTTATTTAGAAAGTGATAGTGTGAATATTGGGTAAACGTGATTATTAGTTGAGTTGTATACCGAAAGTAGATATTGAATAAAAGTAATAGAATTAAATTAAAGAAAGGAAAAGTTTTATTATTGCGAACTAAGCGCACGTTACAATATGTATGTTTTCCTTTACACTGTGGATACTTACAGCGTTGTCTCTTCTCGTTCCATATAGGAAGATGATCAAATTTATCAAGTTTTACATCTCGAGGGGAAAGGATAGCTGCATTACTCTTTTTCTTCTTCTCGATCTTGTCATCTGTGGCAGAAGAGGGTCTTCCTCTTTTTCTTTGCAACGACGGACCACACATACACAGACTTTTAGTTAGTTCTAGTTTAAAATCTTTTAATTTAATATGATTGGGCTCATTCTTCTGTTCTCCAGCCCTTTTGTGCAGTAGCCAGCAATTTATGGTGGTAATGTCTAAGAAATGGTAGAACAAACGGTGGTACCATTTTCTAGTACGCATTTTTATTTTATGCTTTCCAAGAAAGGAGTCCAATAGATTCACTCCCCCCATATGTTGATTATAAATTTTTACTTTTGGAGGACAATCCACTTCAATGTATTTTTTTTTTTTTGTTTCTTGCAATACCGTCTAACCTTGCTAATGGGCTGTTGTCCTACAAAAGATGAGGACAAAACTATGGGCTTGTTATCATATCACATGATTGTAGTGACTTCCGTACCGTCAACATCAGCTACCCATTCTTCTGAATGGCCTCCTTCTGTTTTAGTGTGCTTCAGGACTTTCAGGGATGGGATTTTTAAATCTTTGCCTAGTCGGCCTTTGTTGACAGTTCCGAGTGCCTGGATACCTTGTTTGGACAGGAAAGAAATAAGATCAGCTGAAGTGTAATAATTATCGAAAAATAATTTATATTCTTGGTGTCTCGGAATAGTTCTAGCTAGGCGAACTACTATATTTCCACTTGCGCAAGTCAGGCTCATTAGCATATCTCAAGTCAGAATTATTTTCCATCCCAGAGTATATTTCGAAGTCGTATGCCATGCCTCTATCATCACATAGCACGAGGAGCTTATATCCCCATTTGTGCGGTTTATTGGGAAGATTTTGACGTAGGAAATTCGCAGCTTTTGTTGCGCACATCTGTTGGTCCACTGATAGTGTCTCCCTCTTAGGTATATTCTGGCATTTCTTTTTTAGTGTTTCGAGTACTGACCTTATTTTGTGGAGGCGATCATGTCCTGGATGATGTGATGGTACATGTGCGGAGTTGTCGTTAAAGTGCAAAAATCGTCTTATCTTCTCAAAATGATTCACGGTCATAGTCTCTCTTACTATAGGTATACCTAACTCAGATTCCCAATACATTCGTATATTAGGTAATGGAGTAATGCTCATTTAGGAAACATATGACTACATACTTTTTTATCTCGTATGTGGTGATAAGGAACGGTTTAGACGGGTCTTTTTGGATGCTGAATTTATGCATTTCTTCAACTTTGTGGTTTAGTAGGTCTTCGTCAAAAAAATATAAGAAATATTGCAATGGAGTATCCAAATTTGTGATAAGTGGCTCTAAATTTGTATTTCCAGAAAATTGGGGATTAAATTTCTATTCTTTCTTTTATTAGTCACATTCGTAATTCAATTTCCTCTATCTGGCAAAGTGAGATAACTTCTACTTTGGCGGGATGACGTACTTGACCCTGAGATGCTGGCCTGAGGATTTTTCGATTAGTCATTCACATTTCCATCGAGGGTAGCACTACAATCAAATGCTGCATACCTGGTAGACTCAATTTCAGCGTCTTCATTGATTTGGTGCAGGTTGTCTCTGATTTTCGCCAAGTCATCATCACTGTCTGCACTCGAAAAGTCTTGACCGTCTTCACTTCCTGACGGTATATCTGAATACTGCTCAATCAACTCGTCAGACAATACCTTCTTCGCCATAATCTATAATAAAATCCAAAATGTTTGAACTAATGCATGGTGTTCCATATCTGGAACACTTAAATAAGTTGCTTTGTTAGAACAAAAAACAGTAATATTTCAAAAAAGTAACTTACCTTCGTTAAATATATACTACTTGGAATGTAATTGTATTTTTTATGCTCCCTAGCATTCAAAAAACTATTTTTTAAAGAATTTTTAATTTACGTTAACCACGAGTACTCGTCGAACTTTCAAATTGTGTACGAATCACAACAACAATCGATAGCTAACACTGTCTGGTGACACTTAGACTGCTATTATACGGTGAAATTTGTTGCACGAAACTACTTCGAATTCTTCTTTGTTCTGTCATCCCGTGTCGCAAGTGTTATTACATGATGAAATTCAGTTTCATGAAACTAGTTTCACATTTCTCTTTATCTTTCATTCGGTGTTTTTATTTTTGGGGAAAAACAGTTATCTAGTAGTGCCTGGTTGCTTCAAAGCCTCTTTTATTGGCAATTGAAAAACAAAAAAGTCATTATTATTAGTATTATTACTTATTATTGAACCAAATGAAACAGAATAAACAGAAACACGAACAAAGACAAAGGGGGCGTTCGAGAATCGTATCCGGATAGCTTGTTGTTGTTGTTCACGTGCTAAACTTTTAACAGAGTCACACACCCATTTCAACTAAAAAGCTATCTAAAGGTATCCGAGTATTTTTGGTATACCTTTCTAATCAAGTGATCAGCTGATAGAAAATTTACTTTTATTTGTTTTCATGTTGATTTTTTGTTTTGGTGTGCATTTATTTCAGCCTAAAGCCTGAACTACATCGAAAGAGTCTTTTAAAATGGATGGGAAATTGAAAAAAATAAATTATAATCGTCTAGCTGGACTAGATGATATTTTAAATGTTTTTCTATTTTCAAAAGTCGAATTTTAATATTTCACAGCTGTTGTCTGCAGCAATCTGGAAAAAGGTATCCAAGATACGGCTATCCGAAATAGGATATCCGATAGACTCTCGAACGCGCCCAAAGAGAAACGTCAAAGCTGTTTCACGAAACCATAACCCATGCGACACACGGTAGCACATTGTCCATCTCTGTTTTTCGAACTTTCGTTCTCTTTTGCACTTATGGTGTTCGAACAGTTTCGTGCAACAAATTGCACCGTATAATAGCAGTCTTACCATTACTAATCCGTTGCAAAGTGCTCAAAAGATCATTCTATCAGTCGACAGATGTCGCTAGGTGTCTTTAAACAAACAGTAAACTTAATTATTTTGATTGTACCATATATGGCACAGTATGCATTGTAGGGTTAATCGTGAAGCATTGTCGTTTCATTGAATTTCAAAACCACACCGATTCTAAGGAAGTCTCGCCTACAAACAAAACGCAGGAGAAAAAACGAATCAGTCGCTACAGTGTCTTGTTGCATACACAGCACCAATAGTAAAAATGTATTTCCGCATTTCAAATTCATTCAAAACGCTGCAACTCATATTGAGATGAAAGCAAACAAAGTTGAGAGTCTGTATCCAAGTGCTATCTCAATGAAAATTTAGTGGCTCCTGCTATCTCAACGCAAAGCCTCAAATATCAATGATCTAATACCGTTTTAGGAATCTTCAAAATTTCAGCCATAAAAAAAGTTTCACGAGTCGAAAACAACCTTGAAACCCATTTTTTATCTCTGAGAGTAAATCGTTTACAAGTGTCACAAACAACAGTGGTCCCAAGTGCATTTAGCATCTATGACACAGGACACTAGAGGCTTAAGAGTAACGTGTTGAGTACGAAATGATAAGTTATATTTAATACATAGTAACAGAAGTTTAGTAGACCAACCGAAATTGGAAAGATTGGAGATCAAGTTGTTGACTATTCACAAATCCATCACAAGATAAAAGTTCCAATGAATGGACTTATCTAGCCATGATGAGAAAGATTTACAGAAAAACTTAAAAATAAGTTTAAGCTATCAAAAAGCTTGGATCAGCACAAGACTTCGAGTTAAAGCCCCTATTCGTAAGCTATAGGATGACTGTATTGAATTGGAAAAATTCCTTCAAGTAAACTGAATTTCTAATCCTACTAGCCATTTCTTACGTTTCTTCTCTTTGCGCTACAATTCAGGTCGAATCAGGACCTGATCTTAGTGAGGACCTGAGCTAAGTTGGCAGCGGGCTTTCTTTGCTACGACGTCTTTCGGGGTTAGAACAGAAGACTTTCCAAGCCGAAGCATTGTTGTTCAATCGCTCTTACCCTACCCAGTCGTCTAAGTCTTTGGACCTACAGCACAAAAGATCTTTCAGGTCGACGTGCTAGTAAAGGTGTTTTGCCTTTGCCCTATTCAATAATGCCCTATTGATTTAATGTCAGAGCTGTGCAGCTCGTATAGTTGTTGGTTAGATCTTCGTCTCCATTTACGTTTATGCAAACTGGACCGAAGGCCACGCAAGGAATTTTCCTCTTGAAACAAGCGAAAATGTTCTCACTTGCTGATCTCAATGTTCATGTCTCTGATAAAAGGAGCATATGAGTTCTCCATCGTCAACAACCAACAGACTAGTTTCGTTAGGATTCCAAAACTAAAAATAAGCTGCTACATCGAACTATGGAGTAAAAGCATGAAAAAACAAGACAAAATTATTTTTTGTAGTCAATGTTTAGACATCCACCTGAAAAGATGTTTTCCAACATAAAAATCATTTCCGATCAATGTTTTGAGCAAAAAATTAGTTTTTTTAATAAAACCATATTTTTTTTACATTTTATTTACTTTTTACTAAAATTAGTCTGAGAGGGAATCGCGCTCTGAGTCAGAATTAGCACACTCTTCATCTACTGAGTTATAAAAAAATTGTGGATCATCAAAAAATCTATCAAATAAACGTTTATTGGTCAAAACCAGGAAACAAAAAGATCCTTCAAGTACATCAAAATAAAAAGTTTTTAAAGAAAAAGCGAAATAATGCTAAGAAAGAACCACATTTCTAACACGAATTCCATATAAACCAGCACCTAATTTTTTTTTTTAACGACACTTTACATATGTATCAATTTACTATTTAACATAAACCACACAACCGAGCTCGACGGAATACATAAACAAAACGATTGACGAACATTGCACAAAATACAGAAAAAAATTACTTTGAAAGATACTGTATATCTGTTTACATATGTCATAACACATTTTTTTTTAAGTTAATGAAGTCAAAAGAACATACCTGCAAGAAGTATTCATTTCAAAAACTGTACTTAATACAAAGCAGACATTTTTTTTTAATTTAATTCTTTTTCATTCATTCTTTCACTGACTTTCAACTTGTGCTGTATTGAAACAAGTTGAAATGAAAGCAAAAAATTTACAGCTAATTGATCTATGAGATAAAATTTCACTTCTAAATTTTACAATTCAGAAAACTAACTTATGACTCATTTTTGAAAGTAATTAACTCCACACTGCATCGCCTCGCCAGTCGCTTTTTAGACTTAAGTTTAAATATTGATGTACTCTACGTCATCTAAATCGCTGTTATATACGAGTAAATCGGAAAAATTTTCTTTACAAATCCTTAGCACCGGCTGTGGTTCTTCTACTATATTTCCTTGATGGTTTCTATAAGATTCGAAACAGGGGCTAAAGCATGGGATGGATTGTTTTACCTTTTGGTAAAATGTTCGTACCCGATTCCTGTTGTGGAATACTTCTACCTCCTCGATGCTCTATCGCACGCTTCTCGTGCTATCCTCTTTTCTTGCCAAGAGCTAAAAAACAAATAAGTACGGTGGATCAACAGAACGAGGAGCTCCAGAACCTAGCTCATTTCTCACAATCATGCCCTGGGAGGGATTGGAGGTGATCTATAATTTGCTGCCGGTTCCGAACGGCTAATCAAGAAAGCGCTTTTCATGACAACGATTTTACTAACGGAAGACTTGTCAATTCCTCGCGAAAGGCGATACCCGTAGAAAAACATTTTTGTCTCTGTTAGTAAGAGCTCTTCTCTCTTTTTCTGCTCTTAGAGGAAGGAAGCAGGTCCAGTTTTCAATTGAAGCACAACTATCAATGATTCTTGTTAAGCTGCAATGGCGGGCACCTCTCATCAAACCAGGGATTCGTATTGGTGGTCGTTTGAAACCTTGGACTTCTGAGACAACATCTTCGATGTGACTTGGCGAAGTTGACACTTGTTATCTTTAAACTACTTAGTTTAAAGTCAATGTTAACTCGGAATGGGCGGGTAAATTGTATTCTGGAGAAGTGACTAGCGTCGATGTGGTCAATCTGGTTGGTGATTGATTGATCAGATTACCACGTCTCTTTGGGTCTATTGTGATTTTGGAAACGCGTAACTGCTACCATTACGTCTCGCCTCATATACATATCGATCAGCCTTAATTCGATAGCGAAGGTGCGTTGTCGGAGAGGCAGTGTAGTCTGGCTATTCCAGTATATAAGTTTTTCTTGTTGAACTTGTCATTGATATCTCAAACAACAATTTTAATGTTATATACCAAGCGGATTGTTCAAAGGTTTTGTGAAGGAGCTTGTAGAACCTTAGATTGGTGTCTTCGTTCTTGCCTTCAGTGGTAGCGTGAGCCCAGATGAAGCTGGTGTTCAGCCTTGATGCGGATTATCGTGAAGCACTCATTCATCGCATTTCCTAAGGAGCGATTACGTCTGCTTTACATAGCATTTAAGGGCTTCAACTATTTTATGGGCACCTAGTCCGTTAAGAGGTTGCATGTGCTTCAAGGCGGAAAAAATGACCAATGTACAATTCTTTTTTTTTTTATATACAAAATAAAATATTTTATTGACCTCTCGGAAACATGATGCGTCAGAGTTAACAGAACACAGTCGAAGGCCTGCATGGAAATTCATCAAGATCGTTTGAGTACTTCTCTATAAATTTTGACAACCGATTTGAAAACAAATTTTCGAGGAGAACGTTTTAAGGTTTTGAACAGCCATATTATTGAATCACTTCAAAACTAGTTACTACATCGAACTGCTTTTCCAAGTTTCCGAGTTTTAAGTTTTGAACAAATCCTATAATACCAATTTTTGAGCATGTTTTGATTAATTTTAGCAAAATCTGAAATGAAACTAGTTTTACCTGAAACTAGTTACATGTTTAGTTTTAAAAACTCTCAATAATATAGCTGTAAGCCTAGCTGACCTCAAATGTGTGACTTGCGAGGGCTGTATCTCCAGAACTATTACTCGAATCAAATTGAAAACTTAGGAGGAAATAAGATTTAGAGATAATATAGAAATTAATGGGACTAAAAAATCTATTTCCTATGTCCTAAGATTCATGTAATTCCTTAGTTTCAGAACTATAGTTTCTGTATGTGGCTGAGCAGTAACCCCCACGCAATGCCAGATCTTTAGTTAGAGTTCAAAGATAGGTAACCAACTTAACAACTTCTTGTAAGCCTGGAGCTAAGGCTTCAGTCGAAGTGAAGTGTCGAAGTAGCCCTATAAGGTTTTCACTAAGTAGTTTATCCAGACTGTAGACGCCACCGTTGACTCAATCTGGGGAAACTCCTCCACTGCCTCGCGTGGTAAAAAGAGGTATGCCTTTGTAGACCCAACCCGCCTCCACCCCACCCCAGCTTTCTCTCAGTAGGTAACAAACGCCTACTTCTCAATCCTTGGTCGAGTTACTAAACATCCGATGTTCACCACGTAAAGGTAGAACGTAACATTCGGTAGATGGACGCTTGTGTCCTCTTTAATGCACGTGTCTATACCCTTTAAACATATTAAATTTTGCATTTTGGAGTCACTTTCGAGTTTGACAAATAAGCCAGATTTAGAAAAGAATCAAACAAATACATTGACCTTTTAAAATGACTGCACCTTGTGCGAAATAAAAAGAGAATTAACCCGGCAAAATGAACACATTCTTAAATGAATAAGACATTTACTTGCTTTAAAGAGACCTGTTATTACAAATGATGTATAGGCTGCATAAAAGCTAGAGCGCAGAAGTTAAAGGAATAAAAAGCCAGCTTAGTGCCCACCTTTCTAATTACAGTTTTTTTTGAGTTTTTCACAATTCCATGATAACACAAGATAGCTCGTAATTTAGAAAATTAAACTGAAAACTTATCCGAGTTATATCACGATATATAGATATATTTACTTGTCACGCATGTACTTTAAAAAAGCTGGTAACCTCCTTTTCATATGAAAACTGTTTCGTGTTATTTGACAATCATTTTTTGATAACAGGCAGCTTTAATACAACGGACTAGAGTTCTTAGTTGGTCCTGAATTAGTGAATAGTAGAAGTGAACAAAAAAGGAAAACAATAGCAACCATCAGACTGTTAACGATAGCAGTGATGGTTGGTAGGTATTATGTGGTGCAGTATAAAAAATAAACCTAAACAAGTCTTCTTAACACCCCCAAATCAACCAACCCAGCCAAAGAGTGGTGGTTAAGAGCCTGACTAAAAACAACAGCTTATTGGGGATTGCGATAATGAACTCGAGAACTTTAGTCTCTGTAGACACATAACTAAACATCAGCACCAACACCACCAGTAGCAGCAACAACAGTAAGGCACTGAAAAACATACGCGACGGCATAATATTATTATGTGACGGCAACCCCCATTTGCATATGGGGCAACATTTAGTCCGACTTTGAGGATAGGCAGGGCCATTTTTTTTATAAGCTACAGGCATTGAACACACAGACAAAAGAGAGGGTTGATTGGCTGGGCTGTAGGCTGTTCTTGTGTTTTGCTTTTGTTTTTCAGTGAATTTGGGTTAATCGTATGCTTCAGGTATTTTACTGAAAATACTTTTTTGTGATTGTTATTATTTTTGCTTTTGAATGGTCTTGAGTTTATTATTTTTCCAGTTTGGTATACCTACCTACCTGCGGTGTGTGATATTTCCATTGGCACTAGTTTCTATGACAACAACACGACGCGCCGCACGGCAATATATTTCCGGTTTTAATGGTACAGTTGTGTGGTGGCAGTGGTCCTTATCTGCATTGTCCGAACATGTGTTTTGGATTCGGTATGGTTACTTTTTGCGAAATGGATAGGTATGCCATTACATATTCTACCATAACTCAATCGATACCTACACATTTACACATTTAAATAAAGCTTCATAGGTAGGTAGCCAAAAAAAAAAAAAAAAATAGCGTAAATGTTAACAATGGATTCTAAAAATACCTTCATGAGCAGAGTAGAGAGTGTTTTACACTCTTATTACGGAAATAGCGTAGGTAATTGGAATTATTAAAAATAAAAAAAAAGTTTCAAATCTTTGCATCAGTTGATTGAAGTAGCTAAGAATTGTAGTCAACCTAGCGGCGCGCGTAGCGCTCAGTTGCAAATTATAGTTCAGCTGTGCCTACTTTGCTTCCTCGAGGTAACCACCAGGTAGGTACTGGTCTCCTACAACAGCAAGTGACTTGCCAAAATATTAGGGACTAGTGGTGACAAAGGGGCGAAGAAAAGTAAAGCAACATTATAATATTCTGCGAGTATTGATAGACTGTCCGAAAGTTAGTGGTCTGCCAAGGCTCATGAGGAATGTCACAGCTAGTAAACCTCACTAGTCAAAAAGTACAAACCCCTCGAGGAAACATATGACCAAGGCCCTAGACATGACGTGGATATCGTCCTTGGCCAATTTAACGCAAAACTATTGAACTATTACTCAGTCCAAGCGATTGTGCTTGTGATTTGGTTGCGATGGAGATCAATCAACCTCCAATCAAATTGTGCACTGTTTTAGCCAAGGTACGCACGAGTACATCCTGTTCACGACTTGCGAAAACTAACGATGTAAAACGATATGATGTTTGAAAGCTACAATCGCAAGAGTTCCAATGCTTTTTCCAATCGAGAAGCCCCTGATGTTCTTATTGATCTGATGTTTCATTCAGCCCCCAGATCGAAAATCATATGGTTTGATGAAGAAGCAAGCGTGATTCTAAAGACGGTTTGATGAGGGCAAAACGAAGTAAATCAAACAAGGACAGAGAAGATCCACGAATTGGGAAAACCATCACAATAGAGAGACATAATTTCGTGTTAGCACATGACTTCGTCTACCTAGGATTCGCTATAGAAACGGAAAACAACATCAGTGAGGATATCAAACGGAGAATAACCCTTACCAACAGCCGCTTCTTTGGGTAAAGAAGGTAATCGAGAATCAAATCTGTGACTAGAAAAACCAAGGTAGCCCTTTACAATTCCTTCATCATCCCAGTCATGAAGAATATACCATATCTAAAATAGATAAGTAAACTATTGGTCGCTCCAATAAAAAAAAGACTGTTGCTGCCAGATTCCAAATGAATAATAACCAAAGATTCGATGCGTTAAAAAATAACGTGGTTTTATTTCCTAATAGAATTTCCAATAAGAAATTACATACATATGTTCTTACACTATTTCTATACTCACGAATTGGTATGACTAGCATCAACTTTTATCTTTTTTATTATAATTCTTTAACTTTGATTCAATTCTTTACTTTTTTCTTTTTACTTTAATTTCTATTCACTTCTTTACTTTTTACTTTAATTCCTATTCAATTCTTTACTTTTCTTACTATTTAACAAAATCTTGCTGCCGGCTGGTGAACTGAAAAGCTAATGCCAAAAAACCTTCATTTTGCAAAAAAAGAAAATACCGCTTTTTCTTTGGGCAAAAAGAGATAGCTTCTTTTTTCTGTCTCCTTATCTACAAACTTTTGCTTCTGCTTCTCTACCTCCCAATCTTTACTTAACTTAACGAAAACTCTTTCAATACAAAAAAAGAGACGTAAGTCTGCACTAGATCAATTTTACAAGTAAAAAGCACAAGTTGCCACTTAGATATTCTTAGTTTAGTTTTGTATTTAGTTTGTAAAAAAGGCTTGATGACAAAGACAATGTGTCGAGAAGAAGATTCAACAATACCTACCAACATCGGCATGGCATAGCTAGGCTAGAAGAGTACGCATCGCAAGACTACAATGGGTGGGACATGCAGAGCGGAAGGATATCAACGCTACGCTACGGTGCGATACATTGCGGGGAAATCGCGGAAGGGGAAAACCGCTCGTTTTTGGTGGCGCAAGCCAGTAAAAGATGACTCCAACCGACTTAGGGTGCAAAACTGAAAGAAAAAAGTGCTCGTCCGAAATCGAAATAGTTGACGAAAAATGTTGGTTGAGGCCAGTGCCGCCGTTCGATGAATTGACAAAAACAGGAGATTTCCTGTTCAATGGGTTGAAAAAACAGGAAATTTAATTTTTTTCGAATAGAACGTCCAACTGGACTCGAATGTGTTAGTGAACCTCGCTTACGTCGGTATTTATCAATAACGTGCTGGCATCACCTTAAGTCAAATAAAGATTTAGCAATGTTTCTTCATAAGAATGCTATGCAGAGAGTTGAAAACTCGATACATCAACCTTACAAAATGAAAAAAATTCTAAGGTTTCTGTTTGGTCTCACCAAACTAAACTGGAAATCCATTTATTTATTTTTTATTTATTTTTTCAAAACAAAACTTAATTATTATTCAACGCAAACAAAATAAATCATATATATAAAATTCTCGTGTCACGGTGTTCGAACTTGAACTCCTCCGAAACGGCGTGACCGATTTTTACCAAATTTTATACGCATATTCAGTAGGTCTGAGAATAGGCTACTATCTATTTTTCATACCCCTTAGTGATAAGGGCCATCTACCATTAACATTTATATATTATATAGAAACTTTCCGGCTATTTTCAGCTTAGTCCAGCGGGTGTTCCTGACAATTTTTTTAAATAACTTAGATCCGAGCAACGCCGGGTGGGTCAGCTAGTAACTTATAAAATTATCCAAAAACTAAACAAAAAATTTCATGTTCACAATTACATATTTTTAAATGTATGGCTTACTAATCAAAAAAGAATTAAAAACTAAAATAAAATAAGACAATATATCAGTCTTTTAGTTGAAATTATTATTTAAAATATAATCACATATTTTCTCATTGATTTTTCATTAAATTCAAATGTCTCCGTAATTTGGAATGCCGTACAATTCAAATCATCTTCTTTTAAGTGCGATCTTATGACAGCAATTGCATTGAGAGTCTTATTCCCTAAACAGTTTCGTTTTTTTGTTTTTGCATCGGTAACAATGCTGAAAATTCGCTCACATTCTGCATTTGAGTGTGGCAAACTTAAAACAATCTCAGCCAATTTAAAGATATTTTTAAAAATTAGTTCATCGTTGTAATCTTTGATACCTGCAAATCATGTTCCAAAATTCTTCAATACCAGCGTCTTTTACTTTTGTAAGTACGTAGGCAAACTATGCCACTCGTTTAAAAGATCAACTGTATTTATCAATTTTGAAAAATGATTACAAAGTATTTGCAAAGAATTCAAGTTTTGTGTTCTGTTTAAATTAAGAGCTATACAAGGATCTACAAATTGAAATTGTTGAAAAAGTAAACTATCTATTGGAAAACGTTTTTTTATTTCACTGCATCCTTTAATGTAGACATTTAAAGCATTTTCCCGAATATTTTCAACATCTTCAATCAAAAAACTGATTTTCTTAAAAATTCCTCACATTCGGCCCCCAAATAAATCTGAGACAAGTTTTTATAATTATCAGCATCTGAAATACCAACAGAAATATTTAATTTATCTAGCAAAATGAAGCTATTAGCCATCTCGAGGTAGAACTTGAACAGGTATGTTCTTTTATAATATCTTTTCTTGAAGATGAAGAATATTGTGGTACGAGGATACAAAAAATTCTTATGAACTTATGATAAATATTTGTAAAAAGTAATAAAATGTTTGACTATTGAGTTACTCAATGTAATAGTTAGAAAAGTCAGAAAAACAGTAGAATTTTGAAAAAAATGCCTTGGTAACAGGAGACAGGAGATTGGACTTTTTTAGAGTTAAAAAACAGTAGTCTACTGTCATGACAGTAGAAACGGCAGCACTGGTTGAGGCCCAGGTTAGTCCCGAACTATAAAATATATTTTTTTTGGGCATGAATACATGCACCAAATACAAGTTAACACGAGGGGTAGAGGTATAGCGAAGTTCGTGCTTTTTCGTAAAACATGGCCTTTAAGGCATTTACGTGTCCAGAGTACCGAGCAGGTTTAAAAAAAACAACAAAGTTGTTTTTCTTGTTTTTTATTATTATTTTTTTCTTTATTTATTCGTTACTTATACATATATAGTACAGTTTGGTAACACGTTATTAATTATTATTATATTAAGCTAGAACTAGAAGCCGCTGTCCAAAGCAAAGGCTGCACTCCTAGAACCAGATGAGATTTAGAACTAACTTTTACAAATCATATTGTAACTGAGGTAACCTCTGTATTCCTGTATTATGGAAAAGGAAAGGAATGCACTTGTTGACAAAATATTCATATTTCGTTGTCGTTAGTGAAATATGAGTATTTTGTTGTGCGTTGGGATGAACAGCAAAATAAAGGTGTTCTCGACACGTTTTGCATGTTCAGCAAAAATGGCGTGGGAAGCCGTTGTGGAACTGGGAAAAGCCGTTAGGCAAAGGGGATTATGTGGGGTAACGGGATAGTGGTTTTGGGTGACGTCTCAGACGTAACTAGGCCCATTTTGTATTTTTTCAAATATCATAAATGGGCTTTTGAGTGCACTTATTAATGAGTTTTTTTTTTTATTATAGTTTTGTTCATCTGTAAGAAATAAAGAAACTCTATGTTTAAAAGGCATTTTCTGAAAAAAATTACCTCAAAGTGAAAACTTTGCTGGGGGAAGAAAATTTGAACACCATTTAAAAATTAAAGCCGGCAACCCTAGCCTAAAGGAGCCCAGTGAAATACAGTTCTAAAGATTATTATTTCTATAAAAAATTAATTCCAAAATTAGGTCTCTACATTCAGTATTGGCAGAGAAATCGAATTTAACACAGGTCAGGGTACACCAAAGTTAGACTTTTTTTAAATTGTCAAAAAGTGATGTCAAAATTGAGAAACGGACTTTACTGTATGATAATTTATTTCTTAGAATACGACCAAGAATCACTCTAAAGTATGTAACACGAATTATGGAACACCCTGTATATACATTCATAGGCGGATCCACGGGGTGGGTTTTCGGGTCCGGACCCTCCCCAATCGGGAAAATAAAAGATGTTTTTTGTAACATTTATCGGCTCCTAATGTTCAAATTTCGTTGCGGAACGGAAAAATATAGCATTAGCAAGACAATAATATTATTATTTTAAAAATGCAAGAACTTTATTGATTATTATCACAATTCATAAAAACTGAAGAGCAGGCTACCTCAAACACTAGTAAATTTTGGAGGTTTTTTGAAAAATTCCACTAGAATTTCGTCCTCGGTAAGTTCAATATGGGTATGGATATTTAAAGAAGCAAGACCATTTAGTCGTTTCTTTCCCATCGTATTTCTCAGGTAAGTTTTGATCCTCCTCAACGTCGAAAATGATCGTTCTGGAGTTGCTGTAGTTACAGGTAGTACTGGCAAGACTCGCAAAATATAATCGACATTCTTGAACGACTTGCTATTGATTGATGTTTGCATGTGTGACTCGATCCGATAAAAGGGGCTTACTAGGCAAAAAATCGGTTGTTGGGTCATGATTGATTACATAAGTTCTTTTACTGAATATTCATGAAGCGCCATCAGAAATTGTAACATCGCTATTATGCCTTTCAGAGCGTGCTGTGTAAGCTTTCACTTTTGCCTAAAAGATGCTTTTTCTCGGATCGCGTCACATATAAACATTTTTACATGTAAATTTTTGATCGAAAGATACTAACCAGTTAAACATCAAGCGCATTTTGGATGTTCTGGCCGTGGATTCGAAGTCTCCACATTTTGACTTCTGACAGAAAATTTTCTTTCGAACAATCCGATATATCTTCGTAAAATGTGTAGAGGTCAGAGCATTTTTTTCGTTAAATTCTTGAAACAGTTGCCCGAAGCTTTGGAAAATGGATTTGTGTTCCGAGAACTGACTTTTGAGTTGAGAAATGAACGTATCAAGAAACGGAATGTAGAAAGAAATTCTGTAGTAGTCTTCAATACTTTGTTGTTTGAGAGTTGCAACGATTTTTTTGTTCATTGCAACGGCGGCAGCGGCCGGCGCGGCGTGCCAATTTCATTGTGATTTCGTACTCAGAACAAATTCTAGCAACATGCTCATAAATAACGTGGAAAGTAGAATCTGCGTTTTCGCGTTTTGTACGTAAATTCATTCAAAGTGTCATCTACCAGCTTAGTAGCCTCACCCAGATCTTGGTTTTTAGAATGCAATTCCCGACTCAAAAGCAAAACAATCGAATTAACTAATTCCATAATGTGACAGGCGATTTGGAATTCAACCGTCGAATTCGCTGTCAAAAGATGCAATGCATTTTGCGAAGTATCTCGATCTTTCCACGTTTTGATTTCTTCCAAAGATTCAATAACAGCCGGTTGCAATTCAACGTACGTTCCAACTACTTCATGAGACTGAGCCCACTTGGTAGGACAAACAGACTTCAACTTTTGTTTTTTTTCTCAATTTTGTTTGTCATTTTTGAAATTTCTTGTTGTAAAACGTCTTGTCTTTTAGGCCAGTGAAAAAATTGCTTCAATCGCTCCGATAGTTCCTAACGCATTTTTGATTCCTGACATTTCGCATGTTGCATTGACTGCCAAACTAAAGCTATGTGCAGTGCAATGTACCTACATAAATTGCGAGGGGGAAATACGATCTCAGATGAGCCTGTGCCCCAATGAATTGGACACTCATTGATGGGGCTCCGTCGAATCCTTGGCCATACATATATATACATATATAAGCAATCGACGCCAACATCATGCAAATAATTTCTGATCGAATCTGCTAAACCTCTTACATATATGTATATAAATAAAATTTTGAGTAATAGATCCCCCCCCCCCTCCCCCCCTATTCTTCTATTCAACTGGAAGGTAGCAATACGCTCATTGTTGCTTGATCATTAAGAAACACAATTACCTTTTTCATCAAAAATCATTGGGCTGTTTATAGTTTCAAACGGATCAACACTATATGTTGTTTCCACCAAGAAATACACCGTGGGTGCATTTAGCCACTTCATTTTTTTCATTTAAGATATATGACTCCGACTCACCGGTTTGCCCAATCTTTCTACCAGACTGTCAAACATCTAATGAAATTCACTTTATCGTGCTGCGTAAAATAAAATATTTCGGAAATCTAACTCGATTTTGTCATTCAGTAGGTATACAAACAAACACAAAATAAAACATAACTATTACCTACAGAAAGGAACATCCGCCCTTAATGACACACAATTACTACCTAAATCAACACACCCCAGAAACTCCTCGTTCATTTTCATGAGCTGAAACATATTTTACTTTTGCATTGACAACACCGCACCACCATACACCATTACCCCTTCTCGCCTGTTACAATAAACCAAAAGAGATTCCATAAAGCTCATTTAATTAGTTTCATCATTTTCACCATGTACCCGCATCCCCATTTGGGTAATTTTCTTCTACCTCTCCGAGTCTGAGTCCCTAAATGGAAGAATAACCACGTACAACTATTCAACCAAAGTGAACACATAACATCGCCTGTGCCTGTCGTCATGTCGATGGATGCAGAGATAAAAAAATCTGTATGTAGGTAAGATGGGGGGCGAGGGGGCATATATAAAATATAACAGCAAGTGGAAAGGACAAAAACGACCAAGTGTCCCATTACCGCACAATGCTTTTCACACAAAATTTCATGAATTTTTGATCGAAAGTACTCTCACTGAAGTCTCTTTTGGTTAGGACATCTCTTCAAGTCTTTCTTATTAGGAAGGATTAATAATGCATGATATTCGTGTTTGGAGAATGAACAATTTATACTGTTTCACTGTAGGTACGCAAAATAGTTTGTGGTGCACCGCAGGGCTCTGACAATGTTTATTCGGTTAAAAGAGGTAGTTAAAATCATGCTGTACAGTACTCTATCAGCCGTATTTATTAGATTTAACTAAATAGCTCTGAACGGATGAATAGTTATGTAGTGAATAGCACGTTGAATAAATTCTTATTTATAAACCATTATAGTTATGATGTGTATATCTTACCTATCTATAATCTATAATATAATTTATAGCATTGAGCGGTAATACACAGGTGTTCTTCACTATCGAAAACAAACCGGTCTCTGAAAGCCATCTATGTATCCGCCGGCGTACTAACAGTCCCCTGTCATTTCAAAATAGCGAAGACACAAATTTATTCAGTCACTATACTACCTAAATCGGCGTTCAGCCTATGTTACGTTCAAAAAGTTTTATAAATACGTTTTTCTGTTCAGAGATATTATAAGAGGAACATAGCGCTATTCACTCCCTATTATGGGTTTATAAATAAGGCTGTATGAGTTTATCTTTTAAAAGGTTGAAGCAATAGTCTATTTTGCTTGTGTTGCATCAATAATGATTTTAAAAGACCAATTCGTTCTTCAAGATATTTCACGAGTTATGTCTAGTTATTGTCTATGACCTTGGGGAGAAGGGACGGAAGATTCGCCTTTTTGAGGGACAGGCTGAACAAATGCAGTTTTCCATCTCGTCGGGAAAAGCCCAGAAGAATAGGATAGATAAAAAAGCTTACGCAGTAGTTTTGCAAGCGTGAAAGAACATATTCTCAGTTAGTATTACGGTGGTGATACCATCTGGACCAGCGGATTTATGTATATTGAAATCATTAAGGAAAAAAATATCTGATTCATTGTAATCTATATTCTCAAGCTCTGGAGAGGATAATATAATATGCGGAAGTGTCGAGTTAGCAGCAAACTGGGTTGCCAGCAAATTAGCTTTGCGCTGACATACGAAGAGTAATTAAAAACAAGCGTTGGGACCAATAATGGCGTAGAGGTTTTAATTTTCTGCACAAAAGATCAAACATTTTTACTCCTTTTCGGACACAACAGTACTTTTTGCTTTACTTTTTGGTCGTGCAAGAACTAAGCTTTTTGTATATGAGCATTGCTACATCACAGTGGACCAATAATCAAATCGGCCACACTACCATTCGAGATAACTTTAGATTCCTACCGAATCGATCCGACTACACCAGCCCCAAGTTGGTGTTTGATAATAATTTCCAAGTAACCATACCTTCAAAAGAAGCTTGGGAAAATGGTACTGTCTTGGAAAATGAAGCAATACACTTTTTCAAAAAGTGCGAAGGTGTAGGAAGTGGAATCTACTCAGAAAAACGTCTTTTCGTCCTCCTACCCGATCATTGTAGTGTGTTCCAAGCGGAAATTCTGGCGATTAAGGAGGTGCTGTCTTGGTTCAAGGAAAACGTCATATCCTCCACGGATATTCGAATCTTCTTGGACAGCCAAGCTGCCCTTAAATCTCTTGCCTCTGTCACTACAAAATCCATCACGGTCCAAAATTGTAAAATGTCTCTGAGGGAGATGTCAAAACAGTTCAACATTCACCTTTCATTGGTGCCGGGGCACAGGGACATACCAAGCAACTGTATGGCAGGTGAACTAGCCAAAAAGGGCACGAACACTTCCCTACGCTCAGAATGGAACAACATAGGTGTACCTATCGCTTCATGTAAACTCCTACTTAGACAAGACGCTTCGAGGATAACAAACACTAGATGGACTGAGAGTAACAACTGCCTTGCAACCAAAAAAGCTTGGCCGTGTGTAGACGCAAAGCGCTCGAAGAGTTTGTTAGCCCTGAACCGCCTGTATCTGGGTTCTACAATAGGTGTTCTTACGGGACACTGTCTAATAGGAAGACACGCCAAAAGACTTGGTGTGATTTCCAAAGATTTCTGCAGACGCTGCATGGACGAAGAAACCATTCAACACCTTCTTTGCTCATGCCATTCACTACTTCATAGGAGGAAAACTCATCTCGGTGAGTTGTTCTTCGATGGTACTAGCGACATAGCTTACATAGACCTCAAAAGTCTTTCGTAATACATTAAAAGTTCCGCGTGGTTCGACTAGCGTGTGATTAACCGGCTAGTCCCGTAATGAAAGATAAACTGGTGATCAACTCGTTAATCTTACATCGGGTTTCTAAGATCAGTAGGTGATTGACTTGCTCATCTCTGTGGTATCACAATGGGCCCTTGCGGCCTAACTATGTCAGGCAATGTACGTAGGCATTACTCATTGGCTGACAGCCACTTCCACCTAACCTAACCATTGCAGATATTTCAAGCCCTTTTGAACAAATTTCGGTATTCTACAGTAGGGTTGTCTTTAAATATTCGAAAACTTCTTTCCTTATCTCTAATAGCCTCTTCACAGCTCGAATCAAACCTCGAATTCCCTTTGGGGTTGATACTTTTTGTTCTGTGAGGAACAAAATTGTTTGTGCCGTTGAGAATTACGTTAGATACCATATCAGCCGATGCGTCAAATGAATGACAATGACCAATTGAAATTTCGAAATAAATTATTCAGGCCGACCCAATTGGTTTTATCATATCGCCACACAGTTCTTTTAGGGACTTATCTTGTTTTGACCATGACGGAATACGTGAAATCTACCGATATGACACCATGGTCCGATTTGCCAAGAGGAGATGATAATAAAACCCTGTATTTTTCGGGATAAGAATTGAGAAATAGGTAAAGAGTGTTAGCCACATGGCCTTCAGTATCTGGAGGCCGATTAGGCTTCTCAATGAGCTGGGTCAAATGATTCAACTCAGCGAAAATCTCAACATACCTGTTTTGGGTGTTGTCTCTTGTCTGGCCAGAATACCGAAGCCAACCAGAATTGTATTAATTAAAATCGCCCATAATTGCGATTTCACTGTGAGGATATTGGGAGACAATTCTTGAGATGGAGTCAGATAGCGCATCAAACTCGTTGCAACTTGCAAGTCGAATTGCTATCTAAATGGGGTCTTCTATAAATGAAGCAAAAGTGAATGAGGTCCTTACGGACATTGAATTTTAACCACATGAAGTTAAAGTTCGTGGTCGAACAAGGGCCATATAGTGGTAGAAGCTGGTAAGCAACATCATTCCGAATATATACAGCGAGACCAGAGGAGGAGATTTATAATTTCACCAAGCTATAACCAGACAGGAAAAACTCTGAGGGATCAGAAACAACACCTACCTGGGTTTCACTCAGTGCAAAACAGATAGTCTGCATTTAGCAGAATGAGTGTACACCGAAAAGAGATTCGATCTTAGTCCCCAAATAAAGCTAAAATCAGCTCTAAATGCACCCGACATTACGATTCGCTATCTAAGTACAATCATTATCATCTAAGAAATTAGATGAATGGCATGTCGCCCCATCTTGTTGAAAACATGTCGCACGGTTATATCCTTCGTGTTCTTACAGTTATGGAAAGAAAAAATCACGTAACATGACTGTTTGAATGACTGTTTGATGACTCGGTTTGAATTTACTGCCACAAATTACCACCGCTGATTTTCAAGGAAATACGGAGCTCGTTAATTTATTGTTCTGTTATTGTTGAACTTGGGCGTCCTGAAGGTTTCCCAAATCGCTACAATGTTATTCAAAAATTGTACATCTTTATGGCCCACCCTGCATAAATGATCGCGAATGAACTTTAGACAACTTGCTTCTTTCTGTTCATATTCATGTATTCTTATCATATAACAGAAAAATATAAAAGACAACTCAAGAGTGTTCTCGTCCTATTCAATCGTCGCTGAGGAGTCAGGACTCAGGAGAGGTATTTATAGGAAAGTCTGGCATTCTTGAATTCTTCTCGAAGTGGGTAAATGATAATGTTAGCCCACTCCTCACTTACCACTATAAAGCAATAAGCTACATCAGTGAATAATAATAACTTCTAACTCACAATTACTTAAAAAACAACGTTGTTTAACTAAAGAACACCATTTAAATCCATATTACACACCTTGACAAAACGTTTGTATTTACTTTCGCTCCCCAATCGAGCGTATATAACAAAACTTATTGTAAATTTAAAATGGAATTTCTGTTCCAATTTTATCATATAAAGTCAATGCTCCCCAAACGAAACTATATAGTTTGACACGACGGCAACGCACACAACACACAAGACACAACACACAAGTGTGAGTAAATTTCAAACAGAATTGAAACACAATATTTTCTCAGCTTTTATTTTTTATGTTTTGTCGTTGTTTTTGCAGTAATTCTTAGTAAAGATGTCTAAAAATACGCTGTAGGTTCTTCTTCAAAACTATCAAACTTAAAAAATAAGTTTTAGCACAGCAGTACGGCCCTTAGGGATCACTACAACAAGCCCACAGAAGTACTTTACATGGCCAACTGTTAAAAAATGTACATAAGTGGCCATGTTCACTTTCCATCTTTTAAGACCAAAAGGATCTTTCCGCAGCCAGTTTGCATATTGCATATTATATCCCAACGTATAGGTAGTTATCCGGTTAACATCAGTGCTCTTTCTTTTGGTTAACTTAACTCTCATCACATCGTCACGTTCGATACCAAATGTTGGAGTTTGGAGAGCAACGGCTGCATATACCTACCTAAAGCTGAAAAAAAAAGAAACGAACACAAACAGAAGGAAAAAAGCAGTTTCAGATTATTAACTGACTTCCTTGCAAAATCCCCACAGTATGTACCTGTGACCTGACACAAAAGGTAAATTTGCAGTAATACATAATGGGCTCCAACATTACACAAAGTGCGCTCATATAATGCGGAAAACCCAGAGCCAAAGGAGGGTAAGGAAAGAAAATTGAAGAGGAAACGGAAACCCGGTGCTCAGGACCAACACAACAATGTTCTGTATGTAAAGGTAACGTACCGCAAAACTTTGTAATAAGTAATGCAAGTTAAACATTTATGCGGACATGGATATTACAATAAAGCGATGCAGAAGATGACAAAAAAAATTAAAAAAGAAGAAAAAAAACATTGGAGTGAATAAAGCTTGCAACAGGCTATGACTGTGCCCGAGCACAGAGGAGCGTAGCAGTTGGAGTAACTTTTCATCACAACTGTGAGTTAAACATGAACGTCTGCGTTGAAATAAACCAGCAGGACGGGAGAGGGGAGACAGATGTTTGGGATAAGTGGTTTCGTTGGCTAAGATGAAGCGCTCATTGTGGTAGTGGTAGTCCACGGGTTTCCTCTTTAGTATACACACGGAGTAAATTATGTTTGCATTGGGTCAGGCAAGGCAAAGCTCAAAGCCACCCCTGAACCAACATGCCAGAGTTCCTGACCAAGTGGCTCATGGCAGGGCCGTATCATTATTTTTAGATAACAAAAAAGAGATAGATAAATATCGAATATGGGCTTTTCCTTTTCTTTTCTCATATATGTTTGTTTTGTTTAAAGCTTCAAATAAAGAGCATTCAGTCTTCACCCCTACCATTCACTAATCATACGAATTTTTTTACTTTTTTCCGGCGCTACGAGCATCTAGATCTCAAAAGGATCACATCTCTCCCCTTAACTGCTCCACACAAGTGATCCGCATGTGGGGAGTGTCGGCGCCGTTTCACTCTCCATACCAATATGAATTGTAAACTGAAGAGACCAATAGATCTCCTTTTAGTTGTTCGTATTGAGCTACCTTAGCTATTTTGAAGCATGTAACGAAAATATTCGGCAACATATTTGTATTTTGAAAAAAAGGACTGATGTAAATGACCTAAAAAAAGTAGGGTTTCCCACAAAGCTATGAAAACCTCGGGGCAAAACGCATGTCAAGGGCCGATAATTTTACTCTCTGAAAACCTGCCAATTTTTCGCGAAGGGAGATACACGTAAAAAAAATTTTTTTCTCTGTCGTTTCGGGGTTTGAAACGCCAGGGGTGCCACCAGCCAATACTCTGTCCTAGTATTGAAAGACAAAATATTTCGGGGCTTTTGGTAGATTTCATATTCCTTTGACTTTTATGTCAGATTCCCCTTGGCCAATTATTACCTAATGATTGATGGCTTAGCGTAAGAACATCGAAATAGTTCTAATTAGATCTAAATGACCTCAAATTGGTGAACATCTTCAGCTCATTACTTATTAGCTTGCTTAGGTGAGTATTATAGTTCAGGATGAACCAACAATCTTTCTCCAACAATTCGGTTGAGCTCCTTCCAGTTTTGTATTCTAAATCGGTTGAGGCCTCTTTTGACTCGATTGTGACACCTCAGACGAGGCCTTTGCCTTCCGCGACTTCTTGGCAATATGCTTTCGATAACCCGTAGAGCCGGAGCGATGTCCAACTGCTACCAGTCATCGAAGTCTAGCGATGTATACTCTTCTAGCTGTGCTCATATCGCGGAACTGTACCCAAAACCGTTTTGATATTTTATCCTTTTTTTTATGTTGAGAAAAAGAATTTCGTTTTTGGGGAGATCAAGAGCTCTGGCCGCTCTTAAGGACTTGACTTTAGCCAAAAAAGAAACGCTGTTCCAGGGGAGCATTCACCTTTGTCATAAAATTAAATAAATGAGCAGAGCTCGGTGAGCCCCAACTTGTGAGGGATGGAGGGGTCTTACAATCTTTTTCATCTTTTAGCTTTAAGAAAAGATATCAGATTTTGGAAAACTCTTCCTTTAAGTTATTCAAAGTTGTCGCAGCTAAACCGAAGCATGTGAAATTTGAAAAGAGTCTTACACAGCACCTACTTTTTCTGTCATGATTAAGGAAATTTTCTTTCCCTTCTTTTCATACACGGGTGTAGCTACAGAAACTGCTTGCCAACACTAAGATAGAGTAAGTCCTTCAATGCAGAAAGAAAATTAAAGAAAAATGTTGCAACCAGAATATAATAATATGCACATGAAGTTATGTGTTTGTATGTAGGAACATACAAACTTTTCACTGTACTCAACTCAACCGGGTGTTTGGTGAAAATATGAAATTTCATATGAGCGAAGTTTCATTTCACGGAAAAGGAAAAAGTTGAAGATTTCGTCCCCATACCGATGTTTTTTTGGTTGGCACTAACGAGCGATAATGGACGGCTATATAATTTGTAAAGCACCGATTTTGGAGGCTCTGGGAGAAAATCGCCAACGGCCAACCTCTCCTTCATAGCTCTTTCACCAAGCCATCAGAATAATTAAGACGGGTACTGTCAAAAATTATTGAAAAACTTGCGCGTTAATGAGTGAATATTTGTACATTATCCGCCAGGTGTGGTGGTTGTGTGCAAACTTACATTTTAATCACTTCTCGGTAAAAGGGATAATGAGTGATGAAGTGGTGCTGAGGCCGAAACGTGTTAACGATGATGTTTCTATGAGTGAAAACTATTTGGCGCTTTTATATAATATTTAATCCAGCCGAAAAGCTTTTTAGTTCAATTGAGGGAATTATCGTTTAATGAAATAGACAAGGACAACGGCCTTGTCAACCGAAAAGAGTCGGTTCCCATTAGAACACCGTAATTAAATCGGAATGAGCGCTGTTAATGACAAGATGGGGGACCATCCGTTACTACTGCGTGCTGTTGTCATGTGTTATTTGTTCTATGTAGTATTTGTGTAGTTAGTCTTGTGGTGTATCAGCCAAATGGTCTTTGTCGCCCGGCTGCAACCCCCCTACTCCGCAGATTTATGTGTGGAGTAGGTTTCATGTAAATGTAAATGTAAATGTAAATGAAATAGACAAGGCGCAGCTAAAAAAAACAATTCGATTCGACCCGCTGGCTGTACCTACCCTGGGGTAAGTACGTCATGGAAAAATATTATTTTTTAAAAAACAATAGAAAAAGAAAAAAAATCAACGCTACCATACTGTCGCACCGAATGGTATGTATATGTATCTAATGATGTTGGATTCTTAATTGGATTTTTTTTTTTTTCTTTAATTTCAGAGAATATTATACGAGGATGGGTCAATAAGTCCGTGACTTTTTGAATATATAAAAAGTTATTTTATAAAAAGCTATTTTATTTTTCAACGTACTCTCAAAAGTCAACAAGTCACGGAGTTATTGGCCCACCCTCGTAAACTGAAAAATTGTTGCGCGTACAAGCTATTGCTTTTGTGTTCTTATTTTTAATTTTTTTAATTTATCTTTGTGTTAAGGGATTGTGCTATACATGGCTGGACAAATATTTTGCATACGACTATACCCACTGCTGTGTTTAATAAGATTTTGTTTTTATTTTTTTTAAATAGAGTGTTGTAGAAAAAAAATTTCCAATTTTCGGTGAACATATAAAGTTAGAATAATGCTTAAAAATAAACGGAATATGAAGTTTTTAATCCTTATGTCGTCAACTAGGTAACTTGTGCATTTTGATTTCTATCGGACAACAAAACAAAAATATTAGCATGCTACATACGGTGCTATCTAACTTGTTGTCTTTCTTCATACAAAAAAAAGACATTAGAATTCAGAAAAGAATTACAAACCCTTATTATAAAATTCGTATTTTGGAGATGTATGCGACCAAACAGTTATTTTTGCTGTGAAGTAACTGCTTATCACGGAGCTCATTCACGCTTGTCGAAAAAGACGACTAAAGAACAAATCAGAAATACACAAATATCCCCAAAGTGAGTCTGGCGAAACTCAGTACTCCTTTAAACTTTCCTATCAATGCAGATGCCAGAGCCAGGGTTACACTACTAAAAATCACCGGTGTAGTAAAAGAAAGATCAAACTCAAAAATGGAGCATGTACGTGTCGAAAAATGAAAATAGTTTACTGGAAGTGACACAGGAATCTAAATTCGTGGTGCAAGGAAAGGTGTAGAATACTGTCAACGAATATACCTCTATAGATGGAGTTGGTGGAAAAAGATGCCCTTTGGCTTGATTTTCAGACTTTACTTAAGGGGGAGGTAAAGTATTTCAATTTTTCCTTTTATTTCTTTTTTAATTTTTTAAATGAGCGCAACTCAAGAATATTGTGTTAAAATTTTTTTATGAAATTGAAAAGGGTCGCGTGTCGGGTGTCTCTCAATTTTCAGAGTTTTAAAATCGAAAGGAAAAATAACCGAAGCATTCAATCCCAGAAAACTCACAAGAAAAAAAAAACTCTACTTATCATTTTCCTATCCCAAGCTATTCCTTCCTCATTCTAATTCTTGTTTTCGTCCGACTAAAGTTCTGTTCTCCTTTTTGATTTCTCTCCTCCCAGTGACTGTACACTTTTTCAACTTTCCCTAACACTTTCTAATAAACTTTTCATTCAAATAAAATTATTTTCAATTTTCGACTTGAATTTATACTTTTCTCTCACAATCAAAAAACCACACTAAAAAAGTTTTTGGGGTATGTTCCAAGACCTATCCCGTTTTTGAGTCGAGATCGGACCTCTCCCATAAAATATTCGAGAAAAATGAAAGCTTCCGAAAGCTGAAAATAAAATTTCTGGGTATTTTTTCGGTTCCCTACTACATATTCTACTGAGTCAGGGGGAGAATAAAATTCTCTATCTTACAACTTTTCTAAAATTGAAGAAAGAAGGAAAAACTAACAAAACCAAAACGAACTACTTTACCCTTTTTGGTGGATTTTTGTTCCGATTTGGGGGAAAAGGGGAAGCGATTGACGCTTAATTCTTATAAGTGGGCTTTACAAAAAGTAAACTAGTTTTATGATGTTTACACCAGCAGCACTACGCTGCACAGTGTGTTTTATGACGAAGTATGGTTTTCACGCTGACCATTTCAATTTCTTATGATGATATTTATGATATGAATGAAGGTATGTGTAAATGATGATTGGTGTGAATGATGATAATGTGTGATTCATAATGATGTTTGCGAATATTGATACTTGTGAATAATGATGTTAGTGTATGGTGATGCAGAACATTAAATTTGAGGAAAATGAGAGCCTACAGAAGCTTCTGGCTCAACACACCAAACGTCGACATCAGTTCAGCTCGTCCGCTGATTACGATTTACGACGCGTACCTATTTTGTCATTTGCTCAAAGCTATGTTTCGATCACATTGCTGAGAGCAAACAACGGAAGAATGATGGGACGAAGAAATGATGGTGCTTTGGGGCAGGCTCGAACGAAAAGAGAGAGATAGAGTCCAGCTGAAGTTACTGAAGCAATCCAAGTCGCTGAGTACTTGTTACCCATTTTCAGATCCATATACGCTTTACATACATTTATTTGAATCGAAATGTTCTTCCCTAGTGTGAAGTTTAAATATCTGATATCTAATATCCAATGATCAATAGTGAAGCAATTTGTGATGATGACATTAATCATCGAATGAGCGTAGAGTGGAAAAATGCCGAGGAAACTCGGCCATACATCTGTTACAGAAAATTGCCGCCTGAAGCTGAGTAGAAGACTCTACACCGTTGATGTGCGTCCAGCACTCACGTACATTTCACAATATTGGAAAACTTGCAAAATGTATAAAAGTAAGTTGTTAGTTGTTATCTGAGACGAAGAAGCTCCGTATGACAACTGGACTCACAAAGCTTGACAGTATTAGAAGTATCAAGATCCGTGGAAGACGTGAAGTACTCGTATGTCATCTTGGAAAAAATAACATCAGTTGGTATTGTCAAAGGAGAGATCTACAGCCACATCAAAAAGGCAATATCATACAACATTCAGACACAGTCGCGTAGAAAAAAGCTTACCAAAATATTCCTCGAACAGAAAAATTAAATGAATTCTGTTTTTGGCTGGCCTCAGCAGACATAGAACATTCAAAACCGATAGGCTCGCCTACGCATTCTGAGATCTACGCGGGTTACTGTGGGTAGAGGGCGGATAACAAGTGTGAAGCAGATGAGTGGGAGAGCTGTGATCCTTTCGAGATTCTCGCAACGTCAAATTAAGAATAAAAAGAACAAGATCGAATAGTTCAGAAAAGTTTTAAAAAGTTCACTTTTCCATGAAAAGAATTTTATTTTTGTTTTATACACGTCAGCAGCAGTTTCTATTTCGGGTAAACTCTCCCCAGTTTTTTTTTTTCTTTTTTCTGTTTTTTTCCTTTCGCTCTCCATGTCATCGTTCAACATTGCAAAAGTCTTAACTTTAATACACTTCAGCAGGTGATGTCATCCTAGGAACATAGTTGCAGCTTAAAGTCGTATATTTAAAGGAGAATATGTACATTATTCAATTATTTAAAAACAAATACAACTTACATAATGTATATTTTCTAAAAGAACAAGTTTCCCCCAAATGCAAAATAATAAATGCACTCAAACAATACTTCACTTTTCTCTTTTCTCTAATTCCATTCCAATTGTTTACGATAGTGGGCAAGACAAAAACATGAGCTATTGAAGACAGCTACCACCAAAGAACAATAAGGTGAGCAACACCTGACGAGAACGGTGAAAAGGGCGTGGATAGTTTCGTCTAAGGCGTGGAAATATGTTTTTTTTTTGCGTTTTAACTGAGCATTTGCTCTTTGAAAAGGTGCAAAGTCCTTTGAGTTGTTTAAGAAGTAGTTTTTTAACGAACATTACTACGGCCAAAGCCGAGTCCTCTGAAACTCATTTTACCAGGAAGTTTTTAATTGAAAAAACTAAACGGAAGTTAGAATGAGGTGAAGCTGTTTGCTTCAGAAACACTATTTGAGTTCTATGTTGAAAACTTTTGTGATGTGTGTTTATTGGTGGGAATTAAAAAGTTTGTGATTTCAATTGAAATGTATGGGTTAGACAAAAAAGAAAGCAACAATTCATTGTTTACAATAAATTTTTTCCGTTATTACGTTTAGTTTGACAATTAAGTATTCAAATACAGAAGCAGAGTTTAATTTACCTTGCTAAGGTAACGAACTGCAAATGAGAAAGCCAAAAAATTATGATTACCGAGTTGATAGACGCTTCTGATAAAAGAAAGAGGTAAGTTTACGAAAAAGATTTATTTGGGACTTGATTAATACAAATGAAATATAATACGTATAATCTTTCGATAAACATGAGGAAGTGCTACTTAAACCGCGCCATGCATTTGCGTTTCAATTTTCACAGAAAAAAGTTTCTAAGGTATATCGTTGGTTTGCAAATCGTTCAGTTGGGCTTTTAGAAGAGACTCTTGTTTTCAATTCAATTTATTGAGAAACAATGTACAGATAAGACTTATTGCGACTGTTCATTTATCTTTGACTATCGAAATGGGAACTTCAATTTACTTTAGGATGCATTAACCAGGGCTGGTATTGAAAATACATAAATCAATCTATCTTTAAAGATTGCATGAATAATAGTTGCACCACCCGAATGTGGAATGTTGCGCCAGACTCTGTCTTTCCCCTGCAATACGAATAACAAAAAATCAAGAGCACTGTGCCTATTTTCCTTTATGCTCGCACTGTGTTTTATAATATTATTAGGGTATTTATAACCCCTTGATGTGCGCGTTAATTATAAAAAATAAAACAATTCCTCAAAGGTTGCTCAAAGTTATTACCAGCCGTGGTTTACCTTAGAAATAAAAGTTCTGCGGAATAAAGAAACTATGTACCTCAAACGGGTCGTTCTCTTAAAAATGGTCCAAAAAGCTATTTGTATTTTGTTAACTCCAAAAAGTTTTCCAGCCAATTTTGGTTATAATAACAGTCATTTGGAAGATACTCCTGACATAATATGTAATGCCTTTGCCAATCATTTTTGTGAATCTTATTGAAGTATTCATTTTTATAAATTGAAGGACTTTGTAAAGACGCTAACAGTTGAACTCAACCGCATCTACGAAACCGCAGGTATCCCTAATTCCTTTAGGAAATCAATAATCTTTACAATACACAAAAAAGGGAACTACATGGACCCAGCTAATTACAGGGGTATATCATTTTTAAACAATTCGGCGAAGCTATTTGCAACGATAATATACAATAGACTGGTGCAGTGGATACATGAAGAAAAGATATTATCGGAGTTTCAAGCAGGATTTAGAAAAAATTACTCTACCATTGATCAAATGTTTATTGTCACAAGCATTGCCAGCGCGTATTTGAAAAGAAAGCAGAAGCTATATGCATTTTTTGTTGATTTCAGAGCAGAATTTGACACCATCTCCCGTGAAGCACTTTTCTACAAGCTTTATAGAACTGGCATTTCAACAAAAATGATACGAACTCTTCAATCAATGTATGAAAACAACATAGCTTTTGTATGGGATAGAGAGTCTGTTTGGAAAGAATTTTCGACATCAATGGATGTAAGGCAGGGTTGCATTCTGAGTGCTTTATTGTTTATTATCTAAAATTATATACTTGAAGCTGTAAGAGGTGGAGTTCAATTTTACGGAGAAACAATATCGGGCCTGATGTATGCGGATGACATCGTTTTTCTTAGCGATACGGCAAACGGTATGCAGCTCATGATGAACCGAATCTCTGAATACTGTAATCTTTGGAGTCTAAAAGTAAATATGGGAAAATCCAAAGTGATGATCTTCAGAAATGGGGAAGGTCGATACTGCAACTCAGAGAAGTGGAAGTTTAACGTAGACATTGTAAGAAAATACAAATATCTTGGCTTGTGGATTACATCAAACCTCTGTATGAATGTGCACCTTAATGAAAAACTTCAGAAGCAAAAAAAGCAGTTTCGTCAATCTGGGGACGCTGTATAAGTAACAGGCATGTTTCACATAGCGGTAAGTATAAGCTATTCCAATTGACTTCAGTCTCAGTGCTTCTTTATGGGACACAAATATGAAGCTGTTGAAAGATTCCTTTGTTATTTCTTAAAACGGGTTTTTCGTCTTCCAAAAAACACCCCAAACTACATGTTAGATATTGAAACCGGAACTCCACCAATGATCCTGCGCACATTAGATCTACATTTTAAATATGAAGCTAAGGTCCTAGAGATGGACGATCAAAGACTTCCAAAACTAATTTTGATGAACTCAATTGAAACCAAAAGAGGAGTCTGGGAAGAATGGGAAAAAGTTGCAGCCGATTGTGGAACCCGAACCAGTCTTCAAGTCACGCTCAGCGCACATCCGTCTTCGATTCGAAAAAAAATCAATGACATGTTAGAAAACTTAGGGCGTGTTATGTACGACAGATTCGCAAATGAAGCTTCATCGTCGGTGTATATGTGTTACTACAGCAAATTGAGCCACCACCTTAAGGATAACACTTACTTCCTCAATAATTACTCGATTGAGAAAATTAGCACAATTTTCAAAATAAGGGGCGAAATAGCACATCTAAATTATATCCCTCACCGATCGGATCTTCTCATATTTTGCGATCTTTGCAAGAGAAGATGTAATACACTTCCTAGCTATCTGTCCAATTTTGAAGGAATTAAGAATAAGATTCTTTGGAAAGACGGCCCTGAGCGAAAATGAGACAGTCAACATTTTAAACGGAGCAAAAGGCTGGGATATATTATTCAACTTCACAAAGACTTCCCTGAATTATAGAAAATGCATTATAGAAGGCAATTTTTAATATTTTCAAATTTTTCTTATTTTCTTAATCTATTGTATTTTTTTTTTTTCTCATTTTGGTAGACGGCCAAAGACCAAACCAAATAGACTTAGTAAATATATAAAAAAATTATACTGTAAAAACTTTTTTTGATGAAAATAAAAGTCTAACTAAACTAACAACTAAATTTATGAAAAATACTTTGAGTATTTGACTCCCTGTTCGTAAGTTAGTTTAATAGCACTCCTATTCACAGTGACAGAATTACCTTTCTTCCCTAAAATATGACGTTTTATATTATCCGGACATGATTTTACCTATCACTTTAAGAAAGTGTTCTTCACGTTTAGCCTTTCCGCTCGAATAACATTTAAAGTTTTATTCTTTAAATTTGCCATAAGTGCTTCAATGCACTCGCTAAATGTTATGAACTTAACATCATTTACACTGACTCCTGTAAAGCCTTCGACCAATTTTCTCGTAATATTATATTATAATAAGCTAAAAGAATTTGGATTTTCTCTACTATTTACTGTATACTGGATGGGTTCCTACTTAAAAAATAGGTCTTATCAAGTCAATTTTAGGAGTGGAGTGATAACCAAAAATAATGCACATATATGTGTAGATATACGCACCATTATGTTGGATTCAACCTTCTGGTAGGTTTCTTTTTCAGCCGTGGCGGGGGTGGGCGTTCGAAATTGTTAATTTTTCAGATTTTGAGGTCGAAATGCTAACCACATAAATGAAATATCAAAAAATCAGAAAAATTCCCCTGATTACAAAAAAGTCGGTCCCAGACGATTTGGTTTCAGCCTACTGCTGGCCAAAATAAGTTCCATGGACTTGACTCTAGCATGCAATGGAGAGATTCCATATTCGTAATTATGTTCGTCGTTATACGAATGCAAATTTCATTTAATTCACAGTTCATGCAAAGCGTAACAGTCTTTTAAAATATTGAGAGAGGTTTCTGACAGTTCTTGGGACTCAGTTCATGAAGAAAGAAAAGAAACAATAAAAGACACTGTCATTGAATAATTATATAACACTGTTCAAAAATAACGCAAGGATTATAAAATTTTAATTAACTTCTTCATAAAATTCATCTTGATTTCGTTTAAAATCAAAAAGGCAACCTGGCATAGTGACACCACACGTTTAGAAGACCTTTGATGAAACCACACATTTCTATTCCAAAACAAGGTGTTAATTAAGAAAGTCACACACCTGAAGCGATCATACATCATACTAAATAAAAATTGGATTCGGTTTTAGTCTGTTGTATGCTTTCACATTATGTCCATAGACTTTGATGCTGATTGCTGAACCAAACTACAAACGAGTACTTTTTCTATTTCAATCACACAGTAGATTTCACAAAAGCAAAATCCCTTCCCTAGACATTTGCAAAGTACTCCTCTCCGGGTGGATATCTTAATGAATCTCATTGTGTCCTCGCCATCTTATTGCCGTTCTCAGCCCCACACAGTCCCACACATTCTCGTATTATCGACCGATAACCATCAACATTGTATACTGAGGTTTCATCCTAATTGAAGAAAAATACCCAATGGCTCCAATGGGGAGAAACCCTTTTTTCTTAGTGAGAAGAAATTCACTACGCCTTATATAAAAACATCAAAAAGTTGAAGCCTTAAACGCGCAGATTAAAGCCTCCTGTTATCCGAAAATATAAAAGCTGCCACTAGTAGCAGTAGGTATAAGCTAAAATAATAGCTAAGAGTAAAACAAAAGCTGAATACAAAGAAAAAAAAAAACAATAGGCTTTTACGTATTTTGTCTTTTCAATGTGTGATATTTAAGTTAAAAAAAGGACTGCTTGAGCCCATTTTCCCATGCACAAGAATATAGCCCAAAAGTCTGAAAGTTCTGTTGACAATGTCCAAAGGTACCAAAAATGACAAAAGCAACCAGAAAAACAACAACTTCAATAGCAACAACAAAAAATAATAAAGAGAAAAAGAGGACGAGACAAGGAAGCAACACGAATAATGTAGGCAAGAATTTTAAATTTAGTCTCACTTGGGAAATTTTCGTAGACTCAATGTTGAACGGTGGCACAAGTTTCTGGGCTCTCTGACTGGGAACGAAAAGAAAAAGCTAGCGGCTTTTCATATCCGTTTCTTAATGTTTCCTGTGCTATTATTTTACTGTTTTTTCTTACTGTTTTCTATTCAATGTTTTTCGCTTAAGGTTTGACGACAAGGGCAATGGCAGCAGCAGCCAGCAACAACGAAAGAAATTTAATGTATAAAAGAGAAAAGTAAAAGCTGCTCAACTGTTATTCCCTGTTGAGATTTCAGTTGCATTTAAAGTTTTAAATGTGTTAAGGGAAGGAAGAAGAAAATAAAAGGTGTGTGTGTTAGTGTGAGGGACACGGTCGAGCAATAGAATGTTTTTTTTCCTAAATGTATTGCGTCAGGCAAATGCAAAGAGACACCTGATGGCTGAAATGTTTGAAATTTGATTTATTGCCTTCGGTTTTGCCTGGTATCCTATTTAAGAAAAAAGAGAAAAAAGGTTTCGTATTGAAAGCACTTTCCTTTTATAGCCAACTCAACACATAAGTATCTCTCCTTAACAAAACAATGCGATTATCGCTATTTTCTTACGGAAGTAACTATAGCATCCGAACCTCAATACCTCAATCCATTGAACATCCAGAAAACTATCTTCTTTCGTTACAGCTTCCAGATGTTCGTAGAATAGCCAGAAAAAACTGCCATGATAAGGAATCGAGTATAGGTTACTAGCTCTCAACATGTCTGCGCCGATTATTATCTGTAATCTGATACGATACACTCACAGAGGGAGTGCTCCAATGTGTTAGCATTCTCTTCACAGGATTCACAGAGTGTTGTATCAATTATTCCAACACGATTAATTGCTTGACAAAATAGAAGTTCCCCGTGAAACGCTACAGGCTTTTCTACAGTCATTTCCGATAAAGGATAGCAAAAATTTTGCCGCTTTCTTATTAAGGTTCGAGAACATATGTTTAGTCTGTCTGCATCCAACGCAGGCATGTCATCTAAGGTTGTGCTCTTGAGAAAACCAATCTTTGATTGAAGCCCTCACTGAAGACGCCGGCAGATCATAAACGCTGCTGGTTCAGGTCCGGAAAAAGTTGTCTGAGATGCTTATCCCGTAAGTTCATCGGTGATCTCGTTTCCAATTATGCCCTGATGGCATGGAAATCAACGAAACTCAAAGAATTTAGTTTTCCACCTCATTCAGACAGTTTTTGCATTGCGGGATCACTTTCGACGAAGTTAGAGGGTTAAGCCACATGCGTTGCTTAGCTTTCGCTGCAGGCGCAACCGCTTTTCCCTCTTCTGACCATTCTCTGGAACGTATAGATTGAGGTCATTTTGATAGCATGCGTCTGCGCGAAATCGCCTAGCGATCCATCATCGGTTTTGAAACCATCCTTATAGATTTAATAATAACCTTGATGGTTCAGATTTCCGATTGAACCAGTCCAAAACGACGGAAAAATAACCGTGCTTGAGCCTTGGGATCATCGTATCGGATCATCGATCGGATCCATTTGACATGAGTCAAGATATGCTACTTGTGAGAACCTAAAAGCTTCAGTGCCTGAATCTGAATTAGAGTTTCAACTGAAGTAAGAAAAAAAACATATACAAACCGCAAGTTGTAATCAATGGAAACTTTTCATTTTTCGTGTCTATGGCTGGATTAGAAGGACACAACTTCTTCAATTGGTTGATATTGCAACAGGTCACAACACAACTGAACTGTATAGATACCCATGATGGTATGAGTAATACCCCATATACTAGAAGATCAGCCCTCGAAAAACACTTTTAGACGACTTACCACTGAACAACATTCAAAAATTCATTTAGGGTGGTTAAGTTAATTCGACCGAAAATGGGTTTGCGGTGTGCACGATAACTCAAAATCTACTGGACCAATCGCTTTAAAACAATGCACATAGGTCACCAGGTATTTTCGAGAGTCTTTTCGTTTTTTTTTTTTTCAATTACATAGATACTAACTTTTTAACAATAAAATTATTTTTAGCGAAAATCGGGTTCTTTGGCTTCCAAGTGCTACAAAATATCGAAAATCGAAAGAAAAAAAATCCTCCCGTCATTACCTCGAGAAACATCTCCTTTAACGAATGCATTTTGATTTTTTTGTTTCAGATAATTCTGTTCCGAGTAATGGTGAACCAACTTTTTTTCGAGGCGCATCCGGAGTCTAATCTTCACTCGCTCAATTTTGAATATTTTGCAATGCAAATTTAGGAGAATATTTTTCAAATGTTATACTTTATTATATGTGAATTTTTCAATAAACGAACACTACCTGTTACGCCTTTTTTAGGCCGAATTAAATTTACCCCATCAAATAATGTTCAACTAAAATGCATAACATGCGCGTTCTCGAACGTAACACCAGGGTGTTCCGTACTTCGTGTATTATCCTTTGGGGTGTGATTCTTGGTCATATTCTAAGAAAAAAATTGTTCTACAGTAAACCTCGTTTCTCAACTTTGACAACACTTTTTGATAAATTTAAAAAAAGGCTTACTTTGGTGTACCCTGACCTGTGTTAAATTCGATATCTCTTTTAATACAGATGATAGAGACCTAATTTAAGACTTAATTTTTTGTTGAAATAACAGCCTTTAAGACTGTATTTAAGTTAAGCTTCCATAGGTTTAGGGTTGTGAGATTTTAAATTTTAAGTGGTGTTCAAATTTTCTTCCCGAAACAAAGTTTTGACTTTGAGGTCATTTTTTTGCTGAAAAATCCTGATAAACATAGAGTTTCTTTATTTTTTACAGATGAACAAAACAACGAAAGAAAGAACTTAGAATTAAGTTCACTCAAAAACCCATACATTTTATGATACTTGAAAAAATACAAAATGGGTAAAATTAAAAAAAAAATTTAAATATTTTTAGCTTTGAGGTTTGTTTGAATAAAAAAATAATATGGTCACTTTTAGTATTTTTTTTACGTATTTTATACAAATACTATTATAACAAGTGCTCAAAGTGTCCTCCTTCGTTTTGAATGCATGCCCGAGCCCGTTTTTGGATTTCATTGTGGATGTTTGCTTTAAGTTTGGGGTATGAATGTTCAATAGGTAAAAAGTCGTATAAAAGAATAAGAAAACAAATTTGTTCATCAGTTTATCATAATAAGTCACGATTGCAGTTTGATCAGAGAGTTTTTTGAAGTGCCTTCATTTACGAAAGAAGAATACGCAGACATTTTTTTCTTATATGAGTTTTGCAATGGAAATTCCAGAAGAGCACAACGAAGATACCAGGAACTTTATCCTTACTGAAAATCTGGCAACCCTTAGCCTATAGGAGTCCAATTTAAATACAGTTTCAAAGATTACAAGACTACAAGTAAGACAAGAGTTATCGAGAGCAAACACCCACAATGTAATTCAAAAACGCTCTGGCTCTGGCATGCATACAAAACGAAGGATATCATTATCTGTACCTACACAGTTATCTCAGTTACACTCAATTGTCAACCACTGCCATTAACTCCTCGTTTTATCCAACACAAATAAATAAAACTTAAAGTAAAAATAAAACGAAAAAAAAATATCGTAGGTTAAAAAGGAATAAGTATTTAATTGAAAGGGAAAAGAACCACCATTTGAATAAAGTAAGTCTACTAAACAATCAACACAGTACATCAATTATTTCATTGTTAACAATGAAATCATCATTAGCGAGGATCTTTTCTACAACGAACATTTGGCTTACATATGTATCTGTACACGCTAAATTAAGAAGAAGCTTATCGTATTAGCAAAAAAAAAAAAATAGCTATGTAATTCTATCGCCAGTTTTCTAATAAAGATCTACTTATGTACTTTAGATATGTACTTATTTGAATGGGAATGTGCCATTCATTTTGGAATAGTCTATGATCAATAACGGAGCAATGTGTGATAACGAAATCATCAATCATCGAGTGATCGTAGGCAGGATAATGTCGAGGAGGAAACTCGTCCATCTTCTGCTATAGAAAAATTTCCTCCAAGCACCAAACATGAGAGGGTGTGTGTGGTTTTCAATCTGAAAATACTTTTTCTTAGTTAATATTTTTGACATCTGTTATTTGATTTTACTCTTGCTTTTTAGCACGACCACTTTTGACACCGATATTTACATAATTTCGAGTTTTAAACCTGTGAGTTACATCCAAAATGCTTGTCTAAGCAGATAAGCCAAAGCCCGAGACGATTGGCGCCTTGGGAGAGAAAACTTGGTTCGTTATTGCTGACATACGGCCCAAAATGCTGCAAAAAGTTTTCGAAGATTGGGCCCCGAAATCATTTTTAAAACGTGATGGCAAAATCTTGTTTTTATAATAAAGCTAACTTCTTGGCCATAACATTAAATTATATGCGTTTTATTGCTTCTTGAAAGCCGCACGTCTTAGCAAACACCCTTTACAAAAAGAATCAGTCAATTGACGGCAGTTGAGATGAAGAGTGAAGACGCTTATAATGGCAGCAAGATTAACAAAGCTTGAAAGCATAAGAAGTACAAAAATATGGGGCGGTTTTGACACCGAAATAAAAACAGGTAGACAAATGCAATCAAAACCAGCAAAAGGTTGGCCTCAAAAATGTGCCGAAATTTAGCTAATTTCACTATCCATGAAATGAGTGAAGTAAATCACTTATCATTGAAAATTGATTCGGCTATAGTGGAATTCAGTGAGTGAATTGAATTACTTCACCTAACCAAACAAAATCGCCTTGCCTACCGACGAATACTTCACGAAGCAAACAAGTAATGGAGCTGTGATTCCTTTAGGAGCAAAATGCTCCCCATGCGATCAAAGAAGAAGAAGAAGAAGAAGATAGGCATTGAATATTAAAATAACAACAAACAATTATTGACAGTAAATATACTTATACATACATATGTATATATATAAATGCGAACTCACCTTTCTTAACATATCCTCTAGCGACTCCATATCTAAACCTGCGTAGTTATTATTAAACTGACTGGAACAATTTGACGATGTGCTGGTGTAACGCTTCCTTCTGCCCAATGCCGGCGAGTTAACCAACGAGCTCGGTCCACTGAAAGGTGAATAAATTCCACTGCTTCCACCAAAACCGTTTAAAAAATTCACTGCTGCCGTAGTTGTTGCCGTTGTTGGTGGCGTAACTGTACCACCACTGCCACCGCCACCACCAACACTGTGATGATGATGATGATTATGAACTGAATTTGCAGCAACACTTGCAGCACAAGCTTTCAAATTGACAACCGTCGGATGCTGATGGATGCTGTTGGCAATTTTCGATGGAGATTGCGTTGCAGATGATGGTGCAACAGACGTTCCTGATGTTGCTAAACAGATGGTAGTGCTTGGGGAGATTTTCAAATGTTTTTGTTGCTGTATCTGATGGTGGTTATGATGATGTACATCAAGTACTACAGCTGATGAGTCTATCATGATTGCCGCATCCATATTGACAAGAACTGTTGTGTGTCTCTTATTGTTGTTGAAAGCCAAGTTGTTAGGATCAATAATCTCATAGGGATGTATGTTCACAAAATCACTTTTTTATTAAATTAACAACTTTTTATTTTGTAATCTACGTGCACGCACATGTGTATGTACACTGTACAGTGTCCACATTGATCAACATCTAGAACAGAGTTTCATCTGAGGGAAAAAAGCACACGCATGGGTAGCATTTGATGAAATTCGAAAAATTTCAAATTTAACGATGCCTCTGGTTTTTCGTTCAAGCCGATACACAATAAACGGGGGGAAAATTAAAAAAAAAATTATTTCGTAATTTGATTAATGTGAGGTGTCGAGAAAGCATTTAAGGCTCTTATCATTGAAAACAAAAATGATTCATAATCGAATCAGTTTCAATAATAATAATTATTACCTCATTTACTTTTTTTGTGCTTCTTTTGTTGAACTGCTACTGATGGAGAATCCGCATGGGAGTCTGTGTCTGGTTGAAGTCTCACAGAAAATAAAACTATGTATGTATGATTAATGGGACGGTATCGATTCAGTGGTTTTTTTTTTAACGGGAATGTACATACGTATGTGTACATATGTTTGCATGTATGTACCTACAAACTGATCATTTTTATTTTTATGACAGAACACTTAATTTTTTAAATATCAAAACGATTAGATTAGGGTTTTTAAATACACAGTAGCTTTGATTGAGAACATAATGGTTTGCTCAACCGCTGCAACTGCAAAATCGCCACGGTTTGAGAGAATATTTAAACTTTTTAATACACATTTCCGGTGCAGTTCTTGAAATTTATAAAAAGTTTTGCTTTTCTTTGCATTAGGCAGCAAAATGTCGATCAAAAATGCATAAAAGTCGATCTGACTATGAATTTATGTTAGGAATGAAGGCCTTATAAATTTTAGCCAGATCAGAAGGGGTGAAGAACATCCTGCATCGTTTCAAGAAGCTTAAGCATTTAGCAGCGTTTTTGGCGACTTCAAATAAGTGGTCATTCCAACGAAGATCATCGTTTACACACATACCAAGTACTGACAGCTTTTCGGTTCTTGGATGCAGGTACCATTCATGGATAATGGCAATGGGGGAATGTAAAGCTTCAACGACAAGAGACAGCATTGAGTTTTCGAAGTATTGAATTCTACTCGGTTTTTATGACCCCATGTAACAATGCTGTCAAGTTCAGAATTCAATGAGCTTATCATACGCAACCGCAACAGTTCAACATCCGACGTGAATTTGGAAACGAATGAGAAGAGCTGAGTGTTGAGTCATCAGCAAAACAGTTAAGCGGATTAGAAGTTTCAGACAAGAGATTATTTATAAAAAGGAGGAAATAAGTCGGAAACAAAACGGAGCCCTGGGGCACACCAGCATTTATGAAGTGGGTATCAGACTTGAAGTCATCTAATACAACTTGTATTGAAGGGTCGGAAAGGTAGTTTCTAAAGCAATGAAGAAGAGACTCATCGATACCAATAGCACGTATTTTCGATAAAAGAGCCTGATGCCAAACTCTATCAAATGCTTTAGAAATATTAAGCGTAATAATCTTACTTCCTCCAAACCAATGTAAAAATTGGTTCCACTTTTCGGTGAGATAAGCTATCAAATCACCAGTGGACCGTTTGCTACGAAAGACGTACTGACGGTCATTAAGAAGCTTTCGTTCTTCAAGATATTCCATAAGTTGACGGTTTATCAACGTTTCCATGACCTTGGAAAGAAGGGACGTAAGTGCGATTGGATGGTAATTGGACGGGGATTTGCCTTTTTTACGGACCGGCTGGACAAAAGCAGTTTTATATCTGCACGGAAAAAGCCCAGCAGAATAGGAAAGATGGAAAAGTTTACGCAGCAGTTTTGCCAGCGTAGAAGACCAACTTTTCAGAATAACGGCGGCGGCGGAGATATCATCTGGACCAGCGGATTTATGTATATTGAGATTTTTGAGGACTCTCACAATCGAGCGACTTCGAAAAAAATCTCGTTCATCACAGAATGTACAGACTCAAGCTCAGGTGGAGCCAATATGCTATGAGGAAGTGTCGAGTTGGCAGCAAATTGGTCTGCCAGCAAATTAGCTTTATCGATGTAGCTGACATACGGAGAGTCATTGAAAACGAGCGTTGGGACAGATGACGTGGTCGAGTTCTTAATGTTCTTCACAAAAGATTAAAAGTTTTTTTTGCTTCCTTTTGGATACAACTGTATTTTTTTTTTACTTTTTGGTCATGCAAAAACTTAGCCTTTTGTATGTGAGCATTACAAATATTTCTAGCCCGTTGGAACAAATTTCGGTTTTCTACAGTAGGGTTGTCTTTAAATATTCGAATTTTTTTTTCTCTATCCCTAGTCGTCTCCTTACAGCTCGAATTAAATAACTTTTTGAATTCTGCTTTCTGATCTGTTAGGAACAAAATTTCTCATGCCGTTTAGAATTATGTTAGATATCATATCAGCTGATGCGTTCACGTTTCCGTCGGGAAAGCACAATGACCAGTTAAAATTTCGAAAGAAATTATTCAGGTCGTCCCAATTGGCTTTCTCATATTGCCACACAGTTCTTTTAGGGACTTTATCTTTTTTTACCGTGTGGGATCAGCTTTAAGGTTTTGTTGTAACATTCATCGATATTGGAAATGGGGAGCATTAGGTTTTGGAAGCATTGAATTCTACTCAGTTTTTGCTATCCTATGTAACAATGCTTTCATGGTTTGAGATCCGCATTCCAGTTCGAGCTCCACATCCGAAAAGCAGGGACGTGAATTTGAAAATGAAGGTGTTATCTAATCTAACGTAGTGGAGACTCTTGGATACCAGAAGCACGCCTTTTCGTTTTCCTTACGCAGACTATATTGACGTAAGGGGAAGAAGCAACTATAATGTCATAGGCGCATTTTCGAGCATTGAAACAGAAGCGGCAAAAATGGGTTGACGGTTTACGGTTAATAAGGTCAAAACGAAATACATGTTGTCATCAAACAAAGACAAATAAAATCGATGAATTGGACAAAACGTCACAATAGACAGACATAACTTCGAGGTAGTACAGGACTTCGATAACTCTCTAGGATCCGTCAGAGACAACTCAGCAATCCGATAATCATTTAATCAATGCAATTTAACACCGAACACAAAAGGTGCGTTTTTGTGGGTGCTGTTTGCTGAGTTCAAGTATTGAGTACTAATTTGTTTTTATACTTAGGTATACTGGTAATGTCAATGTGCATTGCTGAGATAAAGATCGGAATGTTGAGTAATGAAAAAACGCAGCTAATAATGATTTATATGACTGTTCAGTTTAAATACATTTGATTTTTGAAAAGCGAGTCGAGTTAAGCAGGGCTGATATTAAAAACATATTTACCTTTATTGACACAATAGAACCCAAAACAATGATTTTTGGAATTTTTCCTGTTTGTTTGTGCACGATAATCTCAGAAACGGCTTATCCTATCTAGATGGGGTTTTCAGTAATATTTTGTGGTAAGCTTCACTTAACACTTAGTTTTTATTTCATGTCAATCGGTAGATAAATAAAAAAGTTATGCCAGTTCTTGCGGACGAAGTCGCTGGCACAGTATATGATATAAATACATAATTGTATGCCTATAATCGAATAAAGTTATATGTGTATATTTCTATACACTTATATAGATCTTATATGTGTGCATTCTCTTCATATTTATCAAGACAAAAAAATGGACATTAAGTAATGAAGGACGTTTTTGAAAAACTACGAAGATCTTTAAATGCAATATTCTTGTGCACATTACGCTAAGCTCGGAAAGCTTTCATTCATCTCTATAGCGCAATTACTAAAAAATTGCCAATAGATTCAATTTTCCCTTTTTCTTAAGGGGGAAGTAGGGTTAATTTGCTCAAAAAGTGAACACTTTTGCGAAGTTTTTTTTTCGACACAGTCAGAAATATAATATACCTACCAAAATATAATATTTAAAGAACACTGTCTGAACATTTCATAAAGAAATATCAAAAACTGCGGCAATGACAGCTGTTATTGTGAAGCGTCTCGAAAAAAAAGATTTGCGGGGCCCCTCATAACTCGGTACTGGATCGTCCAAAATCAAGAATCCAAAATTATTGCGTTAGATAACTGTTTTCTCCAGGAGGGTTTTGCGAAGAAATCTCAATTTTTAACTTCTTGGGAACATTTTGAAGGGAAAGATGCGATTTTACATATACATATACAGAAATATTGTTCAAAAAAGGATGGGTGCCGTAATTTTTAAATTTTGAGAGGCACTGCCTTCGAAAAGTTGTGGGAAAAATACTTTAAAGCTGCCAGGTAACAACAGCGCTCTTGACCCGACCAAATATGAAAATAATCATTACGTCGTATTTTTCGGCTATTAAAAGAAGTTTTGTTTTTTGATCCGACGGAAGATGTTACTTCAATATTTCAGTAGCAGTAAAAACTAAAATTAAGTCACATCTGTGAGGTATCGGATCGGTTTTGCCGGACGCAAAAAGTTAAAAGTTGGTTTATTTATTCCGTTGCGTCCGTTCGATGCTTATGGGCCACTTCTAAAAAGAACGTTTGTATTTAATCTATTAATTGGATTCAATTGGTCGGGGCCTTTACTTTTCTTCCGAATCAGTTACAAAAGCTCATATTGGTTGGATTCACCAATCTAGCGGAACAAATATTATTTTGAATAAGAAAATAATATTTAAAATGATTTGATGTTTTATATGTTAAAATAGATAAACTATTCTATCCCTCCCATTGAAATATTATTGTTTTTAAGGAAAAACAACCAAACTTTTATCCATTTCATTATACGAAAAAAGATATTTTTTTTTATAAAATGCTACATAGCCTACCCATTTCATAGAATACTTCATTGCATCCCCATGATGTTTATCACTACCTACTTACTTCCAATTCCCGACCAAAGCAGTTCTATGGTATGATCAACCAAGTATTGAAGTTGGCTTTTAGCATATGCTTCAGTGACTTCAATTTCAGTGGAATAACAATGCGTTATGTACTTTTCATAAGAAGGAAAATGTGTTTACGTTTAAAGATGATTTCTTGGCGAATGACGTAGATGCTGGGAAAGACTAATTTCAAACATTAAAGCCAATGCTTCATTGGGAGGCAGAGGTAAGCAACCTGATCGGAACTGCGATTTTAAAATAATATTTTTATCCCAGTGCCTTGACTGGATAAATCTGAATCGCGCTTACAACCCATTTTGCGAAGTACAATTTCACTTGCATTGATTATTCCTTTGACATCAATTTTTGACTGAAAATTTATTAAGTCCAAACTCATCTGTAATAATTGATCTAACCACATCAACCCTTTTTGTTCTATCCGTTTCCGCCAAATTTCTAAATCCTACGTTCGGGATATTAGCGAGGCCATTCAGAAAATTGAAAATAATTGTATTGTCGCAAGAACCCGCAAAAATTATTTGTTTTTTGGGGTAAAACACTTCACAGAATTACTTTTTATAATTTTCGACTCAAAACTCGACGGAACTCTTTAGTTTTATTCCAGATGAAAATTCCACAAAAAAACCAATCCAAATTTTCCCAATGCACTTCAGAAACTGTAAAACAAACTATTCAATGAACCAACTAACTTCTGTAATCCTTTTTTGAAGAAAATACTGTTCAAGAACAAAATTATTCCAAAAGACGCACCGGTACACTTTTTATAGCTGAACGAAATTGTACAAAAAACACTTTTCATCTGCTGTCGCTAAGGGGCTTTTATCAACTACTAACTACAAAGCTTAATATTTCTTGTCATTGAAAAAGATAAAAAACAAAAATGAATAACAGTACCTACTGTATTGACAAATAAGACACAGCATTTTCAAATGTTAGGTTGGTGAATCCGACCATCACCGCGACAAACTGCAAATGTATGGAAACGCAACGTCGTTCTTGTCGCTTCAGTCAAGTTAGTCTCATAAAGCGCTATGTAAACATAATGAATTTGTAGCTGCCGCAACTAGAAAAACGCTTTGGTTTCGGTAGGCGTTAAAAAAAAGTTAAGTAAGCTGAATTTCAAATCTCCTAACAGATGCTAATTGGAAAAAAATTTATGCCGAATATTTCAAGAGGAAAGCAAAACGTTAAGTGCTTATTCAAAACGAATACCGCATGAACCATATAGGTAACGATAGTCTACCCAAAGGGTTCGATTATCGTTTTAATTTTTTCCCCCCAAATGCCTTTATAAAACACCATCGAAAAATTTATCTCGTTAAGGGTTCGAATTTAAGTGTGGAGCTGCTAAAAACTACTCCATTGCTAAGTTTCACTTAAACAAAAGCTCCAAAGCGCTGATTGCATTGTGTTATATTGAATAATAGTTGACACTTGTAGTTAAACAATCAAAAATAAAAAAAGAAAACTTCAGTTACTGCTAGCCAAGAAGTCCTGGTTCTTCGTTTGGAAAATATTTTGAATAAAAATAACCAGCTGTTTAAAACGCATCAGTAGGTAGGTGCTTTTTAAATGCGAACAGCAACTTTAAATATTAGAGGCAAACAAATGCTTGTAAAGGAAGATCCCGGAGTCAGAATGAGTACCTACCTACTTTTTTGAAGACTCAACAATCATATAAGTCTCCGAAGAATAAATGCTATACAATTTTTTATCCTTAAATCGAATCCGATTCAACTGCTACAATTAACTTAAAATTTAAGAACTATAAAAGTTTTAATCAGCAGCTTAAGCTTTCCTTTAAACTTAGAAGAAAAAGAAAAAATGAAACGAAATACTTTGAACGAAAATTCAAAGATTTGCATCCTTGCTTCTGCCAAAATAAATAAATCTTACAGCTTTGAAACTTTTCCACATTCATCATTTGCCTACGCGACTAAGAATGGAAGAATTTCTTTTAAATCACAAATTCACAAACACCTGCACTTAAAATTTCCCTTATTTTTAGGAATTTTCGTATTTTTCTTTTATAATAGCTTAGAATTTTTTCACAAACGGTTTCCTATTCCCAGCAAACGGGAAAAAGAAAATCAATTTATCACAACCACGCGAACTTTTCTTGTTTTTTTTTCGTTTTTTTTTTTCAAACTTTCGATTTCCTTCAGGATGATCAACTGCGACACAGGGAGGACGGAAATGACTAGGTTTTTGATTTCACATCACGAAAACATTTTCACGTTTCTACTTTGTCAATATAAATTTTCAGTTTTATTGATTTTAAATGTTCAATTAAAGTCTATTCTTTATCGAAGGAAGGCTCTTTTCTAAGAAGAACCCATCAGATGACTTTACTTTGCGGACAGCACGAAAACAAACAATTGGGATAAGAAACGCGCAACATGGATCAAAGCTCAAGTGCAACTGAACTGGCGCCCTTCAAGTACTTCCTTGTTATATTCCGATATACACAGAGAGGGAAATAGAGAAGCCTTTCCAGAAAATGTACCAAAAGGCGCGCAGAACACTGAGCAAAATGAGAGCTAATAGTCACTTGTGCTTTGTGCAAGTGGAAATAAAAAGTAAAATCTGCTACTGCAAGAACAAATGTACACCCGGGGAACGTCCGTCTAAACGAGATAATGTCCTTATTCGTATACTAAAGGGTATCAATTGCTTGGCGCGCGTACCGCGAGCAGTGACACAGACGAATGAGGAATATGTTGGGTACGTGCTGGGCATAATTCATCCCCAGTTTTTTTTTTTTTTTTTTTTTTAATATTCACCTACCTGGAAAAAGAGAAGTTCTTCATTCAATCATGTCATCGTCTTCTACCATCTCACGCATTTGCATCCAAAGCCATGAAATTGAGAAAATTCCATTGCTCTGGGACTTCAACGAATTCAAGTTCAACGGTGCGGCGGCGGCGCTGCGTTGAGCTACAAAAAATACTGGGAATTTTATTTTGGTGATGTACTTGTACTTTAAAGGGCATTTCCAAAAAACATGCGCACCAACAAAGACTGTCTTGGAAAGCTAGATGGAGAAACTGGGACTAATTTTCCAGTTCAAAATGTTCCCACAACATTGGCACAGGATTCCGATGCAAGCAGATAGAGGCAAGAGGCTAATACTTTTTGCGGCGCTTACTCCTTACTGGATGACTGAAAACACATCTTGATGGCAATCAACTTCTATTTTGTTTTCGTCGAAAAGACCTTCACGGTTTTCATTTCATAAATTAGCAGAAATGCCATTGGTCATTCAGTTGTTAGTGTTTTTTTTTGTTGTCTTATTTGTCAGGTATGTCTATATGTTTGTTCAATTGGAATTAAGGACTCCGTAGATTTTTAGATTGCTTGTAGAAAGACGAAAGACATAAAAGAATGCGTTTGACTAAATCGTTTCGGGGAAAGTGTGTATAGACAGAGTATGTGATGTTTGCGTTGCCATTATATCAATGACAGAAGTTCACATCTGATCGATTTTCCGGCAGAATATGAGTTTTGTGCATTTTAAATTACGATGAAGGACTTTAAGAACGTTATCAAACAGTGTTTCGTAGATTTTATATATATAAAAAAAAAATTGTTATTAGAGTGGGGTGCAAAGAAGAAAAAACTATTCCATGGCAACGGCAAGTTAGTGTCTTATTTTAATAATTTGTTAATGAAATAAGCTTCATCTAAAATAATTGACAGTAATAGCATTTGTTAAGCTTTATCTTATTCTTTATGAAAGATTGACCTCTTTGTTTCCAATTCTACAACTATTTTGTTTGCACTTACACTGCTGTATAAATAACACCATATGAATTTGCGCTTCATTACATTGAAATCTGCGAGGAATTCCTCAATTCTTTCCTTAGACTCAGAAGGCAGTTGAACGAAGTGGATAATGGCTCATTTCACTTGATAACTGTTGACAGAAAGTAAAAATTACGGGTGCGTTTTGGGGGCAATAACAATGATAAACCATAACATACCAAGATGCCGTACATGCAATTGAAATCGATACTCTGTTCAAATTGAATCATGTTCAGTACAGGCCTCATGGGAAAGGTTATTTTTCAAAAAGTGAGGCCTATTGATTCCCTTATGACACTTTTCAAGGAATAACTTAGGTATGTCGACCTCTGCTACTGATTTACCTTTAAATTGTTATTGTATTTTTTTAAGCATTCGTGTACATCATGTCTATAAAACTTAGCTGCTGCATGTACGGTAAAAATTCCAAGATCAAATGAAGATATTGACACTCGAAAATCATGTTTCAGCAGTTTTGAGTACCATTTTTTACTTGCGATTATAGAAAAGTTTTGAGATAACTTTCGATTTAGTAATCGATGAAAACTACTTAACGTATTTACGTAACTGCTCTCATGTTTTAATACATCTGCAAGATGACTTTTCTTCCGGTCAGGATGGAATCCCGCCAATTCATTTAAAGAAAAGCCGTTCCATTATAATGTTCCCACTTCAATATCACTTTCAGCTTTCAATCAAAACAGGCGTTTTCCCAAGCCTTTGGAAAAAGTAATTTATCACTCCGGTTTTCAAAAAGAGTGATAAGATAGAAATAAGAAACTACAGGCCTATATCCAAACTGTCTTGCACCCCCAAACTCTTTGAGCAAGTTGTTTGTGACAGCCTCTCATTTTTTACAAAAAATATTATTTGCTGACAGCAGCATGGCTTTATGCAAAAAAGATCAACGGCAACAAACCTTCCTTCTTTTCTTCACAAATGTTCCAATGCCCTTGAAAATGGGTATAAGCTTGACTGTATTTACACTGACTTTTCCAAAGCATTCGATCAACTCTCTCATGATGTTATATTATATAAGCTCAAGGCTTTTGGATTCCCTACAATATTTATTGTATGGATTTGCTCTTATCTCGAAAATAGAACGTGCCAAGTAAAATTTCGTAACAGCTTTTCGAACCCCTTCAATGCTCTGTCGGGTGTACCACAAGGCAGTCACATTGGGTTTTTGCTTTTCTTCAATCAATGACGTTGTTTCGTGCGTTTCGTTTAGAAAAATTCTGATTTTCGCAGATGATATGAAAATTTCTAGATCCATTCAAAATACTTCTGATCGCGTACTTCCTCAAAAATATATCGATAGCTTTGGAACATGGTGTGAAAAGAATGGTCTTAGTCTCAACCCCTCGAAGCGCCAACCTATGACTTTCTCGAAAAAAAGTGAACTAAGTAAAGCTATTTATTTAATGTCTAGTCATTCATTACGTAATGTCTCAAGTTTTCGTGACCTACATAGGTGTTTACTTTAATATTAACCTTGAATTTAGTTAGCACATAAACTCAATTGTTAGGAAAGCACATTCCATGCTAGGTTTCATAAAGACGTGGTCAAAAGTATTTGATGATCCTTATGTAACACTATCTTTGTATAACTGCTACGTTCGCCCTCATCTCGAGTACGCTTCACAAGTTTGGTCTCCCCTATATGAAATTCATAAACATCGTATGTAGGCAGTTCAACACAAATTTATACGTTTTGATTTGAAGGGCCTCCCTTGAGAAGATCCATTCAATCCACCTCCTTATGAACATCGAATTAAACTTTTGCAATTGCAAACCCTTAGTCAAAGACGTATCAACAATGACCTAATATTTTTCCATCAGCTTATGACTGGCTTTATTGATGCTCCCTTGTAATGACCCATTACATATTCGCTCCTGCAAAACAAAACAACAGCAAAATAAACCAACAACAACACCAAAGCCAATGGAAGAGGGCATATACCAACACAGGCGATGATAATGGTGACGATAACATACAGCAACAACACCATCAACGACGTACCATTGACTCCATGTGGAGTGGCATTTCACTGACTGATACAGCTCACATTCACTTACTATCAAAAAGTGTATAAGGCAACCAGTGAAATACATGAAAATTCATTCCGGTACCGGCAGCGCAGAAGCAGAGTCCAGAAACCAAGACTGTGTAAGTAAATAGTGTCCAACGCTAACTCGTTGTGAATTTAGTGTCTAACGCTACCTCGTTGTGAATTTATTGTCCAACGCTATCTCGTTGTGAATCTAGTGTCCAACGCTACCTCGTTGTGAATTTAGTGTCCAACGCTACCTCGTTGTGAATCTAGTGTCCAACGCTACCTCGTTGTGAAGAAGACTCTGGATCCGCTGAGCATACCTCAGCCTTTGATAAAAAGCATCCTCACAAATGGCGCCTGAGCAGGGACTTCTTTGAAGTTGGTTAACCGATTTACCGACCGACCGTTCCAGAAGGATCAACTTGCTAAGAAGTCCATACCGACCGACCTAGAGATTGACCCAGTCAGAGGAGTTACTTCTTATCCAGATTTATCGACCGACCGACCGTTCCAGAAAAACTATCTCTCTGAGGGATCAAACCGACCGATCAATTTAGAGGAGCTCACTACCGAGCCACAGAAGAACAGAAAAGGGAAGCTCAGACTTCAAACCGTTGCCAGTTATTTAGAACTATGGCAAATACCGACAGTAATATCGACATGGACGTCGAAGAAAATCTTGCGTCCATCTACTTGCTCAAGAAGACGGAGCTCATTGAGAAGATGGCTTCCAAAAGGTTGGATACCAGTGGCATTGTGTCCACATTACGATCCCGCTTGAGCACGTACTTCAAAGACTCCAGGACTCACCGTTCAACACAGAACCTGTGCACAGAAATACCGCAGTTGGTTCAAGAACGTGAGTATAAAGATGAGAACGAAGCATCACCGCAACCTGCCAATACAACCGATACGACGGAAGATGCGCCCAACTCCAGTAACGTGTACCTCCAGCCGTAGGAGGACGGTACCACCAGACCACTGGAGCCGGCCCTGCAACAAGTTTAAGCTCAACCAACGAGCGTTCACCAACTCACATAGTTAGATAGCATAAACCAACCAGGTCCATACAGAATGTACCGAAGTCCCGAGGCCGAAACCATGAATTCCGTCCGTAAATGGGGCCTTAAGTTCGACGGTTCGGGAAATGCCCTCGAGTTTATGGAGCGTCTACAAGAGTTGGTACACTGCTATTCCATACCTGCAGAACACATCCTCCGGAACCTTCCAGGAAATCTTCAGAGGTTCTGCCCTAGAGTGGCTACGGATCCACCGAGGAAGTTTCCAGACGTGGGAAGAGTTCCGTGAAGCATTCCTCAATTATTTCTTACCGCCACGATTCGTCCACAAGTTGGAGAAGGAAATCTGGCGAAAGAAACAAGGGCCTCGGGAGAAGGCCAGAGATTTCATCCGTGCGATGGAATATCTCTTTCGACAACATCCCAAGATGAGTCAGGAAGACAACGTGGATCGAATATACGACAGCCTCCGACCGGAATACCGGCTTTTCGTACGAAGGAAAGATTTCCAGACGTTGGGAGAACTTACTGACTTGGCCGAGGAGTACGAGTATGTTAAGCATGAAGAAAAAAATGTGAAACCCGCCTTGGCTCCACCTCCAGCACCCCGAGCACAATTTGGTGCAATATCGGTACCGTATGACCGTAACACGCATTGCTGGAACTGCAAGCAAAGGGGACACCAGAAGAAGAACTGCCACCGACCTTTTCGGTTGTTTTGTTCAAGCTGCGGGGAGGATGGGCGCTTAACCAAATTGAAAAATAGGAATCTTTTAAAGAAATAAATTTCTTAAAAGATCGTGTTTAAAGATCGTAAAGATCACCACAACAACTCCTAAGTTAGCGTTTCGCCCAGGTACGACAATGGGCTCATCAGCCAGATGTTGCCGTACCTTTCTAAGACGCAAACTTTGTTCGGAATACACCGACACTAATAAAATCCACTGCACTCACATGCCGTGAATTTTATTTTTAAGCGAATGTAAAGACATATGACACTTAAAAAGTAAACAAAATGTTTGCCTTGGTTTGGCTTTAAGTTATTAATTGGAACAATAACAAAAAAAGGTTTTTGTTATTGTTTTTTAATAACAAAAACCAAAAACAAATGGGCTCATCAGCCAGATGTTGCCGTACCTTTCTAAGACGCAAACTTTGTTCGGAATACACCGACACTAATAAAATCCACTGCACTCACATGCCGTGAATTTTATTTTTAAGCGAATGTAAAGACATATGACACTTAAAAAGTAAACAAAATGTTTGCCTTGGTTTGGCTTTAAGTTATTAATTGGAACAATAACAAAAAAAGGTTTTTGTTATTGTTTTTGTTTTTGTCCTGGAGTTGGAACTTTTATTGAAAAATAAGAATCTTTTAAAGAAATAAATTTCTTAAAATATCGTGTTTTAAGATCGTAAAGATCACCACAACAACTCCTAAGTTAGCGTTTCGCCCAGGTACGACAATGGGCTCATCAGTCAGATGTTGCCGTACCTTTCTAAGACGCAAACTTTGTTCGGAATACACCGACACTAATAAAATCCACTGCACTCACATGCCGTGAATTTTATTTTTAAGCGAATGTAAAGACATATGACACTTAAAAAGTAAACAAAATGTTTGCCTTGGTTTGGCTTTAAGTTATTAATTGGAGTGAGTGCAGTGGATTTTATTAGTGTCGGTGTATTCCGAACAAAGTTTGCGTCTTAGAAAGGTACGGCAACATCTGACTGATGAGCCCATTGTCGTACCTGGGCGAAACGCTAACTTAGGAGTTGTTGTGGTGATCTTTACGATCTTAAAACACGATCTTTTAAGAAATTTATTTCTTTAAAAGATTCCTATTTTTCAATAAAAGTTCCAACTCCAGGACAACAACAAAAACAATAACAAAAACCTTTTTTTGTTATTGTTCCAATTAATAACTTAAAGCCAAACCAAGGCAAACATTTTGTTTACTTTTTAAGTGTCATATGTCTTTACATTCGCTTAAAAATAAAATTCACGGCATGTGAGTGCAGTGGATTTTATTAGTGTCGGTGTATTCCGAACAAAGTTTGCGTCTTAGAAAGGTACGGCAACATCTGACTGATGAGCCCATTGTCGTACCTGGGCGAAACGCTAACTTAGGAGTTGTTGTGGTGATCTTTACGATCTGAATACACGATCTTTTAAGAAATTTATTTCTTTAAAAGATTCCTATTTTTCAATAAAAGTTCCAACTCCAGGACAATAACAAAAACCTTTTTTTGTTATTGTTCCAATTAATAACTTAAAGCCAAACCAAGGCAAACATTTTGTTTACTTTTTAAGTGTCATATATCTTTACATTCGCTTAAAAATAAAATTCACGGCATGTGAGTGCAGTGGATTTTATTAGTGTCGGTGTATTCCGAACAAAGTTTGCGTCTTAGAAAGGTACGGCAACATCTGACTGATGAGCCCATTGTCGTACCTGGGCGAAACGCTAACTTAGGAGTTGTTGTGGTGATCTTTACGATCTTAAAACACGATATTTTAAGAAATTTATTTCTTTAAAAGATTCTTATTTTTCAATAAAAGTTCCAACTCCAGGACAAAAACAAAAACAATAACAAAAACCTTTTTTTGTTATTGTTCCAATTAATAGCTTAACCAAAGACTGTCCTTACAAACGCCATCCTCAGCCCACCCAGAACTGGAACACTTGAACATCCGCCATTATGGGAGTTGCGGAAAACCGGACGGAAGGCAACGGAGCAAGGTACGCCAGGCACGAGGAGAGGAACCAGTCCAGATCACCCTAGCGGGAGAACCATTGACGAACCAAAACATACCGCGCCTCTTTAGTGAACCGATCTGCACCTTAGTCAACAATGTGCAGCAACCTAGTGGAGATAAGGACGCTTTAGGTAAATTTTTGGCCAAAGAGATACCCCAGTTTGAAGAACTAAAAGGACCATCCAACGTCGCTACCCATCGAATCCGACTCACAACCGATTAGCCGTTCAAACAACGATACTATCCGACGAATCCTGCTATGCAGAAAGTCATCAACAAAGAAATAGATGAGTTATTGGAAAATGGAAGAATCGAACCATCCAAGAGTCCATTCAGCTCCCTGCACACACATCCACAACTCCTGGAGACTGTGCATCGACTATCGCCAGCTGAATGAGATATCAGTCAAAGATGCGTACCCGCTTCCCCAAATCCATGCAATCCTCGAAAAGCTACGAGGAGCCAAATTCATCTCGACCATTGATCTGAAACAGGGCTCTTGGCAAATCCCCTTAGAGTATGAATCCCGAGCCTATACGGCTTTTACTGTGCCCGGACGTGGATTATTCCAATGGAAGGTCATGCCATTCGGATTACATTCAGCCCCGGCAACTTTTCAGCGGGTACTAGACCAGGTAATTGGTATTGATTTGGAGGAGTATGCGTTTGCATACCTAGACGACATCATTGTCATTAACAAGACCTTCGATGACCATCTTGGGCACCTTGCTAAAGTTTTTGAACGGTTGAGAAGAGCCAACTTAATAATAAATTCCGAAAAATGCGATTTCTGTAAACTAGAATTAAAATATTTAGGGCATGTGGTGAGCCGACAGGGCATCCACACTAATCCCGACAAAGTGGCAGCAGTGAAGGAATTAAAAGCCCCCACCAATGTCAGAGAACTGCGACGAGTGTTAGGTATAACATCCTGGTATCGGAGGTTCATCCAGGACTTCTCCACGGTAGTTTCCCTGCTGACCAAACTGTTGAAGAAGAATCAGGGATGGTCGTGGCAAGCCGAGCAGGAGGAAGCATTCAATGCACTGAAAGGGAATCTTACGGAAGCCCCCGTTTTAACCTGCCCAAACTTCAATGAACCTTTAACGCTACAAACTGACGATAGCGACTACGGCCTCGGGGTAGTCCTGTCCCAGAAGGAAGAAGGCCAAGAGAAGGTCGTAGCATATGCCAGTCGCACGCTAACAGAGTTAGAGAAAAAGTACATGAAGCTGCGGCCTTACTTGGAAGGATACCACTTCACGGTCATAACCGATCAGCACTCCCTCAAATGGCTCCATTCAGTGGAAAATCCCTCAGGGCAACTGGCCCGTTTGGCAATCGAGCTCCAGCAGTACGACTTTAACATACAGTATCGTAAAGGCTCTTTAAATGTCGTAGCAGACGCACTGTCCAGGGATCCCCTACCCATCACCACCGTTGATTTCTTGGCGGCCAGCGTTGACTCGAAGGTGGACTGGATCCTCCGACAACAGCAACTAGTATCCCAGCATCCAACCCACTTCCCCGATTATCGGCTCGAAGGTGACCAACTGTTCCGGAAATTTCATTACAGCAACCCACTTAACGACCCTAACACAGAGTGGAAACTATGTGTCCCTAAAAATAAGCGAAGAGAAGTGCTCCAGAACAACCATGATTTAGATACCGCTGGCCACTTAGGAATTGTTAAAACCACGGACAGAATTGCCCGACATCATTATTGGCCTGGACTGAAAGCGGAAGTGGCCAAATACGTCGGCCAATGTATCAAAAAATGTAATCAATACAAGGTATCCCAACAAAAACCTTGTGGTCAGATGCACACCTTATGGCAGTGGAAGGACCATGGGAGGTTCTATACATAGACTTCGTTGGACCACTGCCAAGGTCAATGAAAGGTAATACCATGATGCTGGTCATGGTCGACAAGTTCACCAAATGGGTGAAAGCCGTACCACCCCGGGAAAGAATCTTCACACGGTTCGGTGTACCAAAAATTATCATTTCGGATAGTGGCACCCAGTTTATTAGTCAACCGTTCAAAGAGTTTTTAGATGACGTAGGCATCCCACAACGCCTAACCGCCTCCTATACCCCGAAAGAGAATCCCACCGAACGCGTTAATCGTGTAATTAAAACCATGATAGCACAATTTGTACAAGATAGCCACCACACTTTTGATGAACACCTCCCCGAATTCACCTTCGCCATAGACACGAGCCAGCATACATCAACCCGTTTCTCCCCCGCCTTACTCAATTTTGGACGAGAAATCCGTGGACCAAAGGACCCCGATATCCCCACCGCACTAAACGGACCCGCAACTGATTCATTGTCTCTTCGACAAGAGAGAATGAAAGCCCTCTACCAACTAGTCAGATTGAATTTGGAAAAGGCTGCAGAGAGGCAAGGTAAGCACTACAACTTACGAAGGCGGGCGTGGAAACCAATTATCGGCGAGCGAGTGTATAAGAGGAACAGAGTACTCTCGTCAGGGGTAAATTATTTCACAGGAAAGCTTGCACCCAAATACGATGGACCATATCGTGTGATGAAATTTATTTCCCCTGTTATAGTCGTCCTACAGAGGGAAGGAGATCAGCATAGAAATAAGAAAAGGATAGAGGAATGTCGAGCTCATATGCAGGATATTAAAGCCTGCCAGACCGACGAAGAGGTCATTAATTCAGCAGCCATGAACGCGGCAAGCAGCAAACTAAAAGTGACGCGGAAAGTAAACAAAAAGCCCAATAAAGGGCAAATAAAGGTGACCGCTAAGCACGCAACCGAGCAACAACATCACCCTTTGTACGGCAAAGCAGTGTACCGGCGAAAATGAAGTCACCATGCCTACGACCAGAACGCTCTCTAATCCATGTGGAATCCTTTGTGGTAATTCGGCCACCAAGACCCGTCGCGGACCAAATGATGGCCATCAGGGAGATGAAGCGACTGGCGGAACAGAAGTGGGCAACACGTTGCAAAGGTGAGAACGAGACCCCAGTAGCCGAGACAAATAACCCCGAAAATCAATCAACACCCATCGCGGACCCAATGATGGCCATCGGGGAAATGAGGCGACTGGCGGAACGAACATGGACAGCACGTTGTGAGGATGGAACCCCAGTAGCCGAGAACACTACCACCGAGAGGCAACGAACATCAAGGCCTACACTACCAGGTTCCCCAATCTTAATCTGTGACAGCCCGTCTCCCACCTTAGGCGACGAACTACCCCCAACTCCGGGAAGGAGTATGCCGAATGTCGACATGGACGAGGGCCGACGACGGTCACAGACGGTCTCCAGTTCAGACCAAATCCACCGTGGCTCCACCTCCAACACCCCGAGCAGTTCAAACCAAGAGTCAACGGCCAGCCCAGCCAACCCATTTGCCGGCATCAACATCGTGAAGCATCCCTTACCCGGTTCGAAGAGGCAACGCTTCATCATCACGCAACCGTTTGGAGCAGTCGTCATCAAAATCGCCAACCGACAAGCGATCCTAACATTTTGAGATCAACGGAAGGTGGAACTCCTGGGACGTTGGGAGAATATACACATATTACCCATTATGAAGAATTTTTTTTAGTTGTTTACATTCATTGAAAAGAATTGCTTTTGTTCAAAAAAAAAAAAAATATATATATATATATGTATATACAGTCAAACCTGGATAAGTGAGAAAACTCTATAAGTGAGAGTAATAGCCAGGACCCGACATTTTAAGCTCCCAAAACCTCTATTAGCGAGAAACAGAAACCTCTGTAAGAGAGCATCGTTTATCCCTCGTCAATATTGTACCCATTCTATTTCGTGGAACTAAAAAATTTTTGTTATTTTATCGCATTCTCTTCGAATGGACAGGGGACACGTGTCCCTGCATACCGTCCTGTTTGTCGGACTTACTCAGTTTAAAATTATCAATAGCGAAGGAAAGTTCAGTTCTGCATCATGTCAAAACGGAAAATTCTCTATTTTTCCTCTATAAGTGAGGAACGCTACCCATGTACCTGCATTAGCGAGAAAATCGGGTTAGTGAGAAACCTCTATAAGCGAGAATGAGAATGAAAGAAGGTTCTCGTCTACGTAAGAAAGGAGGGAGTGTAATGACCCATTACATATTCGCTCCTGCAAAACAAAACAACAGCAAAATAAACCAACAACAACACCAAAGCCAATGGAAGAGGGCATATACCAACACAGGCGATGATAATAGTGACGATAACATACAGCAACAACACCACCAACGACGTACCATTGACTCCATGTGGAGTGGCATTTCACTGACTGATACAGCTCACATTCACTTACTACCAAAAGGTGTATAAGGCAACCAGTGAAATACATGAAAATTCATTCCGGTACCGGCAGCGCAGAAGCAGAGTCCAGAAACCAAGACTGGGTAAGTAAATAGTGTCCAACGCTAACTCGTTGTCAATTTAGTGTCCAACGCTACCTCGTTGTGAATTAAGTGTCCAACGCTACCTCGTTGTGAATCTAGTGTCCAACGCTACCTCGTTGTGAATTTAGTGTCCAACGCTACCTCGTTGTGAATTTAGTGTCCAACGCTACTTCGTTGTGAATTTAGTGTCCAACGCTACCTCGTTGTGAATTTAGTGGCTCCTGCTACCTCAGAGCAACCATTAACTCCCTCTTCCAAGTATGCTTACAGAGTCTACTTTACCAAGAGAGAGAATCCAAGAAGGGCAACCTTAATCCGAAATCCAGTAGCTGGAAGCACATAACCCCAGATAGGAAACCATAATCCAAGTGTCCCAAGACTAATCCAGGACAGAAAATCTTCGTCCGACTGGCACGAGGACCAATCTAAGAACCTGTTTACGAACCCGAGACTAGACCACATCCCTGCCGAACCCCAAGTGAAACTTCACCAGAAGAGGCGTGGAATCTACCAATATCCATAGAAACTTCGAAATAGAAATTTGAATTAAAATTATAAAACATTGTATGAAATGTATACACCAAAACATATTGGAAAAAAAAACTAGCTTCAATAATCTAAAGTTTAGCTGCTTCTTTAGAAGACTCTGGATCCGCTGAGCATACCTCAGCCTTTGATAAAAAGCATCCTCACACCCTACTTGCTCTCGTCCATAGATTTTAACTACCGCGGAGTATTTCACCACTTGCGTAATTAAGAGATGATTCGCTGCCACCATCATAAAACCAACTATAATATTAATATTACTATCCGATAGTTGCTAGTTGATGTTGAAATTCAGCGGTCAAAAAAATAGTAGTGATAGGAAAATCTACCTTGAAATGTTACGAAATCGAAAAATTAAGTCAAAATTTTTATTACAATATGTGGCTGAGTGTTCGTACCTCTAATTAGTACCTACTTAGTTGCATGTCCCTTGTTAGCTATAACAGCAGTGCAAAGACGTTAAATAGAGTTTATCAGGTTTCCACACCTTCCTGTGCTTATCGAACTCCATGATTGCTCTAACGCTTCCCAAAGGACTGTGTTGTTGCTTGGTTTACATCTAGAAGCATATTCTTTTACAGCGCTCGAAAGGTTTTCAATGGGATTAAAGTCCGAAGACTGTGCGGGTCACTCCATCACATCTACTTTACTTTCCTGGAACCATTGCTTCTTGCTGAAAGACCCATTTCAGCAAGAAGCAACTTCATTTACGGTAGCATTCAACTTCAGTATACGGTAGCATTACTTCCTGCATTATCCTAACAAAGAGATGCTGATCCATAATGCCTTCAATCCGCATTATGGATCCAACTCCGTAGAAGAAAAAACATGCCCATACCATTATGATTGTAAAGTGTGGATTATATTCGGTGTTTGGAGGTCTTCTTACATATTGACGAGATCCTTTTCCACCCCTTAAAACAATTAAAGTGTAACGGGTTTTCACTATCAACGCAATACGAAGTGGAAAAATACCAATCTGTGCAATGCTTTTACTCACACTACTATTATTTTGACCGCAACTGTATTTACATGAAAGTATTTGTAGTACATATATATGTTTTATTTCATTTCTAGTAGTTTATTTAATTATTATTGTAATTCATGTTAGGTGTTCTATATTGTATGTCACTATTTGTATTTTTTTTTTTTATATGCAGGGTGTTCCATACTTCGTGTATTATCCTTTTGGTGTGATTCTTGGTCATATTCTAAGAAAAAAATTGTTCTACGGTAAAGCTCATTTCTGAACTTTGACATCACAAAGCAAACAATTTTATTTATTTTTTTTTTTAATTTTACCCGTTTTGTATTTTTTCAAGTATCATAAAATGTATAGGTTTTTGAGTGAACTTAATACTGAGTTTTTTTTATTATTGTTTTGTTCATCTGTAAAAAATAAAGAAACTCTATGTTTATCAGGCATTTTCTGCAAAAAAAATACCTCAAAATCAAAACTTTGTTTTGGGAAGAAAATTTGAACACCACCTAAAATTGATAATCTGGCAGCCCTTAACCTGTGGAAGCTCAACTTAAATACAGTCTTAAAGGCTGTTATTTCTACAAAAAATTAAGTCTAAGATTAGGTCTCTATCACTAGTATTGACAGAGATATCGAATTTAACACAGGTCAGGGTACACCAAAGTTAGCTTTTTTTTAAATTGTCAAAAAGTGATGTCAAAGTTGAGAAATGAGCTTTACTGTATTGCAATTTTTTTCTTAGAATATGACCAAGAATTACACCCCAAAGGATAATACACGAAGTACGGAACACCCTGTATATATGTCATATTTATCATACCGTAGATTTTGATTAATTTTCGATGCATGGCCGTATGGGTTAATATAAAGTAAATCAATGTGGGCGATATTGAAGCATTTATGTAAATCATTTTATTTTAAGGTGCTCGAATAATAACTTATGCGATAATTTCATCTCGTATATTGCGATAACATTTTTTGATATTTGTATGAATATAAAGTCGATTATTTTGAAAAATCAACAAGGTTTTCAATTTAAACAGCAAATGTTATCACAAACTAGATTGCATGAGATAACACAGTATTTAAATGCAACTACGCACATTATACTAAGCTCAATTTATTACACTACACATTTCACTAAGCTGCTCATTCATCTCTTTATCAGAAGTAATTATAACGACGATATTTCAATCGATATTTTCTTAATTTCGCACAAGCTTAGGCGAATGAATGACAGTAGAGCGCTTTGAGGATTTCTCATGTAACGTGAAGAATACGTGAGGTCGACGCGGCGCGACGCTCTATTGTGTCTTCACTTTTAACTTCCCCGTCTTCTTTACAAAAATGATATTTAGTTTTCTGACCAACCGTTTTCTTTGTGTTCATCTGGCTGATGATTGCTCTGACTTAGTGCCCGTAAATTCGGAAGTACCTCAGTGTTCCACTCTCGGACCTTTGCTCATCAAGGTCAATATCTTTCCTTACGGTTTCCCATCAGTTTTTCATTTCTCAATTCGATTCAATTTTGTATGCAGACGATACTTGAATTTTTGACTCCTATGAAAGGCCCCACGTTGCTCTAGGGCAATGAAAATCATATTGATTTAATAATTTCGTACTACAAATCTTGGGGCATAAAGCTTAACTTACCTAAATGTGAATTTGTTTGTTTCCGTAATGCATCTCAAAAAGGACAACATCTAGCAGTAAGGGAAAGTAAACGACTTAGTCTCAGACTTGATGCACATACTGTTCCCAGATAAATCAGTATAAAATATCTGGGAGTATCACTTCATGAAAGGTGGAAAATGAACATTCATGCCAGAAAATCGCTCAATAAATGTAAGGCCGCAAGTTCTAAACTTAAAATTTTACTGAGCTAATCCAATGTAGAACTAAAAACGAAACTTCGGTTATGTAAAACACTTATTCGCCAAGTCTTAGCTTACTGCTTTTTGATATGGTTTCAAATTTCTCCCACTGTAACTGAAAAGCTTCGGAGATTTAAAAGAACTATCTTAAGAAAATGTACTGGTATATTCAGAAGACCTTCTGGAAAGTGGTCCAGGAATAGTGTTGTGTATGAAAAATAGGCCAAACCGAAACGACTTCAGAGTATTTTGTATATAAAACACATTGATCGTTATTTTGTATTTGGCCCTAAAACCTTAAGTGATGTAAGACCTCTAAACGCTGGTAGTCAGACCAGGGGCGGCAGAACACAATTTTTTTAGGTGGGGAGCATGGTAGAATAAAATAAGGTATGGTAGTTTTATTTTAGTTTTATTAAAGAATATATAATATTTCTAATTTTCAATAAAAGAGTAACCTTTGAAAAATACTATTTTTATTATTATTATTATAATAATGCGATAAATATGTATATTAAAAATCATACATGTTATGTTCAACAAACATATATAAATAATTTTTTAAAGTATTTTATCACTGGCTCAGTGCAAATACTGCACCGCGTTTGGAATTACTTTTTACGAATCTATCAATCAATGGCTCCAAGTGGAGTGCTTTGGTCATAGTGTATGTGTAAAGTCGCAATGTTTTTGAGTCGATCTTGCAACATAGTAGAACGAAGATAATTTTTGAGCCGCCTGAGACTCGAGAAACTCCTTTCATTAGTGCACGTGGAACCAGGTAATGTCAAAATGAGCTGAACGAGTTTGAAAAATTCTGGGATAAGAGCTGCACACCAACAATTTTTTTTCGACGTTACTACATCTTTTACATGTTTTAAATTTATTTGTTTGCGGCTTATAATGTCGACAAAGGTGTTCCGATCGCGAGTTAACTGCTCTTCTGTGAAATCGTTGCCATAAAATTCTATAATTTTACCGACTTCAATATCTTCTCCTGTTACAAAATTTTCAAGCTCATCGAGGTGACAGAGTGTACTTGAATTAAATCGTTCTCTTAATTACGCCAGCACACAACCATAGACTTCGCAATAAGTTTTTTATAATATTCTTTGGGAGTTTTAAAGACGTGCATTGAGTCAGGATTAGAATCTAAACGTTTACTAACCGCCCGTATTCGCCGCAGTGCCGGTTTTCCCAAACCAAGTGCGACAGATTCCGCTTCAGCTTTTTCCCATATTGTTTCAAATTTTGAATCTCTCATCGCCTCCAAACTAATTACTACGTCATCTACTTTTTGATGTGATTCAAGAGCGCGAAGATTCGCCCGTTGGAGCTTTTTGTTGAAAAGTTCAATCTTTTCAAAAACTTCAAAGAACATAATCAATATAAAATAAAATTCAAAGGATTCTAATTGCTTCAAAAATCCGTTGGCTTTCGCTGGAATGTCAGCGGATCGACAATAATTCTTCTCAACTCACGCGTATGTGCGCATAATGAATATTCCTTAAAATGTACGTTTTATTATATTTTTAAAAAAGAATGGCTAAAATCAAGGAGAAAAAAACGGGAGCTGCTCTCGACGCATTGCTGAATCTTCCTCCCTTTGATATCCACATCATGGGACATGGGGTGTACTCTCAAGATCATTTCTCGTTTAAAGAGATGTGGTCTCTGGTACCATTCGCACTGGAGCTTTGAGGAACTCGCAAGCAGCATATCTTTTAAGTCACGACAAATGGATATGCTGTCCGACACGATCATCCCATTTCTCAAACTACGTCAAACATACACTGTTGGTGATTATTTAAGATATTAAAAACCTTTTAGAAATAAAACACAGCCATTAGGTATGATAGTTGACGGAAGAAAAGGGAAGAAAAATTTATTCTACTCATTGACATTCGTTTGACATATTCTATGACATCTTCGATGATCGCATTCAATGCAACATCCTCCCTGAATTAATTATTCTTCTTAGATACATATATATTTACAAATGTTTATATTTAAATTCATTAAATTCATTAAATTCATTAAATTCATTAAATTCATTAAATTCATTAAATTCATTAAATTCCTTAAATTCATTAAATTCATTAAATATTGATCAATATAACCTTTTCATTTTAGTTTACGTATTCATACCAAAACAGTTTAAAAAAGATACTAATTTCGGTTTTGCAACTGGTTTTGTTAAGATATCTGCAGGCATACTTTCGGTTGGTCAACTTTTCTTCGGTTCAGGAGTGGTCCACTCTAGAATCTGAACCAGGAAAGGATAGTTATCGAATTTTCACAGATGGTTCCAAAACCGATCATGAATCTGACGCTTGTACCATTGTGGAGAACGATGATATACCACTGCATGCCTTTTTAGGCTCATACGCATCAGTCTTCCAAACGAAGGTGTATGCTATTCAAATGGCTATTACGAACAATGGTTGGATGGGGAGAAGTATTTGTATTTACAGCGACAGCCAAGCTGTGCTTAAGGCCCTTCTCAACTAACTACTTCGAAAGTGATCCAAGAATGCATGAGCTCTCTGAATGCGATCGCAAGATTAAATTCCTTGAGTCTCATTTGGGTTCCGGGCCATCACGGCATAGCTGGAAATAAAATCGTCGATGAACTTGCTAGGCAAGGATCGCAGACAGCTTTCTCAGGACCTGAACCATCGGTTGGTCTGCCAGCGTCCTCAGTGAGGGCTTCAATATACGGTTGGATCTGTGAAGAGCACAACCGTGGATGGCATGCCCCCATTGGATGCAGACAGACCAAACGTATGCTCCCCAACGTAAGTAAGAAGACTGCAACTTTTGCTGTCTCGTAGCAAAAATGTAGAAAGCTTATTGGCGTTGCCAGCGGGCACTTCTCTTTTGCCAAGCATTTAAACGTGTTAGGCTTAAGTGATACCACACTCTGTGAATCTTGTGGAGAAGATGAGGACACCGCAGAGCACTTCCTCTATGAATGTCCTGCTTTTTCGTCTTTTGGCTTTTCTCCGAACATCTGGAAAGCTATAACAAATAGAAGGTTGCTATCTGGTAGTACAATGGACCGGTATTTAGGTCTGAGTGCTCCAGCTGGGATTTTAAAAACCACCAACAGGAATAATAATAATATAAGGAGAAAAAAAAGGATAAGAAATAATTCATAACGTTGAGTCTGTAACCGATAAATAAATGATTCAAATCAATTGGTCAGTCTCAGTCAACCAAGCAAAAATTAGTATAACAATATTCATAATTTCATAACATTTTTTTTACCTAATTTAACTAAAAAAATTGGTATATTTCCAAGTCCAGAAGGTGGGGTGCACCCCATGCTCAGAAAAGTTAGGTGGGGTCTAAACCCCACCCTCCCATACCTTCTGCCGTCCTTGAGTCAGACCAATTATGACAGCTGTGGTATGGTGTAGTGATGGCCTAATTTTAATTCAAACAGATTCAAGCATCAACGAATTATGTAGACCTTAAGATGCCTTGGCACTTAGCGTTCAAAAAGGGCAAGAAAAGTTCTTTGTAAATAATATTCCCCTCAAAACATATTGTTTACCAGATTATATCTGATCGGTAACTGGTAACTGTTAAGATCGATAATGGGTAACTGGTATTTATGAATAACCGGTTACTGGTAACAGCTTTCGATACAACGGTCCATCTCTAGTATGGTGGCCAAAAACAAAAGAATTAACGGCAGTTTAAATGCTGGACCTCATCTTGGATCCAAACCCGAAGGGTCATGACCCACGATGATTAACAGCTTAGAAAAACTCTTAACCTTTAATATGTGCTAAGATAATACTATTCCCATTTTCAACTTTAAACCCAACTTCTCCGTAGTCATCCCCCCAGGGAAGACTGGGAGAATGCAATAATAAGTTCATTGAACATAAAAAACATAACAACTTTTATCTTCTCATAAAGCCAAGCAGCAGTAAAAGCATTGAGCTTACCAGTCACAAGATCCAAACTAGACTAAGAGGAAATTAGCAAACATACAGTCAAGAAGATCCTGCTAGAAGAATCAAACAAAGCTGTTTATGTTTACTGAAAAATCAGCAGAATATACACTTCGCACAAAAATTAAGAGAGCAGAAAAAAATCCAAATTTTTGAGGGATTTTCAACAGGCTGTAACTTATACAAAAATGGTCGTACAGCAAAAAAAAAAGCAAATTGTAGCTCTAAGTGTCTAGTTTTCGAATCTGAAAATATTTTTCGAGTCTTCATAACAAAACAACCAAAAAAAAATTTTCGAAATTTTTTTGAATTTCGAATTTAAGAAAAAAAAAAGGGGGAGTAAGATAACTTTAGCGACAAGAAATAATATCGGTTTTGGTGGAGGAGTTCAATACAAGCATTTTTTACTACGGGAGGGGGGTCTATCTCTCCCCGTTTCGGCAGTAGGGGCAATTTTATAAGAATTGACTTCAAATCTAAAAAAAATATTGTAGAACAACGGGAAAACTTACAGATACAAATTATACTTTTTATGAAAGCCAGAAATCTGCACTATAAAAATTTTAAATGAAGTGTTTTCAATTTATAGTTTTTGAAATAACTGACTTCAAAGTCAAAATTTACGAAAAAAAATCTAATAAAAAAATCACTTTGAGTATTATGTTTCTCATGATTATACAAATGCCAATAAAAAAATAATAGATTTACTTAGTTGCTTCAATAAATTTTTTATCAAACACTTTACACTCCTTTTTTTCCTTGTCTTATAGTCTTTGAAATAATTGAAAAATAAAGAAACTATATTTCTCCTTTAAAATCAAAAGATTTTCTAATTTTAAAAGAAACTTTTCATATAAAAAATTTGCACCCCAAAGCTTATGAGGAGCCGAAGCAGGGGGTTGCAGGCATCTCACTGCTTGCATCGTAAATCTCATGTATACTTTTTCTTTCACTGTAAAATGACAGAACAATGTGTTTTTCTTTCTGATGACATTTACTTTATGGCTGTATTTTGACATTTCCTTTTGTTTCAGTGATACCAGATAAGGTTTTTTTAGGATTTTATTAGGAATTGTTTGTTTTTTGTAAAATTTTGAAAAAATCAAAGGAAATTATTGATCCGAAAACAATTGCTATTTTCATATTAAGCATGAGTAGCTTAACCCTGCGGAAAAAGGGTTAGAATAATGAGCCCCCGCGAAGCGGGCCATGCGGAAAGTTGTTGCATACGGAAATTAATTGCACATAAGCACCTGTCTGATGAATTTTAATACTTTTATACTTTTTTCAGTTCAATCAAATAACTTGCAGTTAGAAAAACAATTGCTATTTTCATAATTAGCATGAGCAGCTTAACCCTGCGGAAAAAGGGTTAAAATAATGAGCCCCCGCGAAGCGGGCCATGCGGAAAGTTGTTGCATACGGAAATTAATTGCACATAAGAACCTGTCTGATGAATTTTTATACTTTTATACTTTTTTCAGTTCAATCAAATAACTTGCAGTTAGAAAAACAATTGCTATTTTCATATTTAGCATGAGTAGCTTAACCCTGCGGCAAAAGGGTTAAAATAATGAGCACCCGCGAAGCGGGCCATGCGGAAAGTTGTTGCATACGGAAATTAATTGCACATAAGCACCTGTCTGATGAATTTTAATACTTTTATACTTTTTTCAGTTCAATCAAATAACTTGCAGTTAGAAAAACAATTGCTATTTTCATAATTAGCATGAGCAGCTTAACCCTGCGGAAAAAGGGTTAAAATAATGAGCCCCCGCGAAGCGGGCCATGCGGAAAGTTGTTGCATACGGAAATTAATTGCACATAAGAACCTGTCTGATGAATTTTTATACTTTTATACTTTTTTCAGTTCAATCAAATAACTTGCAGTTAGAAAAACAATTGCTATTTTCATATTTAGCATGAGCAGCTTAACCCTGCGGAAAAAGGGTTAAAATAATGAGCACCCGCGAAGCGGGCCATGCGGAAAGTTGTTGCATACGGAAATTAATTGCACATAAGCACCTGTCTGATGAATTTTTATACTTTTATACTTTTTTTAGTTCAATCAAATAACTTGCAGTTAAAAAAACAATTGCTATTCTCATATTTAGCATGAGCAGCTTAACCCTGCGGAAAAAGGGTTAAAATAATGAGCACCCGCGAAGCGGGCCATGCGGAAAGTTGTTGCATACGGAAATTAACTGCACATAAGCACATGTCTGATGAATTTTTATACTTTTATACTTTTTTTAGTTCAATCAAATAACTTGCAGTTAAAAAAACAATTGCTATTCTCATATTTAGCATGAGCAGCTTAACCCTGCGGAAAAAGGGTTAAAATAATGAGCCCCCGCGAAGCGGGCCATGCGGAAAGTTTTGCATACGGAAATTAATAGCACATAAGTACCTACCTGATGAATTTTTATACTTTCACTAGTCTATTTCCTAACATTATTGTAAATTCGTACGTATTTCCATATTTTTTTGAAAATATTTCATACTTCAATAGTTTTACTATTTTTCAATTATCTCAAAAACTATAAGACATAGAAAAAAAGAAGTTTACAGCGTTTGATAAAAAATTCAAACTCAGATTCGAAAACTAGACACTTGCTGTACGACCATTTTTGTATAAGTTACAGTCTGTTGAAAATCCCCTAAAAATTTGGATTTTTTTTCTGCTCCCTTAATTTTTGTGCGAAGTGTAGATTGTATAACAATGGAGATAAGGTTGATCATTGACAGATTCAAGCTTTTATAGGATATGGAGGAAATGAGTATTGGGAAGTTGGAAGTGAGAAGAAACCATTCCTATGGGTTGTTTTTGTTTGTTACTGAGTAGGTCTTACGTCTCAAAAATCTCGAAAGCTGCTGTACTTAACTTTAGAAAATAGGAACAATATCTTCAAGTGCCTAATACTTTTGGCCATGGCTGTGTATTTCTCTATCATGCACGATGGAGAAAGAGCATCAGCTAGAACAGCGAACATTGTTTAACCTACTTACACAGCATTTATAATTGAAATGTTTTAAAATGAGGACGAATAATACAAAATACTTGAGAACTTTTAATAAACTGCCAAGTTGATCAAGGGACAGCTCTATAAATCCAATGAATTTAGTGACACATTACCTACCCTCGCATGGGGATCCGCCTTTACATCTGAGTTCTGATAGCACAATTTGAAAATTCAAACTTGTTTCACTTCAATTATCGAAACCAGATGCTAAAAGAGTAGAGGTCTGAAGATCACAGCCAGCCCCTGTGGAGGAAATTTAAAAATCACTCTAAATAATTCATTGGGCTCTCTGCATTGACTTGCTGTTACTGCACACACCGAAAAACTTTCTGTTCCCCCATCCCTAAAGGAAGCCATTACATCAGAAAACTTGGGCAGACACATATTTTCATTGTTTTCCTTTAACAAAGGAGCAAAGGACTTTATACAGTTTATAGGTACATTACATCGTCAATCCCTCAGGTTTTGGTCGTCAACACAGTTTTGAAGGAGCAGCATCACCTCACCGCACCGCACCTCACCATCGCCACCGGTGCGGTAGACAACCCCACAAAAATATATCCCCAATGGAAAAGCTCAAGAAATCTTTTGTGTGTTGCAAGGGTTCCCGCATCGATGAGTAGTGAATTAATGGCGAGCAAAGTTGCAGAGTCAATGAAGAAAGTGACTGTATTTACACAATTGTCTTGCTTTTCTTGTACTGGAGCGTAGAATAACTCCTCCAGCTACCTTGCAAGGACATAAGACCAAGACCCAGGACACACACAATGTGGGGAGAGATGTCGTTGGTTTCGAATTTCCATTCAAAGATCACTGGGTTAAAATGCAAACACATTTTCTAAGAAATTAGAATGTTATGGGCTGATGATGATGGCAATAGTAATGGAAAAGGGAATGAGCAGACGGGTGATGAGGTGGATGAATATCCAAGAGATTTAGTAGTCAAAGATGGGAATGTTTTTCTGGAAATGACATGAAAGGGATTGTTAAACACATTTCAATGTTTCAAGTTATACGCCGATGATGGTTTGTTCTGCTATGGTGATGGTTCTGGGCTACGATTTGAAAATACTGATAAAACAAATTAAAAGTAAATATTTTGGAAAACGTCTGGCATAAGAAAACTAGATTCTGGTGGATGGCAAACAAAGGAAATTGAACGAATGGATTGTTCATAAACGTTTTATGTTTCATGAGTTTCATTTTAAGTATTTACTCTGGAGGGAGCCTTGAGCTATGGAATAAAGATAACCCTATAATAGAAAACTATGAACACAATGAAGAATGGAGATAGAATGTTTTGATCTTTTGATTTGTTAATTAAATGCCACATTTACTTTTAACACAGTAAAATGGCGAAAATATAATCACAAGCTATAAACCACGAAGTTGGAAGTTCTGATAGCGATTATTTCATCAGGAAAAAGGGTGTTCATTTTGAAGAGAGCTAAATTGCTTGATGCTGGTTATTTAATCGATAATAAAAGAAAGCCTATCATTGACTATGATAAACGTGAGCATACACTTCAACGTACTATATGTAGCTTGGAAAGGTCTTTAATGAAAAAGCACAAAAATAGACAGTTTGACTATTTATTTATTGCACAACCGTTTGGTTCCAGGCAGTATTTCATCAAGCTAAACTATTGAATTATCCGACGTCCTTATTTCTTAGAATAAATACTTTTTGAGAGAAATAAATTTATCTGCTCCTACAAGAGAAGAATAAATAAATTTTCTTAGGAATACCTACATATGTAAACAAAGTGTCAAAAAAAATTATTTTTATGAATCAATTTTGAGTTTTGACATATTTTGCAAGGACGTATTTTGAATAATTTTTGAAAGTTCATTCTTTGTATATTCTGTTATTGAAAAAAAGAAAATACTCATTTGTTTGTTTGCTTGTCGCATATTTTATTCCCTCAGATAGTTACCCGTTTGTTTATGAGAACGAAAAATCAGCCCTTACCGGGATTTAATTTTTGACTGAACAGACACAAAATACATACATTTTTTATGTCGTTTTTGTTTGGAAAATAAGTGTAATAGGAAACTTCGTTCCAAAAAAAAAAAAAAATCAAATGAATCTTAGAGATCATGATACCTTTAGCGTTTAGCGTATTAGGGTCAAAGATGAATCCAATAAATTATACATCGGAAAAATCTGTCGAGACATTCTCAAGCTATAAATGGTGTAACTGACTTTGTTTTATAAAAGTTTGGACTAAGAAAGTTTTATCAAAAGAATTACAGCGGTAGATTATTTTTTTACTAAAAAGTCATTCAGAAAAATGATAGCGATCACAGAGAGTGACAAGAAAGTTTCTGAATTTTCTTACCTTACTTCTCCACCCAACACTTCAAGTGTGTCTATTTAATTCTATTCAATCATCTTAAAGCACTGAAAAATTAAAGTTTCTCCTAATTGAAGAAATATTTTTTTGAAAAAAAAAAAAAAAAAAAATAGAACTGAACAGTTTCATTTTTAAGTCAAAAGCACATAAGCGTTCAACTCTGCATAAGGACCCAAAACCGCCCGTGGTTAGCTTCAAAATACAAAACATGCCTTGAACGATGATATATCCACCCTTAGCAAGAACATGATGTTTTAGTTAAACCAAGCTGTGTATACCGTAGACCACAGTGTGAGAAGAAAATCATTCCATTATCCATTGCGGTTGACCGGATTCTGTCCGACTTTTTAACTGACATTGAATTTCCCTTCTCGATAAATCTGCAAAACCGGAAATCGATGAAGCCCTCCCAGACTGTGCAAGTATATATTTGAACTTAATGATGGCTCTGCCAGAGGTTAACATAGAATAGATAACCAAAGCTAATGGTTCTAGAACATGTTTGGGATAATTTGAAAATTTTAAATTGACAACGGGTGATGAGGGTTTTCTTGTGTTTCCATTTTTAAAGGCTATGCGGTTTGCTTACTAAACATCATCTTGTTTTGATAGAAACCAAAAAAAAAAAAACATTCTTTTGTGTAGGGCTGAACATGACTTGTGGTAAGGCGATTCAATGTCAAATCAATTTCATTCACGACGTCATTTTGAGAATTTGAAGATACCCTTCGGCCTACATCCTATACTCAAGAACAATTGAAAACTATAAGAAATTCACTTCAAGTATGAGAACTTTCCGATTGTTGTTGTTCAAGCGACAGAGTTCAGCAGAGACAAACTACATACCAGCTCTCTTTTTTTTATAGATCTGCTTCCTGCCACCCGTACAGATATGATTTTTCCATCTACTATCCTCTAACATCTTCTCAAAAAGGGTTGTCATGAATAATTAAAATTTAATGCACTGCAGGGGTTAAACACATATTACCCTGTTACACTCTACTAGAAGTGGGTTCTTTTCCAACCCCACCGTGTATGCAAAATGCGGACATCATACATGGAAATATGCTTTTCTAATGAAATCATCTCAGCCGTTTACTCCTCCGTTCACCAAAATGTATTCTACTCTCTGGCTAATGGTCGGTATGTACACGTTATGGGCGACGAAAGTACATCAAAGAAATGAGTATGACTATGACACCCAAAGAAGCACTGCGATGGCGAAAGGGTTGCCGTATGTCGTTGAAGTTTTTTGGTGGGGCTTCTCTTTTATGCCTAATTAATTATGTGCTATGTGTCGAATATCCTTAATTATTATTAAGGATTTTGATTATAAAAGAATCATCAGTTGTGTGGCTGGGTTCTTAAGAGCTTCCGTTCGAAGACGCACTGAGCATATGCAATTCATGCGTATTTTTTTATTAATTATATTGATGAAAACGTGACTTCATTCAGCATACCTAATATTTCAAGCTGATGGAAAACTTCCCCATCCCTCAAATACCTTCGGGAAACATTATCTATATCAGAAAGTTATGAAATAAATGCTTTGTGTAATGTAAGACCAAGAAAATATTCAATGTGAGCAAGATCTGAGTATTTTTACCCTGTTTTAAAAAAGAAAGATTTTTGTTTGTTTGTTTGTATCGAATAGGCTCCAAAACTGCTGGACCGATTTGAATGAAATTTAGAACAGAGATTGTCTGAAGCCTATATTTCATACTCATATTCCTTCCGGAACTGAAACTGGTACGCAAACGAAAACTTTGAACTTATATTGTATAGACTTCAATACAACTGAGCCGAATTGAATAATATTTGGAACAGAGATGGTTTAGAACATGAGAAATGACATAGGGAAGATAACCGGGAACTCAAAAATAATGGACCAGTTTAAAAAATCTTTCATCGTTAGAGTTCTTTAATATTCCCGAGCAGCATGGAATACAATCATCGCTATATTCTCACGCGGGAACCTAACGGGAACTAAGAAAATACTTTACCGATTTCAAAAAATCATTCACCGTAAGAGTGCTTCATCACTCCTGAGTAACATAGAATATAATTCATTTCCATATTTCCTCGGGAAAGGCAACGTTAAGTTCAATTTTAAAATTACTTAAAAGACTTTCAAAACTCTTTCAATATTAGAGTGCTTCAAAATTTTAAATAAATCTTATTTCATCTAAATATTGGGAGCAGAGTCGATGCTATGCACTAGATTACCATAGGATCCGAGCTAAGCCGGGCATTTCAGCTAGTCGTTTATAAATGGCTTCTTATAAAGTTGTTATATAAATATGTACTTACCAAATATTAGAATTGTTGGGGCTTACCTAAAATAAGAAAAAAAAAAGGATTCTATTAATGATGAATGCGGAATGTGTGACCATAAAAACATTTATGCGTAATGACCAGAACCCTGGAGATCGTGTTTAAGAAACTATTATCTTTAGAAACAACAACAAGAGCGCTGCTGTAAATGCTATATCTATCTGCCAGATAAAAAAAGATTTTCCGAAACATTATAAAGAAACAAAAAAAGGACACACAGTTTCAAAGTGCAAATTAACTCGGTGCAGTGTTTGAAATAAATCGCATCACGCATTATTACACCATTGATATTGGTGTTCACCGTCACAAGGAGCTTCGAGCTTTCAAGCTATGCATGCCTCAGTTTCAAAAGATCAAGTTATTCTCGCTACTGCTATCGGTAATTGGGGTTATGAATACACTTATAATGTTGTAAAACACAGTGCGAACATTTAGGAACGTAGAAGGGGATTTAAAAGAAGACACCGATGCACGTTGCTTTTAAACCTCTGTGAATCGTATTGCAGGGGAAAAACAGAGTAAGGCAGAGCATTCCACATTCGGGTGGTGCGACTAAGAAATGAATCTCTATACTTGAATGTACGACCGAAGTTGGGCTCAAGGTAAAACTGATGAGCATTCCTAGCGAGGCGGGTGTTGCAGTTGAATTGATTCAGGGGAGGAATGCGACGGGCTATTTCACTAGAGCACTGTTTATAGAAAAAACGATAAAAGAGAGTGAGACAGGTAACGTTTCGACGATGTTCAAGAGAATCAATCGACTCTGCTATTGAACTATCACCTATCAATTTTAACGCTCTATTTTGTACCCTATCAAGTAGGCAAAAAATGTTTGAGAAGCACCTGACCAGATATGGGAGTTATACTCCAGTTTTGGGCGGATGAAGGCCTTATAAATTGTAGCCAGATCAGAAGGGGTGAAGAACTTCTTGCATCGTCTCAAGAATCCTAAGCATGGAATTCTACTCGGTTTTTATGACCCCATGTAACAATGCTGTCAAGGCCAGAATTCAATGAACTTATCATACACAACCGTTCCAGTTCCACATCCGAAGAGCAGGGACGTAAATTTGGAAACGAATAAGAAGAGCTGAGGGTCAAGTCGTCGGCAAAACAGTTAAGCGGATTAGAAGTTTCAGACAAGAGATCATTTATGAAAATTAGGAAGAGAGTAGGAGACAAAACGGAGCCCTGGGGCACACCAGCATTTATGGAGTGGGTATCAGACTTGAAGCCATCCAATACAACTTGTATTGAACGGTCAGGAAGGTAGTTTCTAATCCAGTGAAGAAGAGACTCATCGATTCCAAAAGCACGCATTTTCGATAAAAGAGCCCGATGCCAAACTCTATCAAATGCTTTAGAAATATTAAGCGCAATAATCTTACTTCCTCCAAACCAATGTAAAAATTGGTTCCACTTTTCGGTAAGATAAGCCATGAAATCACCAGTGGACCCTTTGCTACGAAGCCCGTACTGACGGTCATTAAGAAGATTTCGCTCTTCAAGATATTTTATAAGTTGACGGTTACTCAACGTTTCCATGACCTTGGAAAGAAGGGACGTTAGTGCAATTGGACGGTAATTGGAAATGAAGCAAGATTCGCCTTTTTTAGGGACTGGCTGGACAAAAGCAGTTCTACATCTGCAAGGGAAAAGCCCAGGAGAAAAGGAATGGAAAAGTTTACACAGCGGTTTTGCCAGCGTAGAAAAACAGCTCTTCAGAATAACGGCGGGGATACCATCTGGACCAGCGGATTTATGTATATTGAGATCTTTGTGGACTCTCGCAATCGAGCGAGTTCGAAAAAATACCTGTTTCATCACAGAAGTTGCAGACTCAAGCTCAGGTGAAGCCAATATGCTATGAGGAAGTGTCGAGATGGCAGCAAATTGAGCTGCTAGCAAATTAGCTTTATCGATGGAGCTAACATATGGAGAGTCATTGAAGACGAGCGTTGGGACCGATGACGTGGTGGAGTTCTTAATGCTCTTGATAAAAGACCAAAAGTTTTTACTTCCTTTTAGATATACATAACATTTTGCCTTACTTTTTGATCAAGCAAAAACTAAGCCTTTGTATGTGAGCATTACAGATATTTCTAGCCCGTTTGAACAAATTTCGGTTTTCTACCGTAGGGTTTTCCTTAAATGTTCGAAATCTTTTTGCTCTATCCCTAATCGCCTTCTCACAGCTCGAATTGAACTACGAATTGTCTTTGAGGATGATGCTTTTTGATCTGTTGGGACCAAAATTTCTCATGCCGTTAAGAATTATGTTAGATATCATATCAGCTGATGCGTCCACGTTTCCGTCGGGAAAGCACAATGACCGATCAAAATTTCGAAAGAAATTGTTCAGGCCGTCCCAATTGGCTTTCTCATATTGCAACACAGTTCTTTTAGGGACTTTATCTTTTTTTACCGTGACGGAATACGAAAAATATACCCACATGACACAATGGTCCGATTTGCCTAGAGGAGATGATACTACAACCCTATATTTTTCGGGATGAGAAGTGAGAAATAGGTCAAGAGAGTTGGCCGCATGGCCTTCAATATCTGGAACCCGAGTGGGCTCATCAACAAGTTGAGTTGATTGGTTAAACTCAGCGAAGATCTCAACATATTTTCTTTCGGGTGTTGTCTGGCTAGAATGTCGAAACCAACCAGAATTGTGTACATCAATTGCTCGTCTTTTCGATCCTCTTGGTTTGTCATGCCCCATAGTCAACAAAGCAAAAATCTTACCGCAAGATCTTTGGATTGCAAAAATTGATTGGGATGAGTCGATTCCATTGCGCCTTGATACAAGTTGGCAAAATTTCAAAACCAATTTATCTCAACTTGGCGCGAGATAAAAAATTCCAAGGTTTGTCGAAACTCATTCGAACACAAAAATACAAGTTCATGGGTTTGCCGATGCTTCAGAGCTTACGGTTGTTGCATTTACATTCGCAGTCAAGGCTCACACGGTAACAAGTCGATGCTCCAAACAGCAAAGTCTAAGGTGAGCCCTTTGAAAACAAAATCGCTTCCGCGATTAGAACTTTGCGCAGCGCATACTCTTGCCAAATTATGAACAAGAGTAAAGGCGATGTCGAATCTTGACGTTGAGGAAGTTATTTTCTGGACGGATTCCGACATTGGATAAAAACACATCCAACTGCCTTGTAAACCTTTGTCGAGTATCCGACTTCCAAGAGTAGACCCAAAAAGTAACATGGAAACATGTACCGACAAAACAAAATTCAGCAGATATTATGTAAAGAGGCTGTAATGTGGATGAACTCAATGCGTCCATTTGGTTCAAAGGTCCAAAGTTATTATTGCAAGAACCACCATCGTGACCGATCAATACGCATTTTGAGTTGCCTCCAGAGGATAAACCCCTTGAAAAACGGAGAACAAACATAGCTCTTCTATAGCAGTAGAAAAACCTCGAACCAAAAGAATTTATTGAAAAAAAAATCTTCATACATCGATTTGGTAAATACATTTGGGTATGCAATGCGGTTCTTAAAAAGCTTAAAAAACAAAACAGAGGTTCTCGAAGAATCGCCAACGGTAAAAGAGTTAAATCTGGCTTTTCTTAAAATAGTCGAAACTATCAAAAATTATGAATTTGCAGAAAAAATTCAAAAACTTAGGAAGAAAATTTCGTTACAACCCAGTATTCAAAAATTATATCCATTCATTCACAATTATAGTGAAGAGAATTGTTCATTTTCGTTAATTGGAGTTTGTTAAACGCACCTTTTGAATATGATGCCAAATTCATACTTTTGCTGACCAAAAATTCACCGTTTGCAAAAACGTACTTTACGTATCTCCATCGTAGGAATAAGTACGCTGATCCTCAAGCTATGGTGGCATTGCTTCGAGAAAAGATTTGTCTAAAAAACGCCAGAGAAGCTTGTCAAAAGGTTGTACGACAGTGCATAAATTGTTTTAAGTACAAACAAAAACTTTTAACATAAATAATGGGCAATTTACCAGTGGATCGATTGCGAGCACAACGGCCATTCTTAACATGTGGAGTAGATACTGAAGGAAGTCCAGGAAGAGGTAGAGCGAGGGAGAGAACACGTGCAGCAGAGGAAGGCTTCAGCTTCGTCCAGGGCCTGTGGGAAGCGGCGAAAACGCTGTTACAACGTAACGTGGGCAACGTTCTGCTCACAACCGAAGAACTGCTTACGGTCCTCATCGAGGTCGAGGCCATCCTCAACTCAATGCCAATCGGACCATTAAGCGCCGATCTCAGCGACGGCGAAGCGCTAACTCCAGCAGCAGTTTACGGTCGCTGCCCCCCGAACCAGTGCCGGAACAGCAAACGGGCGGCTTGAAAAGACGGAAGCTTCTATGCTGGCTCAAGCAGCAGTTCTGGCAGAAGTGGTAAAAGGAATATCTGCTTGGCCTTAAAGCGCGATCCAAATAGGTACTGGACCAACCCAATCTCATCGTGGGCAAGCTCCTTCTCATCCACGAGGACAACAAGCCTCCCCAGAAGTGGAAATATGTCGCTTTTGTGAAGTGTCATGAGGCCAACTTTCTTAAGACATAAAGTAAAACGTAGAATTGAATGTTTAAAAAATACTTCACAGCGACTGACAGTTATGTAACTCTAACACGCAACATCTTAATAAAATTTTTACGAAATTTTGCATAAAATTGAAATTTCGAATCACTGGTCAACAGAAAATCAAATTTGATGGGTGTTTTCCGCTGATTGGATTTTATTCTGCTGGTTTAAATTTATTCTTATGGTTAAAATTGATAGGTGATAGTTCAATCGTAGAATCGATTGATTCTTTTGAACATCGTCGAAACGTTGCCTGTCTCACTCTCCTTTATCGCTTTTTCTACAAACGGTGCTGTAGTGAAATAGCCAGTTGCATTCCTCCCCTGAAACAATTTAGCCGCAACACCCGCCTCGCTAGGAATGCTCATCAGTTTTACCTTGAGCCCAACTTCGGGCGTACAGTCAAGTATAGAGATTCATATTTTAGTCGCACCACCCGAATGTGGAATGCTCTACCTGTCCCTGTTTTTCCCCTTCACTACGATTCTCAAAAGTTCAAAAGCAACCCTTGATGTGCGCGTTAATTATAAAAAAAAAAAAAAAAAAGTAAAAAAAAAATTTTTTTTTGGACAAAGTACCTTTTGTTTCGTTTTTATTTTCCCTAAGACTAAGAATAATTTTTTTTGTTCGCATTTCTGTGTCTGACTCGAAAATAGTAATTTCATTGATTTTTGCGTATAACTAAAAGTGATCCAGTGATCCTTAAAAAGGAAAAATTTTATAGAAATTTGATTAAAGGAAAAACGTAGATCTTTTTTTTTCAAAATGAAAGAACTTTAAGACTTAAGTACTCAAAAACTATTCCCTAAATCAATTTGAACGAAAATGTAAACAAAAAAAGTATAAGCTTTTGAAAAACCCTTTATTTCGTGTTTTCACCAATCAAAAAAAAAAACAAGAACATGGGGATGAGCTTTCTGAGACACATGAGTTAATAGGGTCGGAAGTGAGGATAAGATCAAATTGCCGGCCCATAAAGTTTATTGACTGCATGTTTTACCTTCATTACTAATTGCATTTTTGATTTGAAGCACGTTAGGTTAGGTTAGGTTAAAATGGCTGTCAGGAATACAACTGACACACTTAGACCAATATTAGGTCCATTGGGATACCATAAAAATTGTGCTAGGGTGAGTACCTCACTTATATATAACAAAACAATTTGAAGCTTTTGATAGGGTATCTGTGTTCGCCAGATCGCTTAGATCATCAAGGAAATATTTTTCTAGATGTTTTCTTTTAAAAGAGAGTGCAGGACATGAGCAGAGGAGGTGTGGGATTGTCTCCTCCTCCTCCTCATCTAAGCAACTTCTGCAGAAGTCATTAGAGAAAACGCCGAGTGTTATGGCGTGTCTTCTATCAGACAATGCGGTGATGACATTGATTACGAAGCTAACGTGCAATTTGGTTATGGATAACAAATGTCTTGTGCGTTTGTGATCTAGGCCTGGCCATATCCGTTTTGTTGCCACACATGTGGTGATATTGTTCCACCTGTGATTTGTTCTATCCTTTGCCTCATGCTTTAGCATAAGTTTATATGTAGCGATTGGTATACCAATATTCAACATTCTGGTTGAGATCGGTAGAACGGTTCCTTTTCTGGCGTGTTCATCGGCTTTGCAGTTACCCACGATATCTCTGTGCCCAGGCATGCACCCAAATAAGGTGAATTTTGAACTGTTCAGCCATCTCCCTAAGAGATAGGCCACAGTTAAGGGCGGTAACTGAGTTCGTAGAAACAGCGCCGAGTGGCTGCTTGACTGTCTGAGAAAATCCGGATATTCGCTGAGGATATCACGCTTTCTTTTAGCCATGATATGATGTCTTTGATCGCCAGAATTTCCGCTTGGAACACGCTACAATGGTTTGGGCGGAATGAGAGACTTACGTTAAGTCGGTTTGAGTACGCCCCGCAGCCGACCCCTTCCTCGGTTTTTGACCCATCTGTATAGAAATGAATTGAATCATCTCTCAAAAATTCTTCGTCTTCCCAGGTCGTTCTCGGTGGGATTGAGACTTGGAACTTATTATCAAAAACCAATTGGGGGATGGTGTAATTGGAGTGAATGGGGATTGATCTGAATAAATTCAAGATTGTAGCGTGACCGATGTTATTATCGGTCCATTGGGAGATAGCTCTAATACGATAGCTGTACTGGCGGCCATTTGTTTGCTGAAGATATCTAGTGGTATGAGATTATGGAGAATATTTAGAGCAGCTGAAGGTGTTGATCTCAGTGCTCCGCTTATACACAAACAGGCTGTTCGTTGGACCTTGCTTAGATTATCGCAGTAGGACCTTCTAACAAAAGCGGTCCACCATACCACTACTCCCGGATGTGAGTATTGGTCTGATAACCGCGGTGTATAGCCAGTGTGTGATTTGGGGGGAGAAACCCCATTTATTACCAATGGCTTTTTTACAGGAAAATAAGGCTACGGTGGATTTCCTGATTCTTTCCTGTATATTGGCTTTCCAGTTCAGTTTTTTGTCTAGGATTATACCTAGATATTTAGCTTCGTTTTAAAGTTGAAGTGAGATTCCATTTATTGATGGAGTTGTTAGTTGAGGAATTTTGTATTTCCTGGTGAAGAGAACGAGTTCAGTTTTCTGAGGGTTGACCCCTAGATCACATTTCCCGCCTATTTTACTAGTTTATTTAGATCGGTCTGCATCAGGTCCGTAAGGACGTGAGCATGTTTGCCAGATACCGCAATGGAGACGTCATCTGCATATGCAATCACTTTGAATCCCTCAGCTTCTAAGTCAACTAGAAGTTCATTGACTACTATATTCCATAGAAGAGGGGATAGGACTCCGCCTTGCGGTGTTCCTCTACTGACAGACCTCTTTGCAGAGAAGTTTCCTAGAGTAGAGTTGATTCTCCTGCTTTTTAGCATTAGATTTATCAACTCCACTATGGAACTATCTACTTTGAGCTTCGTCAGTGCCTTTGTAATTGCAGAGTTGCTGACGTTATTGAAGGCACCCTCTATACGTCGAGGAAAGCTGCCTGAGTGAATTCTTTGTGATGGAGGGAATATTCTGTAGTACGATCCAGGGTGTGTAGGGCCATTTCTACAGATTTTCCATTACAGTAGGAGTGTTGTGCTGTAGATAACAGTTTAGGATCTATTGCTATACGCAGGTGGATATCAATCAGTCGTTTTAAGGTTTTAAGAAGGAAAGATTAAAGACTTATTGGTCTGAGATCTTTTGGGTTTACTTTGGATGATTTCCCAGCCTTAGGTATAAACACAACCTTGACCTCTCTCTCCACTGAGTGGGGTTATAGTTCAAGGTGGTACAGCCGATGAGAATAACTTCAAGGACAGGGATATATTATTTTTTAAAAAGAAAGATTAAGCTATGAACAAAACTATTTTTGGATGTTATAGGCTCAAACAGTGCTTGATTATACAAAGGGCTTTGCAGAAGATGCAACTTAAGCTCAGGACGGATAGTTTGGGTTCAGACAAGAAAAAAATCGTATCGGAGGAGTAAGTCTATCATCCTCCTTTTAGGCGGGTGGGCCATTTTGTAAATATTGAACTGAGCCGCCCGGCGCCGGCGTTGCTCGGGGCGTAGTTGAAAGGTTCCCGTTCTTCCGTTCCTGTGGGAATATAGGGATGAAATATAGTTTAAATTTCAGAGGGTTAATGTAAATCTTAGGGCTGAAAGAGTTTTTGAAATCGGAAGAAGTAGTATTATAGTTCCCGTTCTAATGCAGCATCATAGTGCTGAAAATTTTTTGAAATCTATGCAGAAAAATATCAAAACAATTCAAATCTGTTAAATTCACCATTAATTTCACCGCAGAAACTAAAAAAAAAAACTGTATAAAGACAACCTCCATTCCTCGATCTCTTCTTACCACGTTCTTCTAATAAATAATTCAATCAAATACAACATACAGAAACCCTACACAGACTAAGAGGTAAATAACAAACGATTCTTTTCATTGTTTGAAACACAAATATGCAGCCATGAATTCAAATTCAAGGATACTGAATGATTAGTACATTCTTGACTAAAGAAGATTTTACGGCAGAGTTAAATTATATTTTAGACTGTGCAAAACTAAACGGTTTAAATGAACAAATACTACCAAATACAAAGAAAGATATTACAACAACAATTCAAATTGTCTTAACTGAAACCTGGCTCAATCCAAGTCAATAGGACACTGAGCTCTTTAGTCAGGAGTTCTCAGTGTATCGCAAAGACCGTCATTACGAAAAGCCAGAAGATGTGGGAGGTGGTGCATTGATATCTGTAAGAAATATTTATATGTGTTCTCAAATCACTTTTCCTTTTTCCTTTACAATTGATGTATTATGTGTCAAAGTATCCGTACAGTTAAATACTATCTATGTCGTAAACGTCTATATTCCTCTAAAGATTCCTGTTTCAGCTTATACTGAGCTTGTCTTGTTTGAAAAGCTATATTTTATTATTGGGCGACTTTAATTTGCCAGAAGTCAATTGGGTTCCCTCTAAAGACGGATCCTTTCAAGTAGCATCACTGATTTCGTCTCAACAAGAGCTTCGTTTACTTGACAATATCATTTCCTCAGACTTACAGCAAATAAGCTGTATCAGAATCTTTATGAATCTCATGATCGAATTAGTTTTTTTATCTGACGCAGTTAGTTAGTACTGTTGTTCTTAAATCTAAGTATGGCATTACTAACTTTGATAATCTTCACCCACCTTTATTTTTCTGGATTTAAGCTCTGATTTATATGTTCGTAGTAAATCATTTGGTTGTTCATACACTTTTGACTTTCGGAGAGCGAATTTCGATTTGCTTTCCAAAGAACTTATTAGACTGGAAAGCCTACATTAAGACTCATTCTACAGCTGACCACAGTGTTTATATTAGTTTTTTTGAAAACTTTAACACGCTCTACAAAACTCTTTACTCCAACTATCTAAGACAGATGTCGTTCGCTTTAAGGGATGACCCGAAAAGTTTTTAGAGATTTGTCAATTCAAAGCAAAAATCGGATAGGTACCCAGTGACCTTTATTTTTGATGATACTCCTCTAGAGAATACTAACAATATTTGCAATGCCTTCGCTAATCATTTTCGCAGCTTTTTCTGTGATACTCCCGTAGTAATCGATAAAAACTTCTTTACAAATACGTAACGCGTAACTGGCTCTCAAGTAAATTTAAATAATATCCCTGTTCATAGTGACAAAATTTTAAAATATTTATCATTTCTGCAAGATGACTTTTCGTCCGGTTCGGGTGGAATCTCGCCAATTCTTTTAAAGAAATGCCGTTCCATTATAATGTTCCCACTTCAGTATCTCTTTCAGCTTTCAATCAAAACAGGCGTGTTCCCAAGCCTTTGGAAAAAAGTCCTTTATTACTCCGGTTCTTAAAAAGGGTGATAAGATAGAAATAAAAGACTACAGGGATATATCCAAAAAGCCTTGCATCCCCAAACTCTTTGAGCAACTTACTTGTGACAGCCTCTCAGTTTTTACAAAAAATATTATTTGCAGACAGAAGCATGGCTTTATGCGAAAAAGATCAACGGCAACAAACCTTCTTTCTTTTCTTCACAAATGTTCCAATGCCCTTGAAAATGGGTATAAGCTTGACTGTATTTACACTGACTTTTCCAAAGCATTCGATCAACTCTCTCATGATGTTATATTATATAAGCTCAAGGCTTTTGGATTCCCTACAATATTTATTGTATGGATTTGCTCTTATCTCGAAAATAGAACGCGCCAAGTAAAATTTCGTAACAGCTTTTCGAACCCCTTCAATGCTCTGTCGGGTGTACCACAAGGCAGTCACATTGGGTTTTTGCTTTTCTTCAATCAATGACGTTGTTTCGTGCGTTTCGTTTAGTAAAATTCTGATTTTCGCAGATGTTATGAAAATTTCTAGATCCATTCAAAATACTTCTGATCGCGTACTTCCTCAAAAATATATCGATAGCTTTGGAACATGGTGTAAAAAGAATGGTCTTAGTCTCAACCCCTCGAAGTGCCAGCCTATGACTTTCTCGAAAAAACGTGAACTTAGTAAAGCTATTTATTTAATGTCTAGTCATTCATTATATAATGTCTCAAGTTTTCGTGACCTAGGTATTTACTTTAATATTAACCTTGAATTTAGTGAGCACATAAACTCAATTGTTAGGAAAGCACAATCTATGCTAGGTTTCATAAAGACGTGGTCAAAAGTATTTGATGATCCTTATGTAACACTATCTTTGTATAACTGCTACGTTCGCCCTCATCTCGAGTACGCTTCACAAGTTTGGTCTCCCCTATATGAATTCATAAACATCGTATTGAGGCAGTTAAACACAAATTTATACGTTTTGCTTTGAAGGGAGTATCTTGGGAAGATCCATTCAATCTACCTCCTTATGAACATCGAATTCAACTTTTGCAATTGCAAACCCTTAGTCAAAGACGTATCAACAATGACCTAATATTTTTCCATCAGCTTATGACTGACTTTATTGATGCTCCCTACTTGCTTTCGTTCATAGGTTTCAACTACCGCGGAGAATCTCACCACTTGCGTAATTTAGAGCTGATTAATTGCCACCATCATAGAACCAACTACGGCATGCATGGCATGAGCCGCTATCGCGCATGAGTAGATTATACAATTCCAATTCCCTACTTATAGATTTCAACGTTAATAAAAATTGTCTAAAACAAAAATTTAAAACCAGTGCTACACATGCATGATTTTTGTTCAATGTTTCTTAGTTTATATATTCAGCAAAATGCTTCTAATTTATATTTTATTTTATTTCTAGTAGTTTTGTTTATATTGTATGTCACTATTTGTATTTTTTTTTTTTTTCATATTTATACATACATATATTTACTACACATTCTCTTTGTGCTGGTGTTGGTGTTTACTAACCCCTAACACTTGGATTCAGGCAGACGGCAACGCCATTGCCAATTTAAATTATTTTTATTTTTATATCATTAAAAAATATTAAAAATTATTACTATGTAAAATTGAAGATAAATAAAAAATAATTTTAAATATCCTAAAAATATCCTATATCCACTTGGATTTATGATGAAGAGCGTAGATAAGTATGTACAAATGAGCTTGCTCTAATCTCCGTGCTACTTAGTCTCTGAGATGCAAATAAAAAGATCAAAACATTACTTTGCTTCTAGAAAAACAGACATCAGAGCAGAAAAATGGACAGAAATAATTGATTATCCTGCTCCAATCAACAAAATCTCTTATATTTTTAGTCGCAACGACAAAAGATTAGCATCTTGTATTCGGCCAAATATTAAAAAGCTTAATTGAGAGCACAAAACAAAAAACTGAGGGCTAAATTGCAGTGGATGCAACGCTCTGTATAAAAACCAAGCCGCTCAAAAAAAAAATTTGGAGACCACCAGCTATACCTACTTCAAAAACAATACAAACAGAACAGCTTTCGCGAAACACGTTCTCCAAGTAAATAGTGTAATGGGTAGATGGAGAAGAACCAAAAACAATATGGAGTGATGTTTGACAATAAAGAACATATATTATAACTACTAAAGGGGGTAGGTACAAGAGTTCAGATAATAAAATGTTTGTGAATCGATATTTAATAAACAAACAATTTACATAACGTAGAGCTTAGGTGTGGGGAAATAAGAATAACATTTTTTTTTCAGTTTTTTAAATGAATGCATAATATCTCAAGAATATTAGGCGTGTTTTTTCACAATGCTGTAATGTAAATAACATGATATCCAAAAAAACGCTTCCCGGACAGCGCGGCTTTCTTTATTTGAGGGTTGGTGTTCTTGATCAGTTGTAAAACCAATTAAAGTCAAAAAACGAACGTTTTGCCAAATTCGCACAAAAACGCGAATAATGTTTGTCAAAAACCTAAAGCAATTGTATAGAGTGGAAATTGAAAATGTTCCGTAGTGAAATTAATGCAAGTTAACAATTTTTTTTGTCTGTTTTTTGTTTGTTTAGAAATGTCTAAAATAGGTCCGTTTACAAAGGTAACAAGGAATTGTTCTTACTCTGTTTACATACTGAGGTTGAATTCATATGAGACTTGTGATTTATGTGAGAGTTGGAAAAATTATTTAGTTACTTGTTTCAAACAAATTAAACTATTAATAATAACAAAATACAACCATTTTTATGGCATACTTAACAATTACCTTTGAAAAAAATGTCAACGAAAAGAAATATGCAAAAAGTGCTTTCAATCAATAAAAAAGACCTTTTTTATTTGCTATTACTTATTATTAATCTAACACTTGAAATCAATGAAATTCTAATCAAAAATTTTAAGCAACAAAATTGCGGAGTGTAAGTGTGGACATACGATTTTATTCAGTTAGACTCTTACCTCTGACACCCATTTTGCTTTTGTTCGAGATACATGAAAGCCTCTAGACGCACCAACATTTAAAAATGAAAAGTCGAAAAACTCATTCGATACTCGACTAAACGTCAAAAATCTATCCCCTACCAAATTCTAACCATCCTTTTATCCATAACATCAGTTGTCGGGGATGTTGTTATTGCTTTGCATGTAAAATGATGTTATACAACAGTCTTGTGATAAAAACACGCCTATTGTGTTGAAATTTCAAAAAAGTGTTTTGACTGTTAAAAATTTTACTAATCTTTTCATTTATTAAAATTTCAAGTCGATCAGAGTAAAATTGACGAAGTTATTAGTATTTGAGCGTCTACTGTTTCATGCCGGGTTTTATACCTAGATGGTATTTTTCGACTCCGAATAAATTCCGTTTTTCTAAGACTTGTCATATTTGAAGTTCATTTGCACGATAACTCAAAATCTACTGAACCAATCGCTTCAAAATTGTGCACAGTACTTCTTCACATAATCCACCAGGTATTGTCGAGAGCTTTTTTTAAAAAAAAATTACAAACTTTTTAATAACAAATTAGCCCATTCTTTTTTTTAGCGAAAATCGGGTTTTTGGCTCCCAAGTGAAACGAAAAATAGAAGAAAAAAAATTCTCCCGTCATTACCCCAAGTAACATCTCCTTTGACGAATACATTTTAATTTTTTTTTCGTTTCAGATGATTCTGTTGCGAGTTATGGTGCACACCGCAAACCAAATTTTTTTTCGAGGCGCCTCCGGACTCCGGAGTTTAGTTTTCACTCGGTCAATTTTGAATATTTTTGATTTCCTAGTGAAGGAACATATAAGTAGTACTACAATCACCAATTTAACATGTTTCTCTTCTTTCGGTGTTGACGCTATTGAAAGCAAAGATCAAGCGGATGTTATTTATACCGATTTCAGCAAAGCATTTGATTCAGTTTGCCACAAAATATTGCTTCAAAAATTGGAATCATTTTGTTTCCACTCAAGCCCCCTGTAATGGATCTGTTCCATCCTCATAAGAAGGGTTCAAAAATCAAAATTGACTAATATACCTCAAGGCAGATAAAAACTACCTCTGGTGTTCCACAGGGTAGTCATCTACTGTTTATCATATTTATTGATGATATTGTTAACTGCGTTAACTTCAGCAAATGCCTCATATACGCAGATGGTCTGAAACTTTTCTGAAAGTAACCTCTTTAAGTGATTTTCAAAAACTCCAATTGGATCTTGATAATCTACGTCGATGGTGTATGTTAAATCGTTTAAATCTTAACATTAAGAAATGTTTTGTGATTTCTGTCTCAAGATAGCATCAAACGCAAGAGTTTTCATATTATCTTGATTGCAACCCTCTTCAGAGAACTGAAAAATTCAAAGATTTAGGCGTAATTTTTGACTCCAAATTATCTTTTACACCACATATAGGAGCTATTATATCAAAAGCTAACTCAATGTTAGGATTTATCGAAAGGAACTCAACAGACTTTACTAACCCCTACACCCTTGTGTTTTTTTATACCCCACAAGTAAGATCAAACCTAGAGTATGCAGACATCATTTGGAACCAACAATCTTTTTCAGATCGAATTCAGAAAGTTCAGAATAGATTTACGAAGTAAGCATTTTACAAAATGCGATGGTGTTTTCTTCCAAATTCCATAGCTAAGCAATATCTTCTAGGTTTGCAGTCCCTCAAATCACGTAGAACTAGTCATGACATAGTTTTTGTGCGAGATATTTTATATTATCATATAAAGTGTCCTTCCTTGTTGTCCTCAATTTGTATTTATGCTCCGAAGAGGCCGTTGAGGGATAAAAATCTTCTTTTTCAATCAAGACACAGAACTAACTATGGCATGAGTGAACTTCAAGATCAATTAGAGAGTCAAATGAGATTTGTGGTCATATTGATCTGTCCTTCTGCAGAGATAAATTTCGAAATAAGCTGTATTACTTATTTTTAAGAAATTGAAGCCTTGTTATTATTAGATTTAAAATTAATTTTAAGATTTTTCTTTTATTTCGTTATAATGTAATGAAATGACAATAATGGATTTGCTGATTTAACTTTTATGATTCTCTGTTTACTTTTTTCTGTTCTATGATACGAGTAGATAAGAACTGTACATATCTTAGGTGTGTAAGAAATCTTTCTTCAGCAAGTGTTGCAAATCTTCCGCTATTACTTACATGGTTTAAGTTCAACGATTAATTAGTAATCTGGTAATTCAAATCTTCCCTTGATTGCTACTGCTGAACAAAGCCCACGTTATCACTTCAGACAAAGTGTCTTTGTAGATATTTTCGCCTGGTGTTGTGCAAGTTTAATAACAGCTTAAAAATATTAAACATGGTGCAATCATTAATTAATGGCCGATGATTAGTTAATTGAAGCGTTTTGCCTGAAATAAGTTATTATATGATGACATAACCAAGGGGCAGGTATAGACGGACATTCAATCACGTACAATAATTAATATATTTGTGGTCGAGGCGATAAGGGAAGTGTTAAATCCCAATGTGAATAGCGTGTGCCTGTGCACGCTGGTTAGGTCTTTTGTTTCTCTAAAGTCTAAAGCAGGGTTTCCCAAACTATTTTGAGCAACAGACCCCTTTTCCAAAATGAACTGATACCGTAGACCCCAAGGCCAAATTACTTTAAAAATCCTGTCTCGAGTTTTTTACTTACTTTTATTGGTACCTATTACGTAAGCAAGTTTCGCAGTAGTGCAGAAAGAAAATTTTTTGAGATAACAATAAAACATGACGTTACGATGATAGCAGGTATGAAATTCAATAAACATGAAGTGTAATTCATAATTTATTAATGCAGGTTTTTAGAAATCGTGCTCTTATTTGAGAACAAATAATAAATTCATGATTTGAAAAATTAATGCGATGGATGAATCTAGCTAAATCTGGTTTAATATTGGTAATTTGCAGCCTTAAGTTCACGCGTTCGTTGACTTTCAAACGGTTTCTTTTTTTCGTCAAAATGTTTGCAACCACACTAAAGTCTTTTTTGACAAAATATGATGATGGGAAAGCGATGAGATATTTTTCAGCAATGTTCCACAATGCAGTATATTGAGTTTCAATGCTGCGCTGCAACCAGAACTTCTGATAGCCTTCGTTGAACTTAAGCTTAAGCTCTTCGTCAGTTTGGATGGTGATCAAATCTTCTTGCATTATCACATTGATTTCTTCCATGGCTGTTATACTGTACGAATTTATTACCCACTCAGGAATTTGTAAATTCAAAAGATCCTCAAACCTTTTGGTAAAATCTTTGTGAAGCGCGTCCAAGTGACCGATATATGATAAAATAACATCGTCTTGAGGGATTTCTGTATTCTTTTCTGCCTAAATTTTGTTTATAAAGAATAAGTTTTCAAACAAACGCCGCTATAATGGATCTTGTTTTGATCAAGTAGAGATCGGTCATGTAATCACGTCAATTTTTCAGATTTTCTTCCAAATTCGGATCCTTTTCATTTAGAAACTCCAACACAGACCCAAAAATAGCTGAAAATCTTGCTTAGCAAGCATCTCTTGAAAGCCAGCGAACTTCAGTGTGCAAAAGTAACTTAGTAAAGACGTCCTTATCCTCACAAAGCTGAACAAATAACCGAGAGTTCAATGAATTGCTTCGAATCTTGTTGACAGCATTTATAACGTATTGCGAAGACTGGTGCAATCTAGGACTCAGATTTTTTTTTATTGTGAATCAACAGTATACATCAGGCTGTGTGTGAATTACCAGTACATCAGGCAATTGCCGCTTTAAGTGAGCTATAAAACCACGATGACGACCAACCATAGATGATCAGATCAACAGAAATAATTTTTCTCCATAGAATAGCTTTGTCGGTAAAAAAAAACGTTTCACTGCCAGAAAAATGGATTCTCCTCTGGTATCAGTTTCCAGATATAATGGTAAAAAGCAGCTCTCGGTACATATTTTCATCTATGATATATCGAACGTATCCTACCAACAGAGTTTCATTGCCGGGTAATGTAGACTCGTCTAACTGGAGAGAGAATCTCTTGGCCTGCAATAAATTGCATAAAATGTTTTCCACTACGCGACCCATCTCGTCTATTCGTCTCTTAACGGTGTTATTACTCAAGGATATTCTTTTTATAATATGTATCTTGAGCGGGCTTATGCAATGCATTGTTGAGGACCTCTGCAATGGCTGGTAAAATAAGTTGCTCTCCAATTGTGAGAGGCTTCGCCTACTTCGCTTTTAGCAGAGATATATTGTTGGTCGCTCGCAAGCCATCAACGTTTTGCATAGGACCGTGATAAGTGGTCCTCCATTTTTGAAGGCTTCATGGCATCGTTACTAAATACTTTTTCACATATGAGACACGTCGGCAAGTGTTGATTTGATGGAGATGAAATGAATCCAAACTTTATGTAGTCCAAACTGTACCTACTATCTCCTTTTTTTTCGTGTCTGCGATCACACCGCCAATCTTAAGTAAAAAATGTTTAAAACTACTACTTATGTATAATATCACAATTATACAATACTATGTCAATTTTTTTATACACATGTTTAAAATGTTTCATTAAACTTTTCATTTTTAGAATGGCAAAAGTAACGCAACACTATCTTTGAAGTTTAAAATAAGAAAATGTGTTAAGGGGGTCGATTGAAAAACTTGTCGACCCCCAAATCCAGATTTCGTTTTTGTCGAACCCTAAGATACCGATATCGACCCCAAGGGGTCGATATCGACCACTTTGGGAATCACTGATCTAAAGGATAGTTTGAATGATGGCTGATTAATTTGATGACTGCTTTTAAATGTTATTGATTCATGCGTGTTCCTGCTACGGTGGTGGAAGTAAAGGAGTGAGCATGATGTAAATCTATTGTAATTAGTTGTTATTGATTGGATGGGTAGAAACTGGTTTGATGTCATATATAATTTGGAAAAACACTACTTGTGTTGAAGGGGGATGGTTTTTTAGACTTTATATGTGTTGGCGCAAGTAGCCAACATCCAGACTTTTCGTGAACTGAAACTCAACAATTTGGTTAGTTACCTAAACCTTTATAGGAAAAAGATTATATAATTATAATACCTACATTCTGTCTGGTTACTGGTAGTAATTAACTGATTTACTGACAACTAATAATATCTTTACTTTAATTGATTTAAGTTGATTGTAACACGACTTGAGGAAAATGCAAAATGAAAATGAATTTATACGTAGTGAAGTAAGGTACCATCGCTGACGTGGAACTTTTACGTGGTGAAGTTAGGTACGATTGCTGACGTGGCAGTGATGTATGTGATGAAGTGAGATTTGGTGGATATGCCTTGTATTTCCACAGGGCACAGGGGTGGCCTGCTAACACTCCCCCTTGGTATATCCAGCAGGAGTCACTTAACACCTTCTTGGGCGGCAACGTCTAGCACAGCCAGCTTTATAGAGGGTCTAACGTACACCCCGGAGCGTGTCAAGATCGTTGCGCTTCGGACTTGACCATCCACTGCGATCTTGGTCTGGATTACTTGACCCTTAGCTAACAGTTCCTTGAGCTATTCTGGTCTACTATTAGAACTATATCACCTTCTTTTATTGGTTCTACGGGAGTAAACCACTTGGACCGACGTGTTACTGCTGTGATGCTTGCCAATTTTTTCTAACTACTTTTACATCATCTTCGAAGATTGCCAAAGGTTTCATTCCATTCGAAGACCCCAGAAGGAAGTGATTTGGGGTGAGCGCTGCTTCGTTTTCGTTTTCGATCGGAAGATATGTAAGAGGACGTGAGTTTACGATGTTTTTCACTTCCGTCATCATACTTCTAAGAAGTTCGTCTGAAGGATTCCTCATAGGCATAATTTTGTAGAGAACTGTTTTTATGGAGCGAACCAGTCGTTCTCAGCAGCCTCCCATGTGCGGCGAACTTGGCGGATTAAAGTTCCATTTCGTTCTGGTAGTAGAGAACGCCTCCATTAATTTATTTTGGTCGATGCAGTTCAACGCATCCCGCAGTTCCCGTTCAGCGTACTGGAAGTTAGTGCCATTGTCACTGAATATTTCACTAGGAGCTCCTCGGCGAGCTATGAAGTTTCGTATGGCGAGGATACATGAGTCTGCTGAAAGGCTGTGCGCGATCTCTATGTGGACTGCTCGGGTGGCGAGACAGGTCAGAAGGATCCACACCTTTTTGCGGATCTTCTGAGAATAGAAACGTTGATTGGGCCGAAGTAAGAAGAAGATTGGGAGTCGCGCTTTCGGCAGCTGAGCCATTATTGGTTCCTTGGGCTTGGCCCTCCGATTCTTACAGTCCTGTTATTTCCTTCTTATAGCATTCGCTGTTGGGAAATCTGGTACGTTTGGCGAGTTTCATTGATGGCTCTCTCATGGTTTAGACTTTAGATGGTGGAGCTTGCAGTGCATGTCTCTCATAATTAACTGAGTAATTCGATGATCTCGTGGCAGTATGATCGGTCTTTTAAGGTAATCGCTGGATTCTATGGAAAGGTCAATCCTACTTTTAGCTCGGATAACTTTGTGGTCATCAAGATATGGACACAAATTAAAAATTGGACTGCTCTTCTCCACAGATCGCTTGGAGGTTAAGTCAGCCAGCTCCTCTTGATAAGTAATACGTTGAGCCTCTCTTATTAGCACAAACCATGCTTCTTCAATTTCCTCTCTTCTAAGGGTTCCAGTAGTTCGTCTATGTGCGCTGTCTTTTTTTATTTTAATATTGCTTGTGTATCGGATAATGTACGCTGTGCTTTGTAACAGTCTCTGCCAACTTGAAACGTGGTCTATTCTAAGAATGCTTTCTTGAGGTGCAGTTGGAACGTGGACATTTATGTATTGGGTTTTCAGTTCTTCGATGCGTCTTCACCGTTCGCTTCTTTTGGCCAATTACTTTCCGTGGACATCAAGAATTCAGGCCCTTCGAACCATCTGGTTGTTGAAGAAAACACAGGCACACTTTTCCATTTGGTCGCTTCGTCTGCAACGTTAGCTTTGGTCGGCATCCACTGCCACTCTGTTACCTTGGTGAGGTCGAGGATTTAGCTAACTCGACATGTAACGAACTGCCTGTAACGCCGATGATCGGAGCGAAGCCAACTTAATACGTTCTTAGAGTCCGACCAGAATACTCTTCGCGAGAAGTTAAGATAGTGTGAATCAACCACAGACTTTGCAAATCGTGCACCAAGGATGGCGGCTTGAAGCTCAAGGAGGAGAATCGATAGACTTTTTAATGGGGTAACTCTTGTTTTAGCTTCTATGAGCGCACATTCGACCTGTTCATCATGTGCACTTCGCACATATGCCACAGCCACGAAACCATTTTCGCTTGCATCCACGAAGATATGGAGCTGGCGTTCAATTGTGCGTCCGCTTGAGTCATACATGTATAGCATCTAGGTATGTTTAAAGTTTCAACAGCTGGTAGGAGTTGTACCCATTTCGACCACTTTTCTAACTTTGGGTCTTTTATTTTGTCATCACAATCAATTTTTGAGCGCCATATGTCTTGCAATATTATTTTGACAAACATCAGAAAGTGCGTTAATAGGCCTAGTGGGTCGAAAATGGTCATTAGGATCTTCAGGACTTCGCGCTTCGTAGGTCGGCTACCTTCGAAAAGTATTTTTCTTTGTTGGGCGTTTTTTGTTATTTTGTACGTAAAACAATCATTTGAAGTGGACCACCACTTACCTTAAACTTTCTCGGTAGTTAGCTCGACATCGACATTCAGGTTTTTATTTTTTGTCACCTTAGAATCCTCCTTGCTGGTGTATGTACCGAATTTGTTTTGCGATATTGATGGCTTCCTTTTCAGTGGACACGCTATCCATAAGGTCGTCGACGACGTAATGGTTGTGCTGGATCGATCGAACTGCTCATGGGAAAGTTTTAATGGAGTCGTCGGTATTTCTCTTCTTTGTGAATTGGGCGCAGCACGGTGAGAAGCTAGCACCAAAGGTCATGACCTTCATTTGGTAGACAGCGGGCGGTTCGTCGGATCTGCGACTCCATAAGAACCTCTGACAAGGTTGGTCTTCTTTCCTTATGTTGATTTGATGGAACATCTCCATTATATCGCCGAATATGGCTATTTGGTTCTCTCGGAATTTAAAGATTACCGATACCAGTGAGGTCAATTGGTCTGGCCCTTTGAGGAGAAACGAATTAAGTGATACGCCCTGCACCTTTGCTGCCGCGTCCCAAACAAGTCGCATCTTACCCGGTTTATTTGGGTTAAACACAGGGAATATAGGCAAGTACCAGGAGCGAATATTTACCGCCTGTAGTTCTTTATAGGACAATTTACGTGCGTATCCTTTATTGAGATATTCGTCTATTTTTTGGTTGATGGCCTTGGCTAACTCCGGTCCTCGCTTCATTCACCTATGGCGGCATGCTAATCTTCGTTAGCCATTGGATAGCTATCAGGCATCTGAAAGGTATCATATTTCCACAACAACGACGTTTCAAAACGGCCATTCGCTCGGACGGTGTAGGTGTTCAATAAGTCTATAGCTCGCTGATCCTCTTTAGACAGAAACTCTTTTCCTGGATTTGACGCTCCGAAGTTTTCGTTGATGATAAATTCACTTATCAGGCGCTCCAGGTTCTCATTGTCACAGTCACATATGAAAACAACCATTGTAGCCTTCCCGACGTTTAGTACCTTATTGCCTACGAGATAGGTTGCCATGAACAGCCCACCCGAGACGGGTTTTTGTTGCCACAGGTTCGTCGATGTCACCTTCCTAACAACTTAGCGGTAGTCCTAGCTTGGTGTTGTTAAGACCTATCAATAAGCGAGGTGTGACATTAGGAGTCAATTGTTATTCCCTGAAGATGTTCGTAGCATCTTTGTAACGCTGTGGTGCCTAGGGTCTGTTTGGGTAGGCTAAGACTTTTCACCTTATGGACGTCTGTCAACGAGTATTTTTCTGATCCTGTTTCAACTCCTGATATCTGAAGTTGAAGTACGTGCGAGTCATTTTCAAGTCGACGTGTGTCACCGGTCCATTTGAGACGTAGATATTGAGGTTTACCTTTTAATTTCAGTTGCTTGGCAGTTCTTCGTCTAATAAAGTTACCGACGATCCATCGTCGATAAAGGCGAACGTTTTGATGGCGGTGTTGTTGCCAAACAATCTCACAGGTACAATCCGAAAAAGCGACTTGGAACACTCTTCTTTTACGCTCCTTTGTTGATGAACAGAAACATTTGCATCAGCACCTTGGCTTGTGCTTTCGCTGTAGGCATAGTCGTGCAGGAGCCTGTGGTGGTTAAAGTTGCAATTATCAATACCACACTTCGATGTTGACATGCACTTATCTTTCGGATAAGTTAAAGAAGTTCAGCCAACAAGACTCAAATTTAAATGTAATAAAGTCAAATAAGAACACCTTATAGTCTTGTTAAATCAAATAATTTTTAATGACGCGTTTCGACTATGCAGTCATCTTCGGATCACAATATACAGGGTGTCCCGTAATTCGTATGGGATATGATTTTTGGTCATATTCTAACAAAAAAATTGTTCTACAGTAAAGTCCGTTTCTCAAGTTTGACATCACTTTTTGACAATTTAAAAAAAGGCTAACTTTGGTGTACCCTGACCTTTGTTAAATTCGATATCTCTGTCGAAACTGATGATAGAAACCTAATCTTAGACTCAATTTTTTGTAGAAATAACAACTTTTAAGACTGTATCTAAATTAGGCTTCCATAGGTTTAGGGTTGCCAGATTTTCAATTTTAAGTGGTGTTCAAATTTTCTTCCCAAAACAAAGTTTTGACTTTGAGGTCATTTTTTTGGAGAAAAAGCCTGATAAACATAGAGTTTCTTTATTTTTTACAGATGAACAAAACAATAATAAAGAAAAAACTCATCATTAAGTTAGCTCAAAAACCCATACATTTTATGATACTTGGAAAAATACAAAATGGGAAAAATTAAAAAAAAAATAAAAAAAAGTTTTTGCTTTGAGGTTTGTTTGAATAAAACAATAATATGATCACTTTTAGTAGTTTTTTTATGTATTTAATACAAATACAATTATAACAAGTGCTCAAAGTGCCCTCCTTCGTTTTGAATCCATGCCAGAGCCCGTTTTTGGATTTCATTGGGGATGTTTGCTTTAAATTTGGGGTATGAATGTTCAATAGGTAAATAAGTCGTATAAAAGAATAAGAAAACAAATTTGTTCATTAGTTTATCAAATTAAGTCACGATTGCAGTTTGGTCAGAGAGTTTTTTGAAATGCTTTCATTTACGAGAGAAGAATACGCAGACATTTTTTTTCTTATATGAGTTTTTAAATGGAAATTGAAGAAAAGCACAACAAAGGATACCAGGAACTTTATACTAACTGAAAATCTGGCAACCCTTAGCCTATAGGAGTCAAATTTAAATACAGTTTCAAAGATTACAAGACTACAAGTAAGACAAGAGTTATCGACAGCAAACACCAACAATGAAATCCAAAAACGGGCTCTGGCATGGATTCAAAACGAAGGATGGGGCTTTGAGCACTTGTTATAATTGTATTTGTATTAAATACATAAAAAAACTACTAAAAATGATCATATTATTGTTTTATTCAAACAAACCTCAAAGCAAGAACTTTTTTTTATTTTTTTTTAAATTTTTCCCATTTCGTATTTTTCTTAGTATCATAAAATGTATGGGTTTTTGAGTTAATTTAATGCTGAGTTTTTTCTTTATTATTGTTTTGTTCATCTGTACAAAATAAAGAAACTCTATGTTTATCAGGCCTTTTCTCCAAAAAAATGACCTCAAAGTCAAAACTTTGAAAATCTGGCAACCCTAAACCTATGGAAGCCTAATTTAAATACAGTCTTAAAGGTTGTTATTTCTACAAAAAATTGAGTCTAAGATTAGGTCTCTATCATCAGTATTGACAGAGATATCGAATTTAACACAGGTCAGGGTACACCAAAGTTAGCCTTTTTTTAAATTGTCAAAAAGTGATGTCAAACTTGAGAAACGGACTTTACTGTAGAACAATTTTTTTCTTAGAATGTGACCAAGAATCATATCCCAAAGTATGTAAAACGAATTACGGGACACCCTGTATATTAGTCGATTGTGATCCGAAGATGACTGCATAGTCGAAACGCGTCATTAAAAATTATTTGATATAAAAAGACTATAAGGTGTTCTTATTTGACTTTATTACAATTATCTTTTGGATGTTTGCTCAAACAACGTGGGCACAAATGTTGCTCTCTTACAGTGGACCATCTCAGTGTTCTATTGAAACCTTGAAAACGTTCACAATTTTCGATAATAATTAACGCTTACATCAAGGGGTTATTACTACCCTTTTAATGTTATAAAACACATTTAGGAAAATAGGAGAGGATTTGAAAGTAGACACCGATGCACGTTGCTTTTGAATTTTTGTGAATCGTAATGCAGGGGAAACACAGACCCAGGTAAAGCATTCCACATACGGGTGGTGCGACTGAAATACGAATCTCTATACTTGACTGTACGTCCGAAGTTGGGCTCAAGGTAAAACTGCAGAGCATTCCAAGCGAGGCGGGTGTTGCGGCTAAATTGTTTTAGAGTAGGAATGCAGCTGGCTATTTCACTAGAGCACTGCTTATAGAAAAAGCGATAAAAGAGAGTGAGGCAGGTAACGTTTCGTCGATGTTCAAGAGAATCAATCGATTCTACGATTGAACTATCACCTATCAATTTTAACGCTCTATTTTGTACCCTATCAAGTAGATGCAAAGATGTTTGAGCAGCACCTGACCAGATATGGCAGTTATACTCCAGTTTTGGGCGGATGAATGCCTTATAAATTGTAGCCAGTTCAGAAGGGGTGAAGAACTTCCTGCATCGTCTCAAAAAGCCTAAGCATTTAGCAGCGTTTTTGGCGACTTCAAATATGGGGTCATTCCAACGAAGATCATCGTTTACACACACACCAAGTACTGACAGCTTTTTGGTTTCTTGGATGCAGCTACCATTCATGGATAATGGCAATGGGGGAATGTACTAAAACTTCCCTTGCATATACAACAAATATTGTTAGCTGGGGCGATAGGTTTTTGATTTGACGTTTGAAAGTGGTTGTGAGCGTTGACGAAACCTTTACCTTTCGTGATCCGACTGGGTTGTTTTGTCTTTGAAACTGAACCAGAACTCAGAGGTGGAACAACACAACTAACGGCATCGGCGAGTCGCATAAACCATTCATTAAAGTGGTAAAGATTGCAGTCTATTAACAGGCACTTATGGGACGTCCAGTTTAGTCGAATATCATGAGGCAGCTTGTTTTCCAGCTCCTGCAGAAGCGATGGATGCTGAAGATATATGGCTTGCCCTGAAACTTCTATGGTGGCACAGTAATTTTGCACAGCAAGAGAAAAGTCAACAATACTTTCGAAATCTCCTTCCTTTGGCGCTGGAGTGGCTTGAATCTTCTTAAGAAAAGCTTGGATGATGACTTGAGGTCTTCCAAATTTAGTTTGTAAAGCTTTGATGATTTGACCAACGCATTGTGGCTGAACGAGAATGCTTCTTACCGCGTTTAAAGCGTCTCCTTTGAGAGATTTTTGCAAACGCAAAAGATTCTCTTCATCTGTAAATCCGCACAAATTGGCGCTTCTTATATATGTAGTTGGATATGAAGACCGGCCATTACTCAGCATTACCTGTGAAGCTTTGTAGATCTCGAGATATAAGTTGCAATTTGGCTTCTAGTCAATCTGGAAGAGGGTGCGACTCTCCGACCGCCTGTTGTGACTGGTTGAGCTCTGGAAGAAAATGTTTGCGAAATCTCGTTTTCAGTTTGTTGTTCTGATAAGAACAGTGGGTACCTCGTCATAAACCTTGGTTGTTGTTGCAGTTCAAACGACAACTGGTGATTCGGAAGGCCATCTCCAAGTATACGTTGTTGCTTGGAACTTAGGTGTGAGTTCCGTTGCTGTAGGGAGGCTTTATGCAAGTTCTGTTGGTACATAGAGGTTGGATGCAAATTCTCTTGTTGTAAAGAAGCTATATGCTGCATGCGCTGTAGTTGTTGGATAGAAGTTGGATGCGAGTTCTGTTGCTGTGAAGAAGCTGTATGCATGCGCTGTTGTTGTTGCATAGAAGTTGGATGCCGGTTCTGTTGCTGTGAAGAAGCTCTATGGATGCGCTGTTGTTGTTGCATGGAAGTTGGATGGGAATTCTGTTGTTGTAGAGAAGCTATACGCAGCTGTTGTTGTTGCACGGTGGCGGCGGCTGAATGTAAATTCTGTTGTTGAATAGAAGAGCTTTCGGTCGTAAAACAGGTTCTGTCATTTATCTGACAGAAAGGCGGAACATCCTGTGACGTGGCTGGTTGCTGCATTTGCTTTGCTTGATGTATTAGCCAGTTGTTTACGTTGATACTTGCAACTGATGAATTTCCATCCTCTTCGTCTGATGAATGCTGTGACAACTGACTCAGCAACTGATATTTTTTATTTAAATAGTCCTTGTCTCTTTCCTCCTTAATCTCCTTCTCTTCTTCCAGTCGTTGCAGTTCCATTTGAATCTGTCTTCCATGAGAGGACGTGGTGCGATTAGAACATACGGAGGCCTTTGATGTCCATCTGGTACCAGGTGCAATAGCACTGGAACTGTGTATCTTCGTAGAAGTCAATGCGCTACCGGTAGCAGTCGACGGGAAAGTATTCGTGCATTGAAACGATTCCTGATTGTCCCAGACGAATATGGATTGATAGCACTCGGTGTATTTTAGGACGAATAGACTGTGGGTAAAGAAGAAAATGGCAACGTATTACTTGTCGCACTCGAAAAAGCAACGTCCACGTTTTGATGTGTTTCTGACGAAGGTACACCTAGACTGCTTGAAATGATAATGAATGGACCGGTTGATGAGGGCACATGCGCGATGGTAGCTAAGGTTGAGCTCACAGAAGCGACACTGAGCGAATTAGTTGGTGTATATGATAAAATTGTATTTTATTTTATTTTGCTGCGGTCGCACTTGCGTTTTCGTATTTAGCAGATGGTAAAACACTAGTGGTAATGATTGGCAATGTGGCAAGATCATAATCGCGTTGATAATTTGGAGCAGTAGTAGTTATATTATTCGAAAAATTACTGTCGAAAAAAGTAGGGTTAGAAATTTTGGCAAGTGTTGCACGTGTCGCACCTTCATTTGAGGTTGCGGCGAAACATACAGCAGCTACGGGGTTCATTTCAGAAAACTTAGAATAAGGTACCTTACCTGAAGAACATTTGGCGCAAAGCCAGTCTTGATTGGCGATTAGGCTGTCCACACCAGCGCAGTTGAAATGGCACCAGGCGTCACAATCGTCACATTTCACCATAGTCTCTGCACAACCAGGTTCATCGCAGGCATAGCAGTTGAACTCCTCTGAGCTCTGACGTTGTTGATTTCGGTGCCTTTGCCTTTGCTATTTTCAGCGATTTAGTTGAAGTACCCGCTTTCGTACCATTCCGTGATGATGACATCTTTAACACAATAGGCAAAGAATGTTTTGTAAAATGTTGGCGCAAGTAGCCAACAGCCGAAAAAGATTATATAATTATAGTACAATAAATTATAATGAGGTAATAGAAGTAATAAAGATCTTACATTCTGTATGGTTACTGGTAGTAATTAACTGATTTACTGACAACTAATAATATATTTACTTTAATTGATTTAAGTTGATTGTAACACGACTTGGGGAAAATCCAAAATGAAACTGAATTTATACGTAGTGAAGTAAGGTACCATCGCTGACGTGGAACTTTTACGTGGTGAAGTTAGGTACGATTGCTGACGTGGCAGTGATGTATGTGATGAAGTGAGATGTGGTGGATATGCCTTGTATTTCCACAGGGCACAGGGGTGGCCTGCTAACAATATGGAAGCATTTTTTGTTGTAGCTCTTTTGTTTAATCTTTTATCGGTTTGATGCTTTTCTACCAGTTTCTTTGTTGCTCTGAATGTCTGAATCTATTTAGATCCAAAAATTCTTGAGTACATAATATATGCCTTCTCAGAAATTAATGTCAAGCAGGAAATGGAAATCTTTTTAGAGTTATTCAACTTTTAGACGTCACACAAACATGATCGAGAAAGATTATAGCAGATATCAGCTCCTGATGTCGATTTCCACCTCTTTTTCCACAGCTACATATATGAAGATATCAATGTTAGAAAATTTTTACATGACTGTAACCTTAAACCTATTAGTTGAACCTGCCAAAATTCTAAAGGCAAAAAGAAATCAAAAACATTGAAATGATGCCCAAATAAATTGCACAAAACAAACAAGCCACAATGACCCTAAGACTCCTGGAGCTACATCAACAAAGCTCATCCTATTACTCCACCTGGTTTAGTCGCAACTCAAGTTTCAGGTCTATAAACGAATTGCATGCAATAATGATATTTATAAGCATAACAATATGAAACCATTTATTTGTTTTCCTGGCTTCCATGCTTACATATCTAGTTGACGACGACGGCAAAAATACAACCAACAAATATCCTTCCGTTGTTTTGTCCAGATTCTAGTGCCACCACTGCTATCACTAGCCCCTCCAACAATATACTCAGTACAATTCATGCGATTGCATGTACCTACTTTCGAATATCATAAATTACTTTTATTGCAGTCTTTGGCACTATTACCGGGGTCCGAGAGAGAGCGAAAAGCATTTACAGCTTGCTGCACAGCCACGATACAATAAGAATCCTGTTGGAATGTTTTCAATTTCGTTATATTGATTTCGCTTTGCAAACTAGATACGTTTGTAGGTAGAATACTAAAAACTTTATATGCATTGGTCAAAGAATTTTGCTATCTGGCCAAAATAATATGAATATATCTAGGGATATGCAGACAGACAGTCCGGTGAACTGGCTTAAGCATGAGAATTGCAGGTGGCAGGTGCTGGGTTAAAGGTGTCCACTTTGTTGTTCCATAATTCTATTGCTACGAACAGCCTGAAGGTGAAAATTAATTTTCCTTTTCCTTAATTGAGGTGGAATGAATTGTTGCCAGAAGGTTGACAGAATTAATGGGATACCAAAGAATGGGACAGCAGTGGATAGAAAAGAAAGCTTAAAAAGGTTATGTGTGTTTGTATACCATACCTAAAAGCTCTGATGTGCATATTTATACTCTCATAGTGAAAGTGTATGTTCATGTTCATATCCATGTACAAATATATTTTGCACTAGAAGACCTGAGGCGGATTAGTTTTGGAAAATTTCACAAAAGAAAAGGGGATTTTGGAAAGAGTTATCTGACTGCTGGGACAAGGACCAAATCTGAAAATTAAAAAGAATCTATGATGCTCTCGGACGTTCTTGTATTTGGGAATGGTTTTTTTTTTCAAATGTAATTTAAGAATTTTATGTCTGCTGGGAGTATATGAATTTTAGCAGCTGTGTCCTTAGGATTAATATTCACACGCTAAGAGAAGAGAATTATTTGGAATTAATATTTCAAATATTCTATTTATAGCATTGAAGGAACACTACAAAATGTACCCACATCACATTTTTTATACGTACCTACACATTTTTCTCTCTTACTGATCCTATTCTATAACGAAACGAACATATATGACTTGATTTAGGTGCCAAATTAACACTAAAGATTTTTCTCACGTTTGTTTCTATGTGTTTGAGTACTAAAAGGCCAAGTCAGTATTTGTCAAGAATTAAATTTGTCTGGTATCGAATAATAATAATTAATTTGAATTCGATTGTATTGAATTGAAATAACAAACGAACCCGCATCTAAATAAGCGTTGTTTCTCTTGTCTGCATAGAAGTCGCCATAGTTGATTTCGCAGTTTCATCTTCTCTATAGTCGTTCCATTCCGTCTCACTTCATGGATGTCGGTTATGTTTACTTTGCAGCAGTTTAGAACCTCCGCTAATTCTCCTGGTGCTTTTGGGGAACCTAACGTTCAACACGGATATTTAAAGTTCTTTATCCTTAATCCTTTCTTCGTCTGTTTGGATCATCGAATTTGAAATCAATATACATGGTTGTGTAGTTATCCCCAAGCACAACCACAACTTGAGGATAAGGGCTTTTAAGAATCGGAATTGCAAGCCCCATTGGGTTTTAGAGCCGCCTTAGCTGGTTCGCCAGGAGCCCGTTCGCCACCAAGTCATGTTACTCTTTGACAACACTGTATTGTAATGGTGAAAAAGATTTTAAAACCATTGAATGGCTTTCCGACTTCCAGTCTCCTTTTCCAAGGGAATATGGGGATGGAACACAGTCCTTGCTACTCCGGAGTAATGTAGCACTCCTACGTTTGCTACTCGGGGATAAGAAAGCACTCTAACGATGAAAGAATTTTTGAAATCGGTCCAATTTTTTCTTATAACTCGTTTTCGCTTCCGTTCCCGTGGGTATATGGGAATAAAATTTAATCCATGCTACTCGGGGATAATGAAGCACTCTAATAGTGAAAGAATTTTACAAACCGGTCCAGTATTTTTTTAGTTCCCGGTTATGTTCCCGTTCCCATGAGAATATGGGAATATAATAATAGTCCACGCTGCTCGGGAAATATGAGAATGAAATATAGCCCATTCTACTCGGGGATAATGAAGCACTTCTTCCGATTAAAAGGTACTAGCTTTAATGGAGACTGATTGTGACGATACCAGCGTTTTCAACTCCGTGATGTCACTAGTTTCAATATACAATGTAGGTACCGGTTATGTTCCCGTATCCGTTCCTATGAAATATGGAGATGAAATAAAGAATCTCTAGAGCATTACTCTGCTTCGAGCAGCTATTTCGAAGAAGGTTGTCGTAATTTTCCGGTTTTTTTTTCGTATAGAATCTTAACTGATATTTTAAATGTGAAAGTAACTCTGTCTGTCCGGCTTTCTATGTTGCCGTCTCCCGCCGAAACTACTGAAAAGATTTAAATGAGATTTTGAACAGATATAGTCTAGAACCTGAGGAAGGACATACGCTATATTTTTTATCCCAATACTCCCACGGGGATGGGTCAATTATTATTATTAATAGCTGGTTTAACTATATTTATATCTGGATTAGGAGCTAATTTTGAATTTGATTTAAAAAAAATTATTGCTTTATCAACATTAAGACAATTAGGATTAATAATAATAATTTTATCTATAGGATATTATAAATTAGCTTTTTTTCATTTATAAAGATAAAGATAAAGCCTTTATCATTTCTCAGACTCCAGACTATTTTAGCTCCAAAAATTATTCAGTTCGCCGTTCGGCGCAGGAGTCTTGGAACTTATTCAATACAAAATCTAAGTTCTCGTTTCCGTTCCAGATGGAATATCGGAATGAACTATGGCCTATGTTAGCTCTAGACCATCTCTGTTCCGAATTTCATTCAAATCGGCTTAGTAGTTTTGGAGCCTATTGAATACAAACAAACAAATGTTTCTTCTTTATAATCGATTCGATCGATTATCAACATTTTAGCTCTTTTTTTGTTGGAAGAAAAAATAAAAATTTCTCATCAGCTCCATTTATACGTATAAAAAAATTTTTGAGGCAAAAGTTGTAAAGAATTTAATCTTCTGCAATATTGTAATAGACACAAATAGCAAAAAACCGATAGGAAACGAGATATTTGCGAAAAAGGATTTTTATGACCTTAGACCTTTGATTTTTAATAGACGCTGACACCCTACAGTGTGTAGGTTTTGATACAACTTTTGTGGTGTCAAAATAGAAGTTTATACAAATTTTCTGCTAGGTATCTTAAATTCCGAGGTAAACTTACTATAATGACTGGGCTATTTGCAACTATGTACATAACAATACTTATAATCAATCAAAGAAAAAAAATTTCGAAAGCTTCTTAAAAATAAAAATATCAATTAAAGTTCCTCCCGTTTCATACCACATCCAAGAGGGCAAATTGAATGTTTTCAATCGGATGCCAGAAATTACAATTGTTTTTAACCAATACGACGGATGCTTTTCCTCTTCAATATGGAGAAGCACTTCATTCGCCTTTCATTACTTCTAAAAGTCATTACCGTTGAAGCTCAAATGGATGCTAAATGAACCTTTGATTACGCAACTTTTCAAGTGAAAACCAAGTGCCTACTACATACTAAACGTGCAGATTCCCCGTTCGGCTTCTTCAAACGAACATGGAATGAAAGAAACAAATATGCGAAAAGTAGCGAATCGTATAACGATTAGCGCACAGAATGTGATGACAATTTGATGGCAGCAATGTGAGGAAAACAGATCCGAGTAGAAGACGTCTCGACTCTAAGCACATTTGATAATTTAGATGTTGTAAGAGGGTAAGTGCCGGAAAGCGGAAAGTGATAGGCAGTGAGCATTTCTATCCTTTCTGTGAGTCTGTAATCATCGAAATATGTTATGCCTTGCCTGCTGTGACTTCTTTAAAAGGGGGGTAGGTATAGCCACAAACCACAATATCGTGTTCGCGTTATTTGATAGATTTGTCAAATCAATGAACCATAATTGTTTTGTAGGCAATGTATTCTGTTTGATGAAATATTAATTAAATCAAGACTTCACTTTTGGAATTATAATTCAAGGTTAAGGACTAGAATAGGAGAGTATTTGGTGATGTTCTTGTTCAAGTATGTATACAATTTCAAATTGGAAGGTGAAATTAAATCAGAATAGGAAAAGCATAATATATATACTACTAACTGTTCCCGCGAATTCGTCCGCGTGGAATAGCAACTTTCGGTATTTCGGCTTTTTTGATTTGTTAGGCTAATTATTTTGCATCAAAATAACCTATACTTATATAATATTATTTCATTTGAGTAGATGTTTGCACACGACCTTCTTACTTTTCCACCTTTTACCAAATAAAAAGCTTTTGCGATTTTGATAAACGTGACCGTGCGCCGTGCCACATAGACTTGCCATGGGATTTTTTCTGAACCTGCAACTTTAATATAAAATACTAGTTTCACTAGTAATATTAAATACTAGTTACAGAGGAAACTGTATTTTTTTAAAACTGAAATGAAATATCAGTGGTAATTAAAGGAATACGGGTGAATCAAAATGTTTTCTCCTTTTGCCATTCCAGACATTATCAAAACTTTTATAGTGCCTCATCCCAGATGTGTAATTTGTAGCTTTGTACAGTAGATTTATCATTATTGGCACTCGAACACCAACTTGCTGCCAATCCTGTTAATCCTAAGGAATTGAGAAACTCTATGGGGTATGATGTGACCAGCTCAGTGTCCATAATATTGTCTACTGATAGACATTCGACAACGTCCCCCACCACGTCAAACATAACTTCTTTCTTTATACGTTTAATTATCTGATTAGTCGGCGCCGAAATCGATCTTTCACACAGCCATTCCCGTCTGCCAATATTTAGATATTTGAAAATCAAGGCATTTCTACTCAGGTCAACTGTGTTTTCGACAGTTTGACAGAAACCACCTCACGGTGAAAGAACATTTATCTATCCAGCAGTTTCAAGGTTCCCGTTTCCGTTTACGGTGTCGTTCCTGTAGAAAAGCAGGGATTACTTATATAGCCCATGTCTTTCCTCAGGCTCTAGGCTATCTCTGAAAAAATTTCGTTTAAATAGGATCAGTGGACAGTGGTTTCAGCGAAAGATGGTAACAAAGAAACACTAACAGACAGTGTTAATTTCAGATTTATAATATGTAAGGATGTCCATCTTCAGGTGCTAGAGTCTCTAGACTATCTCTCTACCAAAATTCATATACATAAATAGGTTCAGTAGTTTGATGTAACAATATTAAAGACCCCCGTTCCTGTGGGAATATGGTGACCGTTCCTGTTGCAGTATGGTGACCGTTCCTATTGGAATATGGTGATGAGTTAAAGTTCATGTTACTCTGGGGTAGTGTAGCATTCTAACGATTGAAGAATTTTTAAAATCGGTGCAGTAGTTTCTAAGCTCCCGTTTACGTTCCAGTCCCCGTGGGAGTATTGGGATAAAAAATATAGCGTATGTCCTTCCTCAGGTTCTAGACTATATCTGTTCAAAATCTCATTTAAATCTTTTCAGTAGTTTCGGCGGGAGACGGCAACATAGAAAGCCGGACAGACAGAGTTACTTTCACATTTAAAATATCAGTTAAGATTCTATACGAAAAAAAAAAAACCGGAAAATTACGACAACCTTCTTCGAAATAGCTGCTCGAAGCAGAGTAATGCTCTAGAGATTCGGCCGCCGAATTTGATTGACGATGCTCAAGAACAGCTTCTTGAGGATGACGACAAAACGCTGCACAGGTGGGGACAATATTGTGATGGCCAGCTTAATGGAGAGCGCTTTCCAGTAGCTGAACATAACTTGACGAAATTGCTTTTATATGACTCACTATTCTCAACCCTATTTTCATAGGAGGTGAGAGTCTGTCCAAGCAATGCAAGGAGAGTTACCTTCTTCTAATATACAAATGAAGAAGTCACGAAGTTAGGATAACTACCGTTCGATCAAGCTAATGTCTCACACTTTGAGAATCGTTGGTCGGCCGACGACAACGAAAAGTAATAAAGCTATCTGATAACCAAAGCAGGTTTTTTGTGGTAAATCAACAACATTACTGATGCAATCCAAAGTATAGGGATCCTAATGGAAAATATCGTGATCCGTTAAAGGACTTGACTTGACTTCGAAAAAGCATTCGATCACAACCAAATATGGTTTTATATGGGTGGCCCTCAAACAACGAAGAGTTTCAGTATAAAAAGTTTAAATACTCGTATCTAGGATCTATGATCAAAAGCAAAGCAAATTGTAATGACGACACTAATTTTTGAATGTGGACAAAAATATGAGAATTACGCTTCGTATGTCAGCAGGAGTACCTAATAAATGATCGTATTAGAAGTACCATAATCGGTGGAAGCCCTCATGTTGCAAAAAACAGAGCATGGCTGGTTCACATTCAGAGAAGAAATCCAAAGAACCCTATAGGGCTGCAGATAACATAAAGGAGGGTACCTTACATATTGATAAGTGACCTTAATATAGAGCCCTTAATATATGTATACGCTGAAAGCAACCTGTCGGATTTGTAAATATTCACATGTTTCTTTTTTAAGTTGTAAGATTGTTAATCTTCAAAATAATCTTCAGATTTTTGGTCAAAGGGGTGTGGGAGATCATGATAAACCTTCAGTGTGATGATGCGCTCGATACACAAGATGGGAATACACTGCGAGCTAGCGTCACGTGCAAATTGTTAGTATTTAAATTTGGAGCATCTGCAGGGTTCACTGAACACCTTATGTAGTTGCTTCCCCCACCGCCAGTAAAAAAAAATATTTAGAAGCAATTAAACCAACTAAAATCACGTGCTAAGTTGTTCCAACAAATAGTTTTTGAGTAACAGAGTCCAAAGGTAAAAAAAAGCAAAGTTCTTTTTTAAATGAAGTTTTTACAAAATTTTGCTTTATCAAAGGCAACTTTTCTCTAATAAATAATCCATGATCTTATTAATTCAAGAGACAAACATAGAAAACCGATTGTTAAAATCATTATTAGTTTCTGAGAAATTCAAAAAAACAAAAGACACTTTATCCTGAAAACCGCCTATTTGCTCAGAAAATGAATTTTAATCAGCAAAAACCAGTAAAATTCGATTCTCTTGATAAAAGTAAATTTTTTTCATTTCTCAAAAAGCGAAGAAAGGTTTTCTCGTTCGGTTTTCAGTGTATGTTATAGTTAAGAAAAAAAAAATAAGTATACCAGCAATAGGGCTCAAATGGTGGATCCTTCGATTGTGAAGCGTATACTAGCTGCTTTGTGTTCCACAAAATCTTTGGAAATTTTTAATTCCATCGCTCGTTACTCTCGCAACCCAAATTTGTTTTCAACAATATAACAAGGACGAACCAGTTGACATCATTTCAATGCTCAAGCTCAAAATAACTTTTTTCAAACTGTCTCGCCTTATTCCTACAGATTATAGTTTTAATGCACCAGCTTTGACAAGAAACCAACTTGAGACATCTCTTGTTCAATTCAATTGCATTCACTTCCACTCCAAACTTTTTGTATAAACTTAATTTGGACTATACATCCAACCAGTGGCGGATCCAGGATTTGGGCATGGGGGGGGGGGTCTATTACTCAAAATTTTATCTATACAGGGTATTCCGTACTTCGTGTATTATCCTTTGGGGTGTGATTCTTGGTCATATTCTAAGAAAAAAAATGTTCTACAGTAAAGCTCAATTCTCAACTTTGACATCACTTTTTGACAATTTAAGAGAAGGCTAACTTTGGTGTACTATGACCTATGTTAAATTCGATATCTCTGTCAATACTAATGGTAGAGACCTAATCATAGTCTTAATTTTTTGTAGGAATAACAACCTTTAAGACTGTATTTAAGTTTAGCTTTCATAGGTTAAGGGTTGCCAAATTTTCAATTGCTGTTCAAATTTTCTTCCCGAAACAAAGTTTTGACTTTGAGGTCATTTTTTTGCAGAAATTGCCTGGTAAACATAGAATTTCTTTGATTTTAACAGATGAACTAAACAAAAATAAAAAAAAAAACTCAGCATTAAGTGCACTCAAAAACCCATACATTTTATGATATTTGAAAAAATACAAAATGGGTAAAATTAAAAAAAAAAGAAAAGATTTTTAAATTTGAGGTTTGTTAAGAATAAAACAATAATATGGGCACTTTTAGTAGTTTTTTTTATGTATTTTATACAAAAAATACAGTTATAACAAGTGCTGATATTTGAAAAAATACAAAATGGGTAAAATTAAAAAAAAAAAAAAAGATTTTTAAATTTGAGGTTTGTTTGAATAAAACAATAATATGGGCACTTTTAGTAGTTTTTTTATGCATTTTATACAAATACAGTTATAACAAGTGCTCAAAGTGCCCTATTTCGTTTTGAATGCATGCCAGAGCCCGTTTTTTGAAATTCATTGTAAGTGTTTGCTCTCGATAACTCTTGTCTTACTTGTAGTCTTGTAATCTTTGAAACTGTTTTTAAATTAGATTCCTATAGGCTTAGGGTTGCCAGATGTTCAATAAGGATAAAGTTCCTGGTATATTCGTTGTGCTCTTCTTGAATTTCCATTGTAAAACTCATATAAGAAAAAAATGTCTGCGTAGGCACTTTGAGCACTTGTTATAACTGTATTTTTTGTATAAAATACATAAAAAAAACTACTAAAAGTGCCCATATTATTGTTTTATTCAAACAAACCTCAAATTTAAAAATCTTTTTTTTTTTTTTTTAATTTTACCCATTTTGTATTTTTTCAAATATCATAAAATGTATGGGTTTTTGAGTGCACTTAATGCTGAGTTTTTTTTTTTATTTTTGTTTAGTTCATCTGTTAGGTTAGGTTAGGTGGAAGTGGCTGTCAGTCAATGAGTACATTGCCTAACACACTTAGGCCGCAAGGGCCCATTGTGATACCACAGAGATCAGCAAGTTAATCACCTACTGATCTCAGAAACCCGATGTAAGATTAACGAGTTGATCACTTATTAATCTTCCATTACGGGACTAGCCGGTTATTCACCTGCTAGTCGAACCACGTGGAACTTTTAATGTATTTTGAAAGACTTTTAGGGTCTATGTAAGCTAGGTCGCTAGTATCATCGAAGAAGAATTCACCGAGATGAGTTTTCCTCCTATGAAGTAGTGCAGGGCATGAGCAAAGAAGGTGTTGAACGGTTTCTTCCTCCTCCTCGTCCATGCAGCTTCTGCAGAAATCATTGGAAAACACACCAAGTCTTTTGGCGTGTCTCCCTATTAGACAGTGTCCCGTAAGAACACCTATGGTAGAACCTAGATACAGACGGTTCAGGGCCAACAAACTCTTCGAGCGTTTTGAGTCAACACACGGCCAAACTTTTTTGGTTGCAAGGCAGTTGTTACTCTCAGTCCATCTAGTGTTTGTTATCCTTGAAGCGTCTTGTCTAAGTAGGAGTTTACATGTAGCGATAGGTACACCTATGTTGTTCCATTCTGAGCGTGGGGAAGTGGTCGTGCCCTTTTTGGCTAGTTCGTCTGCCATACAGTTGCCTGGTATGTCCCTGTGCCCTGGCATCCATGAAAGGTGAATGTTAAACTGATTTGACATCTCCCTCAGAAACATCTGACAATTTTGGACCGTGATGGATTTTGTAGAGACAGAGGCAAGAGATTTAAGGGCAGCTTGGCTGTCTGAGAAGATCCGAATATCCGTGGAGGATATGACGTTTTCTTTGAGCCAAGACAGCACCTCCTTAATCGCCAGAATTTCCGCTTGGAACACACTACAATGATCGGGTAGGCGGAAGAAAAGACTGAGATTCAGTTTTTCTGAGTAGATTCCACTTCCCACACCTTCGCTGGTTTTTGAACCATCGGTGTAGAAGTGTATTGCTTCATTTTCCAAAAGAGCGCCATTTTCCCAAGCTTCTCTTGAAGGTATGGTTACTTGGAAATTATTGTCAAACACCAACTTGGGGGTGGTGTAGTCGCATCGATTCGGTAAGAATCTAAAGTTATCTAGAATGGTAGTGTGGCCGATTTGATTATTGGTCCACTGTGATGTAGCTCTGAGTCGAGTAGCTGAGCTAGCTGCGACTTGTTTGCTGAAGATATCTAGGGGTGTGAGATCTAGTAGTACATTGAGGGCGTCCGATGGAGTTGTCCTCAGTGCACCACTAATACACAGACTAGCCGTTCTTTGAACTAGTTCATCTGTTAAAATCAAAGAAATTCTATGTTTACCAGGCAATTTCTGCAAAAAAAATGACCTCAAAGTCAAAACTTTGTTTCGGGAAGAAAATTTGAACAGCAATTGAAAATTTGGCAACCCTTAACCTGTGAAAGCTAAACTTAAATACAGTCTTAATAGTTGTTATTCCTACAAAAAATTAAGACTATGATTAGGTCTCTACCATTAGTATTGACAGAGATATCGAATTTAACATAGGTCATAGTACACCAAAGTTAGCCTTTTCTTAAATTGTCAAAAAGTGATGTCAAAGTTGAGAATTGAGCTTAACTGTGGAACATTTTTTTTTCTTAGAATATGACCAAGAATCACACCCCAAAGGATAATACACGAAGTACGGAACACACTGTATATACGAGGTTTAGCAGATTCAATCAGAAATTATTTTCATGATGTTGGCGTCGATTGCTCATATATGTATGTATGGCCAAGGATTCGATGGAGCTCCGGCATGAGTGTCCAATTCATTGGTGCACAGGCTCATCTCAGATCGTATTTCCCCCTGGCAATTTATGTACATTGCATTGCACATAGCTTTAGTTTGGCAGTCAATGCAGCGTGCGAAGTGTCAGGAATCAAAAATGCGTTAGGAACTATCGGAGCGATTGAAGCATTTTTTTCACTGGCCTAAAAGACAAGACGTTCTACACCAAGAAATTTCAAAAATGACAATCAAAAGTGAGAAAAAAAAACAAAAGTTGAAGTCTGTTTGTCCTACCAAGTGGGCTCAGTCTCATGAAGCAGTTGGAACGTACGTTAAACTGCAACCGGCTGTTATTGAATATTTGGAAGAAATCAAAACGTGGAAATATCGAGATACTTCGCAAAATGTATTGCATCTTTTGACAGCGATTTCGACTGTTGAATTCCAAATCGCCTGTCACATTAAAGAATCAGTTAATGAAATTGCCACGCCGCCACCGGCGCCGTTGCAACGTTCAAGCACAAAGTATTGAAGACTACTACAGAATTTCTTCCTACATTCCGTTTCTTGATACGTTCATTTCTCAACTCAAAAGTCGGTTCTCGGAACACAAATCCATTTTCCAAAGTTTCGGACAACTGTTTCTTAAACAAGAATTTAACGAAAAGAAATGCGCTGACTTCTACACATTTTACGAAGATATATCGGATTGATCGAAAGAAAATTTTCTGTCAGAAGAGATGTGGAGGGAACGAATCCACGGCCAGAACATCCAAAATAAGCTTAATGCTTTACTGGTTAGTATCTTTCGATCAAAAATTTACATGTAAAAAAGTTTATATGATCCGAGAAAAGGCACCTTTTAAGCAAAAGTGAAAGCCTACACAGCACGCTCTGAAAGGCGCTGATGTACCATTCAAACCTTCCAAAAAATCGTTTATCTGAATTTATATTTTGTGAAATAATAGCGATGTTACAATTTCTGATTGCGCTTCATGAATATTCAGTAAAAGAACTTATGTAATCAATCATGATCCAACAACCAATTTTTGCCTAGTAAGTCCCTTTTATCGGATCGAGTCACACATGCAAACAACAATCTGACGATATTTTTCAGGTTATCAATAGCAAGTCGTTCAAGAATGTTGATTATATTTTGCGAGCCTTGGCAGTACAATCTGTAACTACAGCAACTCCAGAACGATCAGTTTTCGACGTTGAGGAGGATCAAAACTTACCTGAGAAATACGATGGGGCAGGAACAACTAAATGGTCTTGCTTCTTTAAATATTCATACCCATATTGAACTTACCGAGGACGAAATTCTAGTGGAATTTTTCAAAAAACCTCCAAAATTTACTAGTGTTTGAGGTAGCCTGCTCTTCAGTTTCTTATGAATTGTAATAAAATCAATAAAGTTCTTGAATATTTAAAATAATAATGTTACTTCTCTTTTACTTTTTTGTCTTGCTCATGCTATATTTTTCCGTCCCGTAACGAAATTTGAACATTAGGAGCCGATAAATATTACAAATAACATTTTTTATTTTCCCGATTGGGGGAGGGGACCCGAAAACCCCAACCGAGGATCCGCCTATGCATCCAACGATTCCAACTCATATAACTCACGTTGAGCACGTCATTTAAAAACCCTACCCTGCTCTACTCTTACCCTTCATTGTACTACTATTTGTGCTTTTTTTCCCTTGTTCAACAATAGAATTGTTAATGTTGAACTAATGAATAGAATCACGATGTGATACTCAGTGCCGGAGGCTTACTATACTTGTACTTATAGAAATTATGGAAATAGAATGTGTTGAACAACGGAAAGGGACTGAATTTTTTTTTTGTATTTGAAATTCAGTGATGTATAAAGCAGAGGAAGAGCTCCTTATAGGAAAAACAAAACAAGAAGAAATATATGCAACGCTTGCAAATGGATTCAAATGACATTGCTATGTATTACGATACGAGTATTGTTTCATGCATTGCAACAAAATTCAAAGTAGGCTATGAGATTTAAAGAGGATGTTTTAGATAAGGAGGTACTATCTGCTTTGTTGTTGGAGGACATTAAATGATCTGAGGAGTGCTTAAACGTAATGCTAAATGCTTTTTTTTGTTTTGTTATGTTAAAGGATAATACTCTTGAAAAGGCAATGTACCTTGAAGTATAATAGCTTTTTTATTTGATGTGGAAGTGTTGAGATAAGCTATACAGGTGCCGCTTGAAGGCAAATCTAGTTCTTATCAAAAGAAACTGCGACGCAAACAGTTCCTACAGTCAACAGCAACTAGTGTTTATGAAAAATTCATGTCAAGAAAACTTGCTGCCGCTTTACTAGACCAATGCGGTAAAACATTTGAAACTTGTCACTCGAATGATAACGGAGTCCAGTTCAAGCCCTTATCCGTCAGAAATTTGAAGTGAGCGGAATCGTTATAAAATGTTGGCTTTAATTCATGGCATGACATCATGACTGCTCACAAGAATTTTACCAACAGTAATAAAAGTGTTGCAATATTTAATTATAAATACCTATATGGCGTAACGCGTAACCGAACAAAAACAGCTAAAACATCTCATCCCGTATATGCCACAAGTCTAAGTCCTCTTTACACTGTACAATATTTTCTTCTGTGGCTCGGCGCTGATTGACAATAATTGCGCCCAACTTTTTAGTTTTCTATCTTTGCAGCATTTGGGGCCAGATGTCAGCAATAACTCCAAGTATTCTTCCAAGGCGTCAATATCTCGGGCTTATCTGCGTAGATAAGTGACTTCACATATATTCCAGCGGTGTCAAATCGCCAGATCTTGAAGATAATTCACAGACTTAAGACTCGAAGTTTTGTAAAAATCGAGGTCATCAACGACTTCGTTTCGAGACATACGTACGCACTACGCAGTGCGGCTTCATTTTACGCTCAAATCAAGTGACAGCTTTCAAAAAGACCAACTCTGAAAAAAGTATTGCCAGATTGAAACTACACGTCTACAATACCATTTAGAAATGGCACTAGACCGCCAGGGACAACCACAGCGTACTAATTCACGGAGTCCTATGGCTACCAAAACAATGCGACAAATTGGACAAAGCTTTGGAGTCGCGAAAATATGAATTTTGGATAGATTTTCACAAATTGCTGAAGGATATCCCAAAAGAGGAGTTTATGTTTGTTGGTCGAAATTAACACAGACGTGGGACACGCCAGCAAGAACGGTGAAGATTATTATGAGAAGTTATGTTATCTTATTGTATTAGATACCACAAAACACACCCTATCACATAGCAACCATTTGGTAGCCAAATTTATGAAACTTATGGTGAAAAACTGAAAAGTGATACTGGGTGAAGCTGCAACCCAACAGAGTCGAGGACTTTGACTAGCTTTACCAATGTATGAAAATCTATTCAATTTGAGTTTATGTTATCATACGAGTAAGAGGCTCATTCGAGCCATAATTAGTTTCATGATGAGGACAGTGAGGTAACTCCAAGTTGGGCAATTCGTATGAGCATCCCCGGCAATAAAAATCTGTACATGAGAGCATAATTTTTATAAGTTGGTGAAGAAAAACTGACTCATTATTTATTCGCCGATGCGAAAGGAGTTGCATCTACAAAAGTTGAGTACAGTGCTCATGCTCAATCCAAAGAAGTCCTTTGAGAGCAAATCTAATGAATCTACGCTGTATACTTTCTATCCTTGAATTATGGACTGCTTAGCATGGAGATCATATTTGAGAATATATTCAAAATGAGGTCGAACATGACACCAGTTCAAGAGTGAAGTATAGGGGTTCGTAAACTTCTTAGCCCCTTCTTTTAATTAAACATAACTAACACTGAATTTTCTTTATGAACAATGTACTTGTTATGTGGTGTAGTCTAAATTAGCACTGAAGTGAGCACCGATGTCCTTTATAATGGACACCGGACATATACAGTCGTATTTATAATCCCATTCCAAAGTATGTCTAACTTTGGACAGCTCTTAGATCAGTGTCCAACTCCAAATCGTATTTATAAACACTTTCAGCGCTGTCTAAGGAACGTCTAACTTTAGACACCGAAATTGGTTGTCTAAACTATGGCTAAAGTGGCATTTGCTACAGCAAAAAACAATTTTGTTGAACATGTTGTAAAACACTGTTGAGAGCTCTAAGATCGAAAAAAATAGGTAGTTTGAGGTGCAAAAATACTACTTTCAACAATTTAATTTATAAATTGCACAAATTTCATCGTTGTATGAGACTTGGGAAAAGCTGTAACTCAAAGTCAAATCAGCTGCTTTTTTGGTCTGGTTCAAGTGCTACGCCACACTCTTTCAGAACGATTTAGTTGTTGCACTCCTATATCAAAACACAAAAAATGGTACTGCACGGATACATCATGAACGCCACCAGTTAGTTTTTCATTCGAAGCTGACAGTTTGAGGGGTTGTTTAGACAACTGTTGGAATGCATTTATAAATACGAAATTGGCTAAGGGTTGTCCAACCCTTTAGACACCGTCTAGTTGGACAGTAGTCTAAGGATGTTCTAAGCAAATTTTATAAATACGACTGATAATGTTTGTTGGGAAATCGGGTAATTGAATAAAAAGGTATACTTTCTTTTTTTTTTAAAAAGTTACAAGTGTAACTCGGATTAAGAATCAATCCATTTTTATCACACCATGTGGCAAAATTGTCAACATCAGATTGTAAAATAAGTCCATCCGCTGCGAAGTCTATATGTTTTTGAAAGCTTTCACATCATCAGCGAAGATCAAGATTTCACTTGATGACAAGTTAAAATTAACATCAGTAATGTCTAGAATAAAAAGGATAGATCCACGGTGACTACCCTGTGGTACACCTGATTGGATTTTAAAAGAATCTATAGGACCTTTTCTAGATTTTGCGTCATAAGATTTCATAAGATTTTACCTTATAATCTTGCACACACAAGTGGTTTGAAAAATTTGGTGATACACGAAAGCTTAGAGGTGGGTCTATTGGTAATGATGTCCGATTTGATACCTTTTCTGAATACAGATGTAATAAAAGATTTTTTCTACAGTAAGGGAAATCTACCAGATTTTAACTGCAATGAACACAAATAATTAAGGGGAAAAGCAAGTTAGGATCTACATTTTCCTTAAAATCACTGGAGAAATGCCATTTTCTGGCCCAGAATAGTCATTGTTCGAAGAACAAAGATAGTAAAGGACTCTTTCTAGGTCATTTTTCACTTTCTTTTTAGTCAGCAGATGTTAGATTGTCAAATAAGACAAGCTTTAGTTGAGAGGATATCAATGAAGTTTTCTGAAATGAACTATGAAATGTATTGAAGGAGACAGATTTAAGTCACCCTTCAGTAAAATATTTATATCTGAAGAAAGATTATTTAAATAATCTAACACTAAAACCACTTCATAAAGCACGGTCAGAAGGGAAGGAAAGTCTGCAATAAATGAAAAAATTAGTAAAAATTTGAACAGTTAAAACACTACTTTTTATATTTCCTCAGAAGCACATTTCGGAAGCAATGCTTCCATCGTCAGTGTTAATTACATAAACTGTGTGTGAGTCAAAAGTAACTTCAATGCATATTAGAAAAATGAGCACGATTGACGCATGAACGAATGCATGAACTTGCGAATGCGTTCTAAATACAATATCAAAATTTTAAGGTTTAGTAAAAGATTTTGGTATTCGCTCTTCATAATATGTTTTGTGGCACAGGATTGCCAACTACACATTAATTATGAGCATTTAATTAATTCACGCCAAGTTTTCAGATGTTGCTAGAAGATGTTTCGACAGAAAACTACAAAAATTAAAATTTTTCAAATCTTGATATGCAATCTTTGCTAACCCACTTAGAACTTTTATAAGATAAAATTTCGTCAAAATCTAGTTAGCCAGTAACGAGAACGTCAGTTTTTTTTACATCACAAGAAATAATCCTTCATATAAAATTATATCGAAATCGCTACAGCCGTTTTCGAGAAAAAAAAGTAGGTATTATCATAAAGGTTATATGGCAAGTACCGTTATTTCAAGACTTAGAAACCCAATAATTTCAAAAATCCCTCTGTAGGTTTCCTCACAGACCCTAACTGCAAAATTTGAATAAAATGGGTCAAGGGGTTCAGACTTTAGATCCATATACGGACATACGGACATAACAGACATACAGAATTGCAGGACAAAATTTCTTCGTGTTCTCTAATGTAATGTGATATTTAATTGTTATTTCAAAGTTTTTCTTCTCCACGATTGCAAAACTTGCATTATAGTATAATGTTATTATGTATTATAATCGCAAGTAAAAATAAAAGTGATATTTCCGGACAAAAAACTATTGCGGCATGAGGACACCACCTGCTTCTTCTTCCTCCTCACGAACGGACCTTAGATACCTATCGAAACCGCCTACGAAAAGAAAAAAAAGAGAATAAGAATCCTGATGGAAATATTATATGTATTGACAAATGGTTTTCCGAAAGGTATAAAAGAGCTATGTATATTTATTAAATATTGAAAATAACGGGATGTTGACTGAATAGGTACCTATCACATTTGTATTCAAAAAATAAAATCACATCAATAATTATACATAACACTATGTGCGATAAAGGCTTACCGACAAATCCCAACCCCTCAATAATAAACAAAAAAAAAACAATTTTATTTCCTATTAAAACGGTTCACGACTGTTAAACTCTTCGGAGAAACATTAAACATGCAGCATACTCTTCTATAAAGCTAACCCTCTTAAAATAATCGTGTCTCATCGAAGAAAAGAAACCCAGTCCACCCTATGGTCGTCCCTTAGCTTTAGCCATAAGAACAAATGAAAAAAAAATCAGAAGAAACGCAAAACAAGAAGCCAAAAGGCATTAATTCCGATGCATGAAATGAAAATGATTCCATTTCATTCTAGTATGACGACGATGATAATAATCCTTTTTTGTTGTAATACCACTGCTTTCCGCTTCAGCACTTTTACTTGATGTCCGTTGAGTGATACATGTGTATCCTTGGCAGTACATACACCGGATACACCGCCCAATGAGGCATTGAATGGGAATACCAACGTACCAACTACCAACCCATCTTAACTCTACGTCGACGGCTCTTCCAGACGTTCTCATTCTCGTTGTCGGGCGGTTGTCCTCCTTCTTCTTGACTTTCATTATTAGAATTCTCTTAGAAAATTACGAGTGTTTCTCAACTACGTGGTAATCTTCACATGGGCATTAACATGACTGCGACTTGGTTAAGACGGATAAACGTTTCATTCTATTGACTCGGAGCTGGGAGGCGTCAAATCTTGACGAAGGAATAAAAGTGCACAGAAACGAGTGAAAAAACTGTCAGGATCTTGTTGCATGACATGATGGGGTGTTAGTTGAATGTGCTTTACTTCTTTCATAGTGGCAGCTTTGATGTTTGTTTCTTCTTTTTTTTTTTGCCGACGTTGTTGGTTTGTTTATTTGTTTGTTTTGTTTCTTCGTGGCTTCATTCTTTGAATCTCCTCCAGAATAAACTGTTGCACTTCAAAATGGACAGATTTTGTTGTTGTATAAGTTTTAACCCCATGTCAAGATGACTAATGAAGTAGATAAACAGAATTATCATCAACAATGAAAGAGGTGTTTTCTTTAAAAAATCCGCTGAGCTTTTATTGTTGCTTTTTGTGGTTGCTTTTTAAGCGGCAGTGCTACCAGAGCAATTACACTTTAATCTAGTAGTAGTAGTAGTAGTAAATAGATTTTATTTTCTTATTCAAATCGTTATGTATAACAAAATCAAATAAAGCATGGCAATGCCGTCTGCCTGGTTGACAATCCAAATAAATTACATAAATACATTAGTTGTGTTTTTTAAGTCTCTTAAATATCGTAAACAAATTTTTCTTATTTTTTTTTATATTATTAATAAATTATTATTAATTTTTCTTGCTTCAAAAATTTTCGGAGAGAATTCTATTTCTGTAAGCTTGCGCTACTTTGCAGTACATGAAAAGTTTTTTCACATCCATTTCGTTTAAATACTCTATTATTTCACTGTCAGTTAAATAATTGCAGCCGAAGAAGAAGCTCCTAGTTTCCATTAAAACCGGGCATTTTCCTAGAAAATGGAAAATATCTTCTCTTTCCCCCCCATTACACAGACTGCATAAGCTGGGAAGGTCCTCTCTATGTGTCCTCCTCTCTGTATAATTCAAATGTAGAAGTTCTGCACGTAGTTTCATTATCATCATCGAGATATGCTCCACACTGTTCTGGTCTCTGAAATAGTTTCTTTGTCCTAGGTTATGGCATAGGTGACTGTAAACAACTCAGTGTACTGAGCTGGTGGCATCTTCGATGTAGATTAGATTTAGGATTTTTATTATATAAACAACTTTAGTTACAGTTTTATGTGTTTTTGTTAAATAAAAATAGATTTTTACATAATAAAAATAAAAGGCAATGGCGTTGCCGTCTGCCTGTTTTTGACTCTATATAAAATTAGTTTAAGTAAAATTTTTTCTTTTATATTCCATTATTAACTAAAAACATGATATTTAAATTCAATTTTCGCTCTTTAGCAGATAACATTAATCATATTCGTTAATTATAATATACCGGTAACTTTTTGCGGATTTTAAATATTTGTAAAGGCTAGTCCAGTTTGAGCCATTTAAAATTATCTTTGTTTGCTCTAGGGTAAGTGTAAGACAGCCGAAATGGATCAATCTAAGCTCTCTGAATACAGGACATATGGCTAGGAAATGGAAGCAATCTTCCTTTGCTTTGAGATTGCACAAACTACAAAGAACTGTGGTGGCGTTATTGTAGGGTGTACCATTTAGATTTAGGAGATCACCCCTTGCTCTGCAAATCAAGGATATCGCTTCCACACTTAATTCGTCATTAAAATAATTATTGCACATCAGATTATAATTCAGTTCCGTGTATATCACCCTATTTATAGAGGATATTGCCTGCTGAGTGAATTCATTGCGCTGGGTGATGTCCAAGGCCTCAATTACATTGTATAACTGACTTTTTAGTATATTGATATCAGACCACTGAATATTTAACTCAACGCTACATTTTTGTGCCATTAATTCCCAGTCGACGATCCAGTCTATTTTTTTTTTCGAAAACGTATCTTGTAAGAATTAGAGGAATTCTATTTGAGCTATAATCCAGCACTTTTAGAACATAATCGAAGTGCAACTTTAAGGTGTATATGAAAAGTGTGGGTAACCCTGTTTCTAAATTAAGCACGTAGTTTGGTGTGTTCAAAGGTAGTTTAAAAGTCTTTTTTAGAAAAAAACGTTGAAGTTTTTCTACTTCCTCAAATGGCTTAAAGCCCCAGGTTTGGCAACTGTAGCACATGACCGATCGCAAGACTGTTTCGTATACCTTGTATTTGGCAGACGATAGAACATCATTATTGTTAAAAACCTTCTGCCATGAAGCATTGATTAAGCTTTTGGCAGAAGACAGTTTTTTTTCTAGGTGAGACTCCATTTTCATGTTAGGCTTAAGCAGTACCCCAAGATATTTATATTCCAACACAGTCTCTACATCTTCGATGTATTTCTCTCTAAGCTTTTCATCAACCATTGCTATTAACTTATAAAGTTGACCTCTCCATACGCTGACATTTTCAATGTGCAAGTCTAGCTCCATACCACACCATTGCGCGAGCTCGTTCCATTCCGCATACCAACTGTATTTTCTTTTGACTACGTATAAGGCAGCTTTCTTGGGAAGTCTTTCATTATTCATGTTCAAAACTTTGATAATATAACCCACCTGGGCTTTGAGGGTTTTGACGAAGAGTGGTGATAATCCTGTTTCCAGCATCACTACGTAGTTTGGTGTGTTGGAAGGGAGGTGGAATATCCTTTTAATGTAGAACCTGAGCAGCTTTTCCACGCTTCCACATTGCTTGTATCCCCATACCTGTGACGCATAGAACATAATAGATTCAGCAACTGCTTCAAACACACGGAATTTACAACTTTGAGCTATACTTCTGTTAGAGAAACACTTTTCCCACGTGGCTCCAATAGCTCTCTTTGCCTTAACTAGTTGTTCACTCAGATGCTTTTCCATGCTTAGGTTTTTTTGGTCAAGCACACTCCTAGGTATTTAAATTCGTTCACGACTTCAATAGGTGTTGAATTGTAGAACCATCTTTCGATTTGGAAATTTCTTCCTCCACCATTTCTGAAGATCATTATCTTTGATTTGCTTAAGTTAACTTGAAGATTCCACGCTGTACAGTACCTATGCAGTTGATTGATCATCAATTGAAGCGATTGGGGTGAGGTAGATAGTAGTACTATGTCGTCAGCGTAAAAGAGGGCCTTTTTAATTGTCGCCGCAAATTCTACACATCCGGAAATGCAATCCGTTAGATCCTCTATAAAAAGCGCAAATAAGAGAGGGCTCAGTGCACATCCTTGTCGAACGCCAGACTCCGTTTGAAACCATTCGGATAATTGTTCTCCATTCCAAACTGCTGACTTAGTTTCCTTATACAGATTTTCTAAAACTTTTCCAAACTTTGTGGACATCCCAAGTCCATAGAGCTCGTAGATAAGCGCTTGCCTATCCACCGCATCAAACGCTGCTTTGAAATCGATAAAGAAGCTGTAAAGTTTTTTTCTGTTTTGAAGGAAAGATTCCCCAATGCTTTTTAGTACAAAAATATGATCGACCGTAGAGTATCCCGTCCTGAAACCAGCTTGATATTCATTCAGTAAATGGTTTTGGTTGATCCACGTATTGAGCCTCTGTTGCAGAATTGCGGTAAATATTTTGGCGCAGGGACATAAGTCCCCGGGACATAAGTCCCAAATTTTATTTTTGGGACTTATGTCCCATCCTAGTGAGACATAAGTCCCAACTTCGATTTGGGAGTTATGTCCCACGCCATCGGGACATAAGTGCCAACTTTTTTCCATTGAAGATGGGACATAAGTCCCAACTTTTCAGGAATAGAGCTTAGTAAATCGTTGTACATTTCTACTAGGCAACCAAACAATTTTTGCTTGCCATAAAGTTGTTGGTCCTTGACACCTTTCTCTCAATTGATTTTAGCCAATGGAACCAATAACATCTAGATAATCTCAGAATCGTTATATACTCTTTGAATACCGATTCGAAGGCTCTGTTCGAAATATTATATTCCATCCAGCGGGCGATGGAAAATGTTTACTTTAATTATAGCTGAGGTATTTGCACATATAGTTCCTCCGACTTTCTACTCATTAGAAAGTAGAGATATGGTTTTCCGGAATTAGGAGATAATATTTTACTTGTAGAAGTTAGTAAGATTTTTTTAATTTAAAAAAGAAACTTAAAAACTTAGAGTTTTTGAGTATTTGAGAAAATAAAATTAAAAAATCGCGCGATTTTTTAATTTTATTTTCTCAAATACTCAAAAACTCTAAGTTTTTAAGTTTCTTTTTTAAATTAAAAAAATCTTACTAACTTCTACAAGTAAAATATTATCTCCTAATTCCGGAAAACCATATCTCTACTTTCTAATGAGTAGTAAGTTTGCTTTTTGAAAAAAGAAACTTCAAGAATTTGAGAAAAACACAGACAATTTTTCAGAAGGGCTTCTGAAAAAAATGTCTTAGCTTGTAAAAGTATATTCGGAGGGACAAAAGTCCCAACTTTTATTTTTGGGACTTATGTCTCATCTTAGTGAGACATAACTCCCAAATCGAAGTAGGGACTTATGTCTCACTTAGATGGGACATAAGTCCCAAAAATAAAATTTGGGACTTATGTCCCGGGGACTTATGTCCCTGCGCCAAATATTTTATACGAAGCATTAAGAAAACTTATCCCCCGATAGTTCTCCGGATTTTGCGTGCTTCCTTTTTTGTGAATTGGAAATATTAGGGATTCTTCGGTTGAAAGAATAATTGAGCTTATTTATAAGTTCAAAGGTACCGTACTTATAGAACTCAACAAGTATTCCATCGGAGCCTGCTGCCTTGTCATCTTTTAAATTCTTCAACACGTTAATTATCTCTTCATGAGTTATTCGCGCATCCAACAACTGATTTTCGATCCTTGGTTTAGCGTAAGCAATGTTTACATTACTGGAGTGGTGATTTAAAAGTTCCTTGAAATGTTGGTAGAGTACACTTGGTGTGAGATCTCGATGAATCGTAAACTTATTTCCTGCACTTCGCAAGTCTCCTAGACTCCTCTTCGAAATAATTATTGCGCTTGCGTCTACACATGTCTTTGAAAATCTTATTTGCTTCTAAGTATTGACTTTTACAAAATTCATTGTCGTGTACACGAAGTGACTTCAACCATGCAAAAGACCTCTGTCTAGCACTAAAACACTCTCCATCAAACCAGGGTTCAACTGGTATCAACCTCTTCCTGTTGATCTTAAGGGTTGGATAAGCAAATCTTATACAGCTTGTGATCGATGCTAATTCTTTCACTTTAATCTACTGACTTACTTGTGGCTTCAAAGGCAGAATTGTTGAAGTAAATAAAGTATAATGTAGGTAATAAGGGCGGGCATTTGTTTAAAAAAATATATACATTTGGTTCGAAAATAAAAAATTTAAAATTTAATTGAACAGCAATATCTTCTTTAGAAACGTCGTTGCTACCAGTAAAAGCTGAGTACAAATTTCTTCTTATTTATTCAATTAAAAATTTTGATGTTGAAATTAACCGGTGTTATGCGGTCGTGATAAAACGAGTCATCTACAAAAGTTCATACATGTGCAAATTCAATTGGTCCAACTATTCAAAACTGCTTTAGGAATAATAAATTCTGATGATCACAACATTATCTGGGCTAAGAAATGCAGAAGAACTTTAATTGCAAATCGGACAAAAGAACAAATATTGATGTTGCAGCATGAGCAAATAATTAAGTAAATTATAGCAGTCCCCAAAGACGAATAAAAAGAATGACACGAAACCATAACTTACCTTTTCACGCAGCATGTCGCGTATGCGTCCAGCTTGGTTTTTGGATCGATGTAACTCCAACTGCAACTCCAGACAGCGTTCTTGCCAATTGATCTAAAAATAAAAATTGTATTTCATTCGAGAAATTTTATTTGAGTTTCGCAATTAACTTGGGACCAGATCAAATCCTAACTATTAACTAACTTTCTGTGTTACCGTCTCCCGCCCAAACTACTGAAAAGATTTAAATGAAATTTGAAACAGAGATAGTCTAGAACCTGTGGAAGGGCATAGGCTATATATTTTATCTCAATATTCCCACGGGGACGGGAACGTAAACATATGCATTTGGGAGCAGAGATAGCCTATAGAGACACTAGAACCTGAAGAGGGACATCCTTACATATTACAAATCCGAAATTAACACTGTCTGTTATTTTTTTTTTTTTTTTGCTACCATCTTTCACCCAAACCACTGATCCGATTTAAACGTAATTTTTTCTGAGATATCCTAGAGCCTGAGGAAGGTCATGGGCGGCCATAATTACTTACTTACTTGATAACATATAAAAACTATTTTTTTAAATATGATTTGGGCTCTCTGATTACGAAACTGCCATCAGTTTTGATGTGTCTCAATGTCTTGTGGTGCAAGGCTTCAAGATCGGTTTACTTCAGTTTAGCTTATAGGACTAGAGAAAATCCTGTTGTTTTTCATCCTTTGGTTTTTTGTGCTCTCTACAAAAAACGTCCTTGGAATTGCATCAAAATTTTGTTTCGTTTTCTAGTTATATTGAAAAAACCAGTGAATATGGTTTAGAACCCATATCTCCGATTTGCACCTTCTACTTCAATAGCACTTTCGGTTTTTACTTAGTAACTAGCCCATTAATCGATTCATGCAATAAAAATCCGCCCTTTTCGAGTTCCTTTATATGCCCTTTTTTACGATATAACTACTATAATTACGGACTGCAAGCCACGCTTTGAAGTCACAAGTATTTATTAGAAATCCTAAAGCTATTCAGTAAACATCTCGTTCAAAATAGGAAAAGTTGCGCAAAAAAACAGTTACAACCGTTCTGCAATCATTACTCTCATTAAGAACCGGAAATCGCAGTGGGGAAATTGCTTCGCAATTGAAGACATCAAAGTGTTCCACTCAACGTGCCATTGAGCGACTCGCTCAACTTCTTGAGGGTAAACTATGATCAGGATCTGCAAATAAATACGAGGATCCAGTAGTAATAACTACAGGCAAACAAAATATGTGCAAAACAGCACGCAATACGTGCCTTAATAAATGAACTATGGAATAAGCCGGTGTCTTCGACAACGGTCAAATAGAGGACAGGAGATGGTTGATTGTTTGGGCGAGTTGTTGTTTGAAAACTTCTTTTTCGATCACAAAAGGTGAAATTGAATCTTCAGAAGATTTTTATAGAACGATGAATACGAATTTCAAGTGTTGGGCACGAAACGAACTCGATTGAGGAGCACTAAGAAAAAGAGGATACCTGACTCTATGGCTTCTATTGTTAGGCACTTCTGTTATCGATTGGTATGCTGTTTCCAAACTTGACTCGAACCACTACCTTGTTGTAGCCAAGGTACGGATGAGTGTATCCTAACCACGACTCCCGCAATCCAACGCTGTGAAGAGAAATAACGTCGGAAAGCTATAATCGCAAGAGATTGCCAATACTTTTTTCAATAGAGTTTTCCTCCAACTATCCTTGAATTCTACGCTGCCAGCAGTAAGGATTTCAGATAAGGTAGCAATGCTAACAAGCCATCAGAACCGCAGTCTCTTATGTGTTGAATTTCGCTCGGCCTCCAAAACAAAACTCATGGTTCGATGAAGAATACAGGAAGGCAAATGCAGTCAACAAATGTTGATGAAAAAGAGCTTAAAGGATGCATTTAAACACTACAATGAGATTTATGTACTCAGAGAAAAGGAAGAGACGTGAGAAGCGCTAGTTTGAGGAAATTGAGAGATGTCATGAACAGAAATGCGATTCGAAAGTTTTACCAAGAGGTAAAAGGATCATGACGGGGTGGCACACCTCAAACTCAAACCTGTAAAGATTAGCAGGAAGACATAGTGATAGAATCGCTGAGAATTTGGAAAGACCAAACTAGCAAATTGCTGAACGGCTATGAAGACACGAAATCCGCTGTCAGACAGAATGCCCCATTCAACTAGGACGAACCTGAAGACTGCCGTCCTCCCGACCTGGAAGTAAGACTTGTCATATGTAAGCTTCAATCAAATAAGACTGCAGGTGCAGATGGACTTGACACCGAGATTTTGAAGGCAGCAGAAAATCAGCAAGAAAGAAACATGCAACAGGTGATCTACATTATATATCTAGTCAGAGGAAAACATTTCCAGAACCGAATGGAACTTCAGTATCCCTCCTCTTTACCTCTTTAACGTCGAGTATAAGATCTTGTCTGCTGCAATATATGAATGTCTAATGTCAGACATCAGCAATAAATTAGATTTTTTCAGTGCCAAAACCCAGTTCTGCCATACGGCGAGGAAGCGTATATAAAGCGGGTGAGGAAACACTTGGTCGTTTCGAAAAAAAAAGTACTCCGGATGTTGGGAAAGAAGATTCAACAACGAACTATGCATATAAGCTGTACCGTGATATGGGCAACGGGTTGGGGTCAAAATTCTGCCGGGGTTAAAATTCTTTTTTCATATATCTTTTCATATCATCTTTTCAAAATTCTGCTTTTTAAAATTCTGCTTTTCAAAATTCTGCTTTCCAAAATTCTGCTTTTCAAAATTCTGCTTTTCAAAATTCTGGTTATCAAAATTCCGCCAATTATAAAGAAAAAGAAGGTTTGGAAAATGTTAAATCCAAACCTTCTTTTTCTTTATAATTGGCAGAATATTGATCATTATTGCGAACTCTTGCTTTCTAAGGAATTTCAAAGTGGGGAAGTAGTTCTTTGATTTCCTCATTGTCACTCTCCTACTCAAAAGAATGAAATAATTCAGTTAATTTATGATAAAACTGTTATAAGACTAAAGATGCATTCCCAAAAACGCAAAACAATACAAAGGCTTGGAATCGTCTGCTTAAAGTAATAGTTGCCCTTGCCCGTAGCCACGCAGGTGTCTATAAATGTATTGGAGACCTTCGAAAGGAGCTTACCAGTGCCAAAACAGAAATTTAGCGCACGAAGCATGGAGAGAGGATAAAGGAAAAAAGAAAGAGTATAAAGCACGCGCTTAACATTTTCTAAACCGTCTTTTTCTTTATAATTGGCAGAATATTGATAATAATTGCAAACTCTTACTTTCTCGTCGCTCTCCTTCTTTGTTTTTGTTCTTCTGCAAATAAATAAAAAAAGAATCTTGAAAAGCAGAATTTTCGTTTTAAAAGCAGAATTTTGAAACCAGAATTTTGACCCGCTCCCATGAGTAACACGATTGCCTCTTATAGAATACTTAAAGATTGAATTTTGTAAGAGTTTTAACGCTTTAAATCTTCGTAAAGTAGTCGATAAGACCCAAAGGGACCGAAGGGGAGGAGCCAACTCCATGAACCCTTGAATTCTTAATATACTCTTTTGAAGAACAATTTAAGAGCACAGGTTAACAATAATTGTTTCAATAATTTCAGTACAATGGAAGAACAAGTTTCTTTCTCTTTTTACAAAAACTAAATGAATCCAGTATTTGCGAAATGGAATAACCCTAAAACGATAGAAAAAAAATTATGTGTGGTATATTTTCGCCAAAGACTAAGTAGATATTTTTGGCCATAATAAACGGAAAACCTTAAGTCCATACATTCTAACTCTTTAAAATTTACTCGCCTTAAAAAAAAAAGCATATAAAAAAAAATCCGGCCAAAAAAAAACTGGTTTATTTAAAAAACGAGAATGTCTGAATTACATATTCTATTTTGGTCTCACCAAACTAAAAAACACAAAGTTGATGTTATAGCAATATTTAGATATGAATTTCTCATTTTATGAGGTTTTAGCTTAAGTCTATATTATTATTATTATTATTATTTATCTTTATTTTCTTAAATAATTTACATACATATTTACATTTATCTCAGATTAAGGGCTTGGCATTCTGCCGTCTGCCTGATTTGACATTCCATAAAAACAATAATTTATACAAAGTGAAAAATTTTAAAAGAAAAATATAATTTTAATTCTTACTTGATATACCTACATAGGTTTTAAGAAAAAATATGTTAGGCTATATTTGTAATTTTCATTTTTATAAATCAATTTTGACGTGATTTGAAACACAAAACAATAGAAAATGTAGCTTTGATATGAGTTGAAGCAAAAAAGGTCTCAATTTCGGCATGATTTGAAACAAAAAGATATAGATTATAATAGATAACTGGCTGAGTGAAAATTTTCAAATTTCAAAGCTATTTCGGTAAGTTAATGCGTGTTTGCAGTAGTTATACAAAGTACACCAATCAATCGCTCCATTTAGTATGTCGTGGAGTCTACTCGTTGTAATGAAACTTTCATCAAAGTGTAGTCGGCGAATTTCCTGTAAGATTGGGCAAACCGCAATAAAGTGGTGTGTGTCTTCTCTTTCTCTTCTGTTGCATAAACTGCAGATTTCTGGTAGATCTGCTCGATGGGGACAATAGTTTAGGTTTAATAATTCCACTCGTGCCCTGAAGATAAAACTTATTGCTTCGATCGGCAGTTTAATATTGAAGAAGTTTACTTCTGATGTTAACTGGTGGTTCAGGTGTATGTAAGTGCTTCTCGTTGTTGATGCTGATGCTCTGGCAATACTTTGATTGTAAATGCTTTCGTCAACCTTGGCAGTAATATCTCCGAACATATTCCTCCATTCATTCACGTTAGATTCCGTTAGCAACAAGTGAACACCATGTGATGAAGCTAACTGTCTCCATTCCTTAAAGGGGGTCGAATTTGATTGGAGCAATCTTAGCATGAAGGATTTGTGAAGACTTCTTTGATCTCTTTTCATAACTTTTATAATATATTCGTAGTTCATTTTCAGGTTTTGAATATATATTGGTGTGATGCCGGATTCCACGTAAATAGCATAGTTCGGAGTCGAATTAGGTAGTTTGAACAAACGTTTGAAAAAATGTCTTTGAATGCTTTCGAGTTCATCAAGATGGTGGTATCCAAAAATCTGAGTACCATAGCACAGGCATGAGTTAACGGTTGCTTGGAATACGCGGTATTTGGATGCATGGTCTATTCTTAAGTTACCAAAAAAAGTTGGCCACATCATACTTATCGCCATTTTAGCTTCCTTGGCTTTTTCTTTAGCATGTTTCGAGTAATTGAGGTTATGGGTGAGCCAAACTCCAAGATATTTAAACTCCGGTACTACTTCGATGCGTAAATTATTGATCGACCATGTCTCTTCCATGTTTCTTTGTCGCGCTTCAAAGATCATTATTTTTGTTTTAACTATGTTTATCTGAAGTCCCCATGTTTCACAAAACGTATTCAGCCGGTTAATTTGAAGTTGAAGCGTGAACGGATTGTCGGCTAATAGAACTAGATCATCTGCATAGAGAAGAACTTTAACAAGATTATCGGCGAAGACTATTCCTCCTGGAAGTACTTCAGATATGTCATCAATAAACAAAGAAAACATAATTGGGCTTAAGATGCAGCCCTGTGGAAGACCCAATGTCGTATCAAACCAATTAGAATGTTGCGATCCATCCCAAACCGCGGCGGTAGATGACTTCAAAAGCTCGGCGTATATTAATAAAAATTTTCTGGAGATTCCTACAGACGAGAGTTTGTACATCAAGGCCTGTCTATTTACTTTGTCAATAGCCGCTTTAAAGTCCACAAAACATGCGTAAGTTTTTTTCTTCTTATCAATGGACTTTCTTGCAATACAAGATAATGCGAAGATATGATCCAGCGTTGAAAAACCAGAACGAAAACCTGCTTGAAATTTACTAAGACTGTTGGTATTTTCAATCCACTTCGTTAGTCTCTCGTATAAAATTGAAGCAAAAATTTTCCTTAAGGAACTAAGGATAGAAATTCCTCTATAATTTTCAGGATTACTTAAGTCGCCTCTCTTGGAAATAGCAAAAATAACTGCTCTGTTTAATCTAGGTGGTACAAACGGTTCATTGAATAGCCTGTTGAAGTAAGTTAAAACATAGGTTTTTAAACCATCAGTACTATATTTGTAGAACTCAGCCGGAATACCATCTATTCCTGGAGCTTTGTTGTTTGAGATTTTACTCAAACTAGATTCCAGTTCATTCATTGAGATTGGAACATCCAATTCACTCGAGAAAAAATTGTGAATTGCGTAGGAAAAAGTTAGTTGGCTCTCATCTGCCGACAGAAGTGTTTTAAAATGAGCAGCAAGAGTCTCAGCATCGAGAGCATTCAGATTCTCCATATTTCGGTTACGACCTCCCAATTCACGCACATTGTTCCAGAAATCCTTAGAATTCTTACAATTGATTAATTTTTTTGCCAAATTGTTAAGATGGTTGACTTTCTTGTTAATGCAAAGAATCTTATAATCCCTATTTATTTGTAGGTACATATTTTTGAAAATCAGTGAGTTTGTTGACCTGAACAACTTTAGATATACAAAAGATAGCTTCCGGAGTTTTTTACAGTCTTCATCGAACCATCCCTTCTTGGGGGTAAACGATGGATTGCGGAAATTTTGTGATGACGAAGCTGCTGATTTGATAGTTTTCATTATAAACTCATCGCACTGTTCCAATCTGCATTCAGGGTGGGGAGGGATAGAGTTCAACTCCTGGTTAAGACGCACTCTGAAAAGACTGGCATTTCGTTCCTTCCATTTCAAACGTGCGAAGCTGTTTAATGGAGTTTGTGTATTGCTTTGAGCTAGTTTGAGGTCGATTACTATTGGTAAATGTGATGAAAAGTTCATTACTTCCACTTTAAAATCTGTGACAGAGCTCAACCAATCACCAGAAATAGCTCCAAAATCGATTACGGATTGACCTTGACCGCTTATAAACGTAAATTCACCCGACACATCCCCTTTTGACGTGCCGTTCAGCACAAACATCCCCATGTTTTCGAGGAATTCAATTAACAGCCTTCCATTTCGGTTAAGTATATGATCTTTGGAATTACGATTAACACTAAAAGAGGTTTGGGGGTACAGCTGGCTCAGTGAAGTGTTTTGAAAAGTCCCAATTCGAGCATTTAAGTCACCTAATATCATTAGATTGTCAGAATTGCAATCATTAACGAAGTTCACTAAATTATCAAAATCACTCTGCCAGTTATTACAATTTAGATATACTGGAATAATGAGTTTCTTTCAATCACCGACTGATATTTGGAATACTAATCTATTATGTATAGAGCAAAGCTTGACAAAGTACAAATTTTTTTTCACACCACATAAAATTCCACCACTAGCTCTACCATATCGACTATTTCTAATTGCTGGTTCAAACATAATGTTGAAATTCTTAAAATACTTCATAAAATCAGTTTCATTGTTTTGCTCTACAAAAGTTTCTAAAAGGATTATAATATCAAAATTATTTATGTAATTAAAGAAATCAGGTTGCAAAAGTTTGTTTTTTAGACCTGAGATGTTATAAGCGCATATTTTAAAATTTTGAAAAACATTACTTGTAGGGCAGACGACAGAGATTTCCTATTGTGTTGCCATCCTTAGAGCATCTGGACGATGACTCATAGATGGCGTTTGCATCGGTAGGGAGATAACTTGTTGCGTTCCAACGTTGATGTCAAAAAACTCCAATGATCTATCACCAAACAGCTGATTGATGAATGTCAACTCCGCTTGAGATTTTACACATAGTCCTCGTGCAAATTTGTAATTAAAAGTGTGAGATCCGATTTGTATTTTATCGCCTTTGACCATAATTTTAGCGTCTTGGTTTATATCGCTGAGCCTTCTTTTGATTTCAATGAGAGTTTGTCTCTTTTTACGGAAAAGAAGCGATTGCTCGCGGAAAATGCTTATCCCAGTGTTTTTAAGTTGATGAGCCGAATAAATTATTTTGTTCGTCGTCTCTGTCGAAGGAAGTTTCATTATGACAGTTCCGCGTTGTGTGTTGTTGTTGCGAATTTCAAGGGATTTCTTAACCTCGAAAAGATCACCTTCGTTTAGCCTGAGAAGCCCCTTGCAAGTCTGTATCGCTACTTGAGTTGCATCGGTTTCTGCGTTTAAAGGGAGGTGAACTACTATACTGCTCTCATTTTGCTTTCCTGAAATACTTTCTAGCTCACTTTCCAGAAGCTCACATCGCTCGGACATCAAATTAAATTGATGGTTCAGTTGATTGTTAGCGGCTTTCAGAGAGATCAGTTCAGCACAAATTCCTTTCAGGCAAGGTTTTTTAACTTTTCGGATAAGATATCGTCGAGCGTTTCTTTTAGTTCGGTAATAGAGACTAGTTTATCCATGCTTGGCACAAAAGATTTCTTACGGTTAATATCCAGTTCGGGAGATGTGTCTGCTAAATTTCGCTTGTTTCGGTTGCTTTGCATAAGGAATGAAAAAGTTTCTTGGTCTAACCGTTGTACAGAGCTTGTAACTTGGCCACAAAAGTTAAATGAAAATAAACTAGACCTTTAAAGTAACACTTATTTATGACTTTTCTTAAAACTTATTTGATTTTAGCTTATAATTTGATGAAAAAACTCGGGAGCTTAAAAACTTTAACACTTAACCTTTGACAGTTGAAATGTCAATCAAGTCTATAGTTAGTTAGTAAAGTCGACTTAAACTGAGACATAGTGCAGTCACTAGTTCAAATATTAGTTACGAATCATTTCTCCGTTATTTTAAACTTCACACTTTCTTTTTATTTAAATTCAAACAAACTCCATTTTAAATATTTAAAACCCTGCCGTAACTCATTTGACGTTCGTTAATCTTAGTTCTGAATGAAGTAAATATTTGTAGAAAAAAACTAAACTTTCATTCCAAATTTTGATTTGTCTGAACTGTCGAATTTCCAACTAAATTGTTTTCAAAACTGTAGTCACCATTTACCTAGAACTTCCTCTTAAAAACTCGCTGACCACAGATTCGCGCTGTTTTGAATTTAAAAGAGATCAAACGCATTTTCATGCTTTTCCTCCAAATATAAAACTATTTGGATCTTTATAAAGAAAAGTAACTATATTGAAAAAAAAAAATTGTGTTCGAATCCAATTAGAAATTTTCTTTTTTCAAAACTGCATCTTTTACAAAAATGACAGGGTGTCCATAATTATCTTGCAATGACCACGTTTCCACTTAGGATCGGGTAATCGAATCTTATTAGGAATCAACGATCTCTGAGCAAAACCTGCTTAAATAGGTTTTAAACAAGCCCTTCAAAATGTCCGCACGAAAAACGCTTATTTAACTATTATTTAAGATATTCTAAAGAGCTTTTAGCTACACCTAAAATACAAACCATATACAAAGAGCTAAATTATAGGGTATTGAGTGGCATAGTATGATATAGATCAAATCAAGTGCTTGTTAGGTGCTGAGCAATTATTTTGGATTTTGGACTCTTACGGAGCTTGTGTTATGCTTAGGCAAGAAGAGCCTTCATCGCGAGACTACAATGCCTGACCATGTTCAAGAGTGTTTTGGCATCAACGCATTGGCTCGACGGATTTTTGATAGCACATTGTAGGGAAATTGCGGAAGGGGAAAACCTTGTCTTAGGTGGACCAAGAAAATCGAAGAAGACCTCAATCTACTTAGAAGGCAAATCTAAAGAGATCTCGAACGAAATCGAAATTGTTGGCGAAGGATTGTTATTTTAGTTTAATACATGCCCTTGATGAATTCTACATTAACTTTTATTTTCCCTAGAATGTGTTTTTGGGGCTTGAATTTGGTTTTGTTTCAAAAAATGACAGTGGAGAGTGGACTCAAACTTTTGGCCGGCAGTGTACGTCTTAAAAAACAACATTATTCGTTCCTTTTAAACCTGTTGTAATTTTTCGAAGTTCATCTCTTTTTTTCAAATTCAGTCCTTGTGTTTCATTCTGTTTAATCGTATAAAATAAAAGTTTTGTGTGGCATGTCATATTTTTTAGGACAGGAATATTTCAACTAAATTATATATGTAATAGTAATTATAAAAGGCTCACCTCAGGAACACCTTGGGAATAGTTATTCACCTGATGAACATCCAGATGATCTGTTAATGCTGAAAAATTGGGCCATGGCGCATCTGCGTCCATAGCCATGAGCGCTGGGCTAGCTATCAATGCGGCATTAGGTTTGGCTGGTATTGGCGGAGCTCTGTGCGAACGACGCGGCATTAAACGTGGACTATTTGGAGTAGACTGTGACGTTTGCTGCTGTTGAATTACAGCCGCAGCACCCGCGATTGCTTCTCCGGCGACTGTCGAAGCACTTTGTACGCGAGGACTTTGCGAATTTGTCAACGGAATTTGGCCACTAAACGAAGTAGCACGTTTGGTCATTAACGGTGACGAGGTAAGCGAGGCGGAACCACAACGCGATCGATGTTGCTGCTGTAGATAATACTGATGCTGATGCTGTTGTAAATGATGACTTTGTGACGAGGCCGATGGAAATGTTTGCGTACCACTTGACAAGTAATACCCCGATCCATCAGGATGCCGAATATAATAATTATGTGACACCGATTGGGCATCAGTTGATGACGGCACAGATACTAACGATGACGGTAATGGTAAATTCACTTGACGCTGCTGTAACTCACTAAGACACGACAGAGACTCAAAAATTTGTGACAAACGGCCTGACGGAATTTCGTCAGACATTTAAACCACCAACTATGTGACTTCCTTAATTTAGTGTTGTCCCGTGTGTGGTTCTGCAATACAAAATGTGAAACAGCACACAACGCTGACTCACTCTGCAAGAAGAAGAATAATAAAAAAAAAAAAAGTTAGTTCTTTCATTTCAGTAGCAGGCACAGAGCGGCATGAGACCGTCGTAACGTGTCAAATGTCCATCTCGTGTTTTATGTCTGTCAGAATTAGATGGACAATTAATCATCATATCTGATTTGGTACATTTTGCAAGGACTGTGTCTGTGTGTGTGACACTGACACATGACACCAAACACCAATACTTCCGGCTCTACTACCAAGCATATAAACCAAAGACCCTTTCAGCTCTCACTTTGTAGCCAGATTGATATAGTGACGAATGCCTGCCCGTGTGTGTAGGTTTTATGTCATCATGGTTTTGGCATTTTTTGAAGAAGAAAGAAATATCTTTGAAATTTAACACGAGAGACAGTGTGTGTCTCTGTCGCTTGAATGTCTCTTTCAAATGATGATAACAGATTTTGTGAACCAAAAGCTTGGTAATAATTCCACCCACACTAGTGTATAATGCGGAAATAAATTGCTGGAGGCTGTGATAGGTAGGAGACATGATCCTAACTAAACTGCAATTTCCCAACTCTATCTGCTCTTCATCTGCTTTCGTTTAAAGAAGAAAGGGTTGAGCTTGTTTGTGTATAAGTATTGATTTTAGATTTAGTGAAAATGCTGAAATAGAAAATGTGGGACATTGACTGATTAGGGGATGAAAAATTTGTTAAATCTTCTTCTACAGAGTCTTTCCATCAAATCGGGTTCTTCTCGTTAGCCACCTTCTTTCATTCCAACAACCTACTTGACTTGAACGAGACGATTTGGCAATGTGCGAGTAGAAAAGATAGGGGAAAGCGAACTGACGAGGTCGACTCAAGCATATGTTTTGAATAAAATAAGCCTTTGCTTATGTTCAACTCAGTGTAGATATAGGCAGAAAAAGATATAGGAACAAATTTAAAGTATGAGGGTTATAATGCCAATGGTGTGGAAGCTGAAGGTAAGTACTTAGGGATATTCCGGGACACGTATGAAATGTGTGAGTCTGTTTCTTTGAAGGTAGATACATGTTTTTGGAAAATTTAAAGTTAAATGGTTGACACGTGTTAGCTGCTTGCATAATTTGTTTGTTCTCTTATCGGTGTTGTGGCAGTAGTCGTAATTTATTAGGCCTACGCAGTGATTTGTGTTATGGCCTAGTGATGAAAGGATTGCGATATAGAGGGCGTTGCTCAGTTAAGTCCCTGCTCCCTGGTGATGGTAAGTCACGTCAAACGCATTAACAGAAACTGCATGATAAATGCGCTAGAAACTTTTGCTGCGATTCGATAGACAAAATTACAAACAACAGCGGAAACCTCCAACAATTAAAAGCATTGAGGCCACCTGGCTGATAAAATAGAACTTAGTGGCTTTTAGCCTAACGATGCGAAAGTTGAAATAGGTTTTTGTTTGGCGTGACAGTTACATAGATCAGTGCAAAGGGCCGAAGGCAGATAGAGTTAACGCAAGGATTGTTTTTTCGCATCTCAACCATCCTGTAAACAGCTAAGCAATACAATTGACCACTAAACACAAAAACAAATCGAAACTGAGAACTTTAGCTCGGGATTGCAAAGTATTGATTTGCTTTTTGTTTGGCGCTGAATTGCTGAGCTGATAATAAGACTGATGCTGAAAATCGACAAAACGCACATGTAGTAGTGCAAACCTTGCTATGTGCAAGTCTTACATTATTTTATTTGTTTCCTTTTTTCTTCTGATTTTCCTTAATTAGTGGAGTGCCGTAAGCTTTATACCTAGGAATCTAGGGCCAGTCCATGGATTTTCATGAAATTTTCGAAAACGTGTTTTAAATAGCGTATAAAAAAAAGTTAAAAAAAAAAATTGTCACCGCTCTCAGTTTTTTAATTTTTTTTTACGATTAACTATTAACTTTTAGAATTTTTTTTATTTATGTAGGGTGTTTTTTTAGACACCTTTTGCCAAAGGCTCAGGATGGATAGTTTGGGTTAAGACAAGAAAAAAAAATATATAGCAGGAGGGGTCTATATCCGTCCGTGTAGGCACGATGGGCAATTTTATAAATAATTGATTAAATTTTTTTAAAAATGATTAAAAATCAACTAAGCCACTTACTTTCACATACTTTAGTGTTTTTGAAAGCCAATGCTTTGTTCTTTAATAAAAGTTTTAATTTGAGTTCACTTAATGAACAGTTTTTGAGAAATCAAGCCTCAAAGTCAAAATTTAAAAAAAAGAAGATATTTTTTTCTTGATCAAGTTTTTTTTTTTACAAAACTTTGCTTTATTAAGGCCCATTTTTTCTTTCCATATTCAACGCTTTTAAGAGGGTTTTCTAGTCTAGAGACATGAAATTTAAGTAATATTAAAAGTGTCGTAAAAAAAGACAATAAATATTTTTACCATACATTTTTTTGTCCGTTATTTATTAATGTTAAAAGATTAATTAATTAATTTTTAAAAAAAAGTTAAAAACTTTGAATTCTAGCAGGTGATGAAGTAAGGTATCTCAAAAAATTGACACCTGACCATACCCATGATTTCAACCCTTCTAGTCATCCGAATTAAAAAAGAAAAAAAGATTCTTAATCAGTAATGATGTCGCTATCGCATGAACCAGTAATAAGCAAAAAGTTTTAGAAATGGCCATTTTTTCGCCCTTTTTTCAGTTTCTCCAATTTTTTAAAAATAGTAAAAGTTGAAATTTGAGGATGAGGCTGGTTGGTTGAGAGCGGTCTATTTAGAAGATACCCTCAAAATTTCAAGTGAATCGGTACAGTAGAACTCGCGGAATCGTGGGTATCATATTGAAGAAGTATGTTCTGAGAAAAACGCATAATTATAATTATGATAGAAAAAAATTTCAAGTTTTTGAATTTCTAGACTGGAATACCTAGAATGCTTGCCTTCTCTTATTCAATTCAATGCCATGAGTTGCGAGTTTATTTGCTAAAAGCTTTTTTCAATTCAAATACAGGGCTATATGTTTTGTAAATTTCAATTTTTTGAATTTCTAGACTAGAATACCTAGAATGCTTGCCTTCTCTTATTCAATTCAATGCCATGAGTTGCGAGTTTATTTGCTAAAAGCTTTTTTCAATTCAAATACAGGGCTGTGCTGAACTTCAATTTGTTAAGAGCAGCAGTCAAAAAAGTTGAGTACCCTGGATGATCTACTCCGACATATATAGGTTAAAGGTCTTTCAGGGTCTTTCTATACTAGGACAGGGAATTAAAGTACAGATAGTGGCGAGCCAACGGCAGCTGTCACAACCCTGCAGCAGGGTACTGCTGCCGCAATATCCGGCTCTTTTATGTCCAAGGAGATACCAAGAGGAACTAGCCCCCCAGGCTGAGGGTTCTGCGTGGAGGTAACTACCCAACCACGCAAAAACTACACGGTTCCGAAAAAACCAACAGCCTCGAATAACAATTAGGATTTCAACGAAGACGACCCAAGCAAATGAAAAAATGTGCACGGCTAGGTCGCACGAGCTTGCGATTGTGTTCTAAATACAATACCAAAATCTGAAGGCTGAGTAAAAGGTTATAGTATTCGTTCTTAATATATTTGGTCGTACAGGGTTTCCAAACACACATTTATTATGAAAATTTAAATAATTCACGCAAAATATTGAAAAAAATATGACGTTAGCTGACCCACAGACCCTGAAATCGGTCCATCGGTTCAGGCTGTAGATCCATATACGGACAGACAGACAGAATTGAAGGACCCATTTTTTTCGTATTCTCTATCATCGTAATGTCACATTTATTTACTATCCCTAAATTTTTTTTCTGCACGATTGCAAAACTTGCCATATACATAGTACCTATAATTGAAAGTAAAAAGGACAAAAACCTCCGGGTCTGCACTGGGACGAGCTCCTCGAATAAAAATATGAGCAGTGCCACAGACATAACGTGAAAAGAGTTTTACTAGAAACCGAAACAGCTATAATTGGACTTTTAACAAGTTACAAATGAGTATAAATGAGTATACCTGGGAGTGAAATTGAACAGTACTCTTACCTTCAAAAGTCATCTTTCAGATAAAGCAAAAAGCGCCCAAAGCCTGATCAATATATCTTGGAGAAACATTTTCTTTAATGAACGTATTGTACTTTCAGCGAAATATAAAACATTTGATGCGGTTGTAAAGTCTAAGCTGGCGCTGCGCTCGCTGGCCAGGTGTGGGGTTTCGACGAATACGAACATGTTGAAAAATTGCAAAGACACTTCATATAAAAACTCTTCAATCTACCACTGAATACACCAAATTATGTATTTTACCTTGAAACTGGTCTACCTAAAATATTTACTTATACGTTGAAACTTCAAGCAGATTATATAATAAAAACTGTTTCCTATCAAGACGCAAGAGTTTAAAAAAAAATGGCACTATACGAGCTCAGGAACGAGGATTGCTGGATGTCAAAGTGGAGAAATTTAAGAAATAACTACGGCGAAGTTTTTACAACGGAATCAGAAAACTTAAACTTTTTCAAGGAGCAGATTTACAGCATCATTCAACGAAATGAAAACTTTGAACGCGAAAGTTTTGAGACGAAAGCTCTCGAATCAGATTGTAAAATTTTATATTCACAGCTCAACACGAATTTACTACAAAACAACTGTTTTCACAACATGCTAAGTTATAGAGAAATATCGCTTATATTTAAAGTTAGATGCGAACCGAGCTGACGGCAAGGCCATAGCTTATAAATTCATTACTTTTATTAAAATTTTGTTAAAAACACGTTCAAATAAATGAATTACTTACTTACTTACTGAGTTCTTGGCAATCTTAACGATAACCTAAGGAAGGAAATTGAAAATACTATCGGAAAGCATAGCCTTTCTGACAAAACCTACGAAAACGGACTAAGGTTAATCGATTTTGCTACGGAGCTAGATCTTGTTACCAGTAGTAAACGTTTCTCGCATCTTAAAATACATAAAGGCGCATGGCAATCCCCATATCAATCAACCGTCAACTGAATTGCACAATGCACATGATGTATGAACTTTCCGAGAGGCTAACTTCGACTCGGACCATACTACCTTGTTGAAGCCAAGGTACGAATTAGGATATGATATGACATCGAAAACTGCAATCGCAGGAGATTGCCAGTGCCTTCTTCATTCGAGTGTTTCTCCAACTATCCTTGAATCTGATGCCGCCGGCATTAAGCGTTGTAGACCAGTGGCAGCAATGCCAACAAACCACAAGGGTTTCACTTGGTATTCAAAACGAAAACCATGGTTCCATGAAGAAGTAAGATAGGCAAATACAGCCGAACAAAAAGCACGACGAATGTTAATGTGAAAGACTGCTTTCGACCAGTACAACGAGATTTACAAGAAGAATAGAATTCTCAAAAAGAAAAATAAGCAAAATGAGAAGCGCCTGTTTGAGGAAATTGAGAGATACCATGACAAAAATGAGGTTCGGAAGACTTACCAAAAGGTTTTTACCTCATCATGTTAAATAATGAAAACTTGCAAAAGTCTATAGAGTCACCCGCTTCCGCAGACGGTATTGACGAAATGGGAAGAAACAAGCTTGATGTCATAGGTGCTTTTGCGAGCATTGAAACTAACAATAGAGAGACATAACTTCGAGGTAGTACAGAACTTCGTTTAACTACGATCCGCTATAAACACGGAAAACAACAACAGTGCGTATGCGACGACATTGGGTGGGGAAGAAGATATAACAATGAGCTGCATAAGCTGTACCGCGACATAAGCATAGCTAGAAGAGCAGCATCGCGAGGCTACGATGGCTGGGCCATGTGGAGCGGATGAACATCAACGCTCCGGCTAGACGGGTTTTCAAAAACACATGGCAGGCGAAATCACGGAAAAGGAAAACCTTGCTTTGGTGGCGCAATTGGAAGAAAACCTGAACCGACTTAAATTTCAAAACTGGAGAGGGCTCGCCCGAAATCGAATTCGCTATCGGAAGATGTTGTTTGAGGCACAGATTCACGCTGAACTGTGATGCCCACTTAAGCAAGTATGTATGCCAACAATTATGCTAATTTTGGAGTTCTCAACTGCCTAACTCACATATTCGACTGTTAAGTTAGGTAATCTTAATCTAAGAAATCTAAATCTTAATCCAAAATTTTGAAGATTGGTGCCCCTTTATTCAAATTGTTTTATCGTTTTTCATGAAAAGCTTGGTTTGCATCAGGACATTTTTTCTAGTATCCGCGATACATGCCGTCCATCCTTTTTGTTCATGGAGTTGGGCGCAATTCTGCTTCACTCCTTTCTTGCAGCTTCTCTATTTCACTTCAAGGTGAGCTTTTCATCTCTCTTAAGAAAAACTTAAAATCAAGTTCACTTTTCAGTGGAAAATGGGGATAGAATATAGTCCGTGTTATTCAGAGACAATGAAGCACTCTAACGGCGAATTAATTTTTGAAGTCGGTCCAGTATTTTCTAAGCACCCGATTATGTTCCCCGTACCCGTTTCCATTCTTTATGGAATATGGAGAGGAAATATAACTATTGTCATTTCTCAGGTTATGGACCATTTCTGTTCCAAATTTCATTGAAATAGGCTTAGTAGTTTCGGAGCAAAATCAATACAAGCAAAATAAACAAACAAATCTTTTCTTATTATCAATTACAGTATAGGGATGTCAGCAAGCTATAACTAAATAAGAGGAATGTGTTTTAATTAGCAGGCTCCAGCGAAAGGTAATTACAATCTTTAATATATTTGAGGGGCAATTTGACCATACTTTAAAAGCCGCTTTTTTATAAATTATCACCTCTTCAGCGTCATCACTCTGCAACCATGCTTCAAAAGCTTGTTGGAAATGGTCGTTTCTAGCAATGATTTTTTTCTCTTTTGGCAATCCCACATACTTTGTACTTTAAACAAAGCGGGGAGCTCCGGGCCTAATGCATTTCCCATCACAACCTTCTCTTGTGAGAATTGGTGGGGACCTTCAATTTTCGCGGATTTCGAGAGGCAAATCGAGAAAGCGAAAATTACTATCGAAGGAGTTACCAATTCATCTGTTGGGATTGGAACCTCAAACCTCCCACGAAACAGGCAGACATGCTAACCATTACGCCAAGGGCACCACACACCTTGTGCTGTACCTACTTCCTGCATTTTGGACTGTGTTGACATTATATATTTTCATGTTAATTTTTTTCCCCAATTTCCTTATCCTAGTTATACCAATTGGATTTTTTATAGCAGTCTTTGCTTTTTTGACTTCATCGCCTGCATAAAAAGCTCTTTCAGCAAAAGACCGTGTCGCTGGGGGACAGCTTACACCAGTATCGTTTTTACTAATTTGGCTACCAAATGGTAGTCAATTTCATTTACATCACTGATGGCAGTGGTGAGGTGTCGGCCCTGTTTTATCAAAACACTCCTATTAAATTTAAATTATTCTTTAGCAACAATTTTTTTTACAATCAAAAAATAAAAATACTCAAATATCTCCTTTAAAAGATATGATACGAAAAAACTCATTTTGGGCCACTCTCAGTGTTGTTCCTCTACGCGTCGACTTTGATTGTCTACCTTTCTACGTAGACAATTGTGTCGATGTCGACAATGTAGACAATGAAGTCGACAATGTAGACAATGTAGGCAATGAAGTCGACAATGTAGACAATGAGGATATTTCATTCTCATCTGTCATTCTCGATTGTTCAATTAAATATCGAAAAATTGAGTTCATTGATAATAAAATTATGTCTGGTCGACGCAAAAATGAAGCATTTGATGAATTGGGTTTCCTTTTAATGAAATCCAACAACAAATATGTAGCATATTGCACAGTGTGCAATAAAAATTTACATAACACTGCAGAAAGGCGTCTGCGCAGCCACAGGTAAATATAGAAACGTATTAGATAAACCATAAGATCATATTATTTATTGACCATTGACCATATGCTTTAACATTCTATTTTTAAAGGAATGCCTGCAAACCATCCCAATCACCTGCGGCATCTGAATCCGGTGATGTTTCTATGACTGTTTTTATTGATGACAATGATCTAAACTCGAGCTCCGGCATTCAAAACTCTGAGACGGTAGTAAAAAATTGTGTTTTGTATAAAATTTGTTACTCACAAATGTTAATTGTTAGATGTCTATCTCTCTTACAAACGATGCTGACAACAATAATGCGTATGTTTTAAATAGCTGTGTAAGTATTTTTATTTTACTAAAATCAATCAAATTGAATCTGACACATTCTCTGTAGGAAGCAGCTGACAAAACCGACCCATTGAACAGTTGTTCAACTCATGATCCAACAACTCTTACCTATACTGATTCAAGCGAAATTCAATCTCAAGTTGCGACAACAAGCTCATCATTTTTATTGAGTTCCAATCCAACAGTTGCAGTTTCTCATCATTGTCGTTGGGCCCACCCCCACCTGTAACCAGTGCTGCCGTTTCTACTGTCATGGCAGTAGACTACTGTTTTTTCACTCTAAAAAAGTCCAATCTCCTGTCTCCTGTTACCAAGGCATTTTTTTCAAAATTCTACTGCTTTCTGACTTTTCTAACTATTACATTGAGTAACTCAGTAGTCAAACATTTTATTACTTCATTAAATTTGGCTTGAATTATTTCAATGAATTTATCGCATTGTTCCAATCTAAGAAAGTTTTAATACATCGGCTACAGATGGAATTTGAGAGAATTTTTTTTTTAAATGGCTAATAATTTCATTTTGCCAGATAAATTAAATATTTCTGTTGGTATTTCAGATGCTGATAATTATAAAAACTTGTCTCAGATTTATTTGGGGGCCGAATGTGAGGAATTTTTAAGAAAATCAGTTATTTTGATTGAAGATGTTGAAAATATTCGGGAAAATGCTTTAAATTTCTACTTTAAAGGATGCAGTGAAATAAAAAAACGTTTTCCAATAGATAGTTTACTTTTTCAACAGTTTCAATTTGTAGATTCTTGTACAGCTCTTAATTTAAACAGAACACAAAACTTGAATTCTTGAAAATTGAAACTTGAAATACTTTGTGATCATTTTTCGAAATTGATAAATACAGTTGATCTTTTAAACGAGTGGCATAGTTTGCCTACGTACTTTAAAGAAGAAGAAGGACAAAAAGTAAAAGACGCAGGTATTGAAGAATTTTGGAACATGATTGCAGGTATCAAAGATTACAATGATGAACAAATTTTTAAAAATATCTTTAAATTGGCTGAGATTGTTTTAAGTTTGCCACACTCAAATGCAGAATTTGAGCGAATTTTCAGCATTGTTACCGATGCAAAAACAAAAAAACGAAACTGTTTAGGGAATAAGACTCTCAATGCTATTGCTGTCATAAGATCGCACTTAAAAGAAGATGATTTGAATTGTACGACATTCCAAAATACGGAAACACATTTGAATTTAATGAAAAATCAATGAGAAAATATGTGATTATATTTTAAATAATAATTTCAACTAAAAGACTGATATATTGTCCTATTTTATTTAAGTTTTTAATTCTTTTTTGATTAGTAGGCCATACATTTAAAAATATGTAATTGTGAACATGAAATTTTTTTGTTTAGTTTTTGGATAATTTTATAAGTTATTTATTTTGTTTGCTTTGAATAATAATTGAGGTTTGTTTTGAAAAAATAATTAAGAAATAAATAAATGAATTTCCAGTTTAGTTTGGTGAGACCAAACAGAAACCTTAGATTTTTTTTCATTTTGTAAGGCTGATGTATCGAGTTTTCAACTCTCTGCATAGCATTCTTATACAATTTAGAAGAAACATTGCTAAATCTTTGTTTGACTTAAGGTGATGCCAGCACGTTATTGATAAATACCGAAGTAAGCGAGGTTCACTAACACATTCGAGTCCAGTTGGACGTTCTATTCGAAAAAAATTAAATCTCCTGTTTTTTCAACCCGTTGAACAGGAAATCTCCTGTTTTTGTCAATTCATCGAACGGCAGCACTGCCTGTAACAACTTTCAATAAGAACATACAACGATCAGCGTTACCGTTGGATATTTTGGAAAAGTTGCAAAAAAAGTGGCACTCGAGAAAAAAAGGTGGCACTTGAAATTGAAATCGAAACAACACCAAAATTGACTTAATGAAAAAAATTTCACACGTCTCAACGAATTCATAGGAGTTGAAGAAAACACATACCTAATCTTAACAATCATAAGATTAGGTATGTGTATAAGATAAAAACTAAAAATCTAACAGTTCATTTTGTATTGGTAACTCAACATAAATAAATAAATAAAAGTATGAATAAATAATAAATAAGAGATAAATAATAATTCATTTAAAAAAGAATTCGTATCACATTTCTCTTTCTTGTGATGGTTTACCTATGTTTTTTTGTAAGGAGCTCATCAGGACTCCACTCAGCTCATCATGTCCATGTCATATTTGCTTACTAAATTTAAGGAAGCCAACATATTTTCACAAGTTTCAGTTTTTAGCCGGTTGGTGAGTTTATTTTTCATCAAAGTTAGCTTGGAAACCTCTCAGATATGAGGCAAGGTAAATAATTTAGCAACAAATTCATATAAGTCGAAAAATAGTTATTCATTCAAACTATTTTTAATGTAACCCACTTCAAACCAAAACAATTCGATATTTGTCAATTTCAAAAATTGGTTTAAAATCTGCGTGAACGGATTTTGTTTCTAAAAATTTATATTGTTCGATTACCTTTTCGGGACTTTTGGTAAAATTACTAAAAACAGAAACAATGCTAAAAAAGTGGCACAGACTGAAAGGTGGTGGCTCGGTGGCACAGCCTGAAAAAAAGTGGCAATTTGACACTAAAGTGGCACAGCGGTAACGCTGACAACGATCGAAACGTTGTCTGTCATACATGTTTGATACTCTCTCTCGTATGTATAATACTTATATCCGTTTGTACTCCATTCATATATATTAAATAAACGCCAGTCTTCTTTGTGCACCTTAACCAACACGACATGGTGTCAGAAGTGGGATCATTATAAGATAAAGAAAAGAAGTAATGTTTTTTTTGTAAACGTGTAAAAAAAAAAAAAAAAAAGCAATGCCGACAGAAGAATCAACTCCCGCGAATCCTGAAACTGTGGGAACGGCAAATTTCGTCAATTACAAATATCTGGTGGAATAAACCTTTCATTGGCGTGGAAAAATTGGATCCAGCTTTACAAATGGTTTGAGATCGCCGCACAATTAAACAAAAAACCACAGGAAATTCAAGTGGCAACTTTCATGTCATCTATAGGAGCTGATGCAGCAAACATATACAATTCGTTTTCGTTGACAACCCCATCAAACTCTGTTTCTAAATTAATGGACCGATTGACGGAAAGAGAGGAAGACGAGTTGAATGAAGCTTTGGGTAAACTGGTGTTTGGATGCAACATTCCGTTAAGAATTGTTGATTCAATTCATTTTAAAAATTTTATAAAAAGAATTCGACCTGCGTATGCAGATAAGGTTAAAGGTCGAAAAAAACTTTCAACGACGCTTTTGGATCAGGCTTATGATAAATGTGTTTCTTCAATTAAAGCATCTATCAGTTCGGATTCTGTTTTGCTGATTGACGGCTGGAAGAATAGTTCCAGCAACAGCAAGACTGTCGTCTCAATGCTACATAATACTGAAGGCGAACAAGCATTTCTTCAGGCCTGGGACCTATCTGGAGAATCAGAGACTGTAGAAAAGCTAACAAACATACTTTCAGAATCTGTAGATATTGCAAAAGAAATTTACTCCACTCAAGTTAACGCAGTTGTATCTGACAACGCCAGCACTATGAAGAGAATGGGAAAAAATGCAGAGCATTTTATATGGCATAGCACTTGTAGTAGTCATATTTTTTTTTTTTTTTTTTTTTTTTTAATAATAAATTGAGTCGTTGGTTTTCTGCTTAAAACTTAAACAAACTACAATTTCAAGGAATTGAACAGAAATAATCATAATATCGTAACCAAAATAAAAATATACCTGAATTGAGAATTACCCATGTATCGATAAATTGCTTGCTCTTTGTTTGTTGCATGTACACACATGTAAGAATATGTAACATACACACACTAGTTATTCATATTCATGGCTTGGGTATCGGATCGGATGGGGTATGTCAGTTGACAGTGCCCATTTTATAATACACAATTGCCACATCTCAATTCTCATTAAAAAATACTCTGCGTTTCACTGCACAAGTGCTGCCACTTATTGTGAATGGAAAAAAAAGTTGATGCAACTTTTAACATGGAAATAACATAAAAATAAAGTAAATATCTGAGAAATAAAATATAAATTTAATCATTAAAATTCTAATAATAAAAAGCTATTTTTTAAAGAGAATCTAAGAATATTTTTGCTTCAATTCATTTTCTTGCTCGTCTAAAGATCGATTTAAAATCAGCATAATATCTTGTTTAAATAAACGTAATCTTCTTTCGGATAATTTAGTTATGTCAGGAAGAACACCTTTAAAGAAAGTCATAGTTGTACTTTCGTGGCTTGCTTTTGATGTCTTCGTAGGTATCAATGTTTCATCTTGATTAACAAATGGCCTCTTTGTTGGTTTGGAATGCGAAATTTCGTCCTGCTTATGCTTAGTTACTTGTTTGGGTGAGGGTATCAAACTTGAGTTTAAACGTAAGGTTTCCACTTGCTTAATAACCGGTCCTGACAAACTTGACCTTAAGTGTGGAGTTTCGTCTTGATAAATACCTGGCTTCTTTGTGGGTACCAAACTTGAGTCCAGACATGAGATATCATTATTCTTAGTTAACGACATTTTTGTTTCTATCAGACTTGAGCCCGAAAGTGAGTTTTCCACTTGCTTGCCAACTGGTTTGCTTGAGATTGCCAAACTTGAGTTAAGTTGAGAACGTAAAGTTTCATCGTGCCTAGTAACTACTTTCTTTGCTGATATCAAACTGGAATTTTTACGAGAAGTTTCGTCTTGTTCATTGACAGACCTTGATGTCAAATGTGCAGTTTTATCTTGCCTAGTGGTTGGCCTATTTGTAACTATCAAATTTGAGTCCATACGCGAAGTCTCCTTCTGTTTACTTACAGGGTTCTTTGAAGAATCCACAGAAGAAACCAAATGAGAATTTCCTTCTTTCTCTTGCTTAATAACAGGTATTAGAGAATCTGTTGTATTTAAGTTTTTGTGTGAATCTTTTCCCAGATGGGTAGTAGCTTTTTTTTCATATGCCTTTTCTATTTGCCTGTCATATATTGTCTGGAAGTCGATTTTATGAAGGTATTCATTATTTGTTAATTCCTGGTTGAATTTTCGTCTAGTTTCAATTATATGCTTATTTAATTTTGAGTGATGTTCTGCTTCTTTTTGTTGTAAAAGTAAGAAATTTTGATCAGTTGTAGATATTTCTACTCGACACTTTCGTATAGGAAAAGACCTTACAGCTGGTTCTTCAAGCACGGCTGGTTCTTCAAGCACAGCTGGTTCTTCAAGCTCATTTTTCACTGTTTCAGGCAACGCCGGTGTTTCAAGTATTTCAAATTTATTTTCTTCATCGCTGATTCCTTCGTAAGTATCAATATCAGCTTCTGATGTGAGTAATGTTGAGCATGAACCTTCATCGGGAGCTATATTCGTACCACTTATGGTTTGTTTACCATTCAATTTCGGCTGACGTGATTCCTTGCATTCTTTTTTCAGCGTAAATTTACTCAGGAATCCCAAGTGTTTTGCGAGATAATATGCCTTACCCGTTACTTTTGTCTTTAATTTAACAGGATTTTCAGCTCGTCTTAAGTATGTTGAAAAGGCAGTGCGTATATTCATCCATTTGGTTCTACAATCATTAGCTTCCAGTTGGAGTTCATCTGCAATTTTTTGCCAAATTAAATCACGATTTTCTCTTTCCCAAAAATCAGTTATTGTGTTGTCATATATTGCTGGATTATTTTTCACTAATTCTATTAATTTAAGGGTGTTGCTTGCCGGTTGCCAGTCTTTATTTGTTGGTTGTAGCATTTCATAGATATACACAAAACACACACTACACTTAACTGTTGAACGTTCTACAGAAAAAAAACTGATAAACTGATATTGGAAATCTTTTAGCCAAAGACTTAAACGACAAAAATATTAATGCCAAGGTTGCTTTGATTTTAAAAGAGTTCAAACAAGTAGATTTTGAAAAAATGGTAGTAAATCGTGGAGGCTCCAGAATTATACTGCCCTGTGACCCCAGATGGTGTTCATACCGTGATTCATATAAATGCTTGGTAAAAAAATATGATATTATGAAAATTGCAGCAGCAGAATCATCTACCAAAAAAATAAAGCAGACTGTAGCTTTGTTGATGTTTGATGAAAACTTTATTGATGATGTTAAGAATTACATCGAGCTTCTTGATCCAGTCTGCACTTTAATAAACAGGTGTCAAGCGGTTGATTGTTCTGCTGGAGAAGCAGTTCATCTTTGGTTGAGTTTAAAACTCCCAGATAGATTTAAGGCGCAACACGAAACATCTTTGAAATCGCGCGTGGATATGGCTCTAAACAAATATGCTCTCTCGGCTTATTATTTACATCCTCATTTTGACAATGGGAAGCTGACGGTAAGTCAAAATGAAATCGTGTGCCAGTTTTTGTTTAAGCATCTGAATAGAATAAGATTGGGACTCTTTTAATAGAAAAATCAACTTTTTTAAGATTCTTTATGAAAAAGATATTAAAAAACCAATTGTTTTTTGGAATATGGCCTCTATAAAACATCCAAATCTGGCAAATTTGACAAAAAAACTTATTCTTATTCCAGCCTCTTCTGCTCAAATTGAAAGAGTTTTTTCAAGTTGGTCGCATGTTCATTCCATGTCGAGAAACCGCTTGACTTTTGAACGATCGAAGAAAATCCTTCATCTTTGTTATTCTCTGAGAATCGAGGATAAACAATATAATTGTTTTGATGAAGACGTCGAAGACGAAAATGAATAATTTTGTATTTACGAGTATGTATACATAAGAATCTACGATTTTTTATTTTTGTTGAAATAAATAAAAATGCAGAGTGAAAGACTCAAATAATAAAAATTTGTTTTGTTTATATGATTAAGAAGACAAAAAAAAGTTAAAAAATTGAAATAAAATTGATTGTCTACATTTTCTACATTGTCTACATTGACATGTAGACAATGATGAACTGTCTACGTTGAATTGTCTACACGTAGACAATCGTGTAGTCTACATTTTTTGTCTACATGGAACAACACTGGCCACTCTGCGACAGCCCAGTGATTTCATACTTCGCTTGCCTTTTTTTTTTAAATTAAAGAAAATTGGTCAAAACTGTATCGTAAAACATTTATAAACCAAACCCATTGCCATGATCAACGACAAACGCAAATGCCGCACTGTTAGTGAACATAAATCAAATTATCCTTTCCAAAAATACGTTACTCCCAGGTTCGGATGGTGAAAACGAAACCTTTTTGAAATTAAAAAGTAAGTAAAGTCCACAATTGTAGCGATTTATTTATTCAACACGCACAGATTATAAATTTCCAAAAAAGGATATTACTTTCGCAACGTTTCATTACGCGCACGAGAAGACGAGAGAAAGCCAGCACACCACATTCGACATCGTGTAACTTAACTTAAATGGGCCGGCAATGTTATCCGCAAGCAGAAAATATTTGGTGTGGCTCCTCTTCAGGTTTTTTTTTTTCACTTTGGTACGAGTGCGATGGTTGCTGGTAATGGATGACTACAAACAAGATTTACGTTCATAAATTTTTAATTTCATGCTTCATTGAGTGTTTCCAGTGTAATTCAGATCACCAAACATGACTTTTGATCCTGATGCAAAGTATCCCTTTGAACCCTTTTTGTTCGGATGTCTTTCCCTCAAAATACCTACTTTTGCTGCATTGTTGAATTTTACATGGGCCCCAATTATTCATATCGGACATGACCAATCGGGCCTATTTATGAATATGAGATGAGAGTGTTTTCGGCAATTTTCATTGAGCGAAATTGTTCACAACACAAGCATAACCCGCATTCATGATTTATGGGGCGCATTAATTTACATGAGAGTGCATCAATGGTATGTTGAGTGTTGCTAAAGAACTGGCTTCAGAAAGATGCACTTATAAGTTCTTTCGTCCTTCTACGGCTCAGAACTCCATAAGAATGTATCGTCATTTTGTTGGCTCAATAGTCGCGTATGTGTGGATTTAGTAACAATTGTACATAGACCAGAGTAATACTCCATTTATTAAATTTAATTTTGCTTGCAAGTTGACTCTTCGGAATGCTTTAATATTCGATCACGTTTCATTCATTAAGTGGAGTAACAGCTTACTGTTGCCAAAGTTAAAATTAAACCATGAGGAGAAAGTTTATAAGATTGAGTTTTGGTGCATGAACTTTTAAAGATACATAATTGAAATCGCCGATATACCACCGAGTTCTTATGTCACGTTACATGAGAATTAACAGCCTCTGGAAAAAACAAGTAGAGTGAGTATTCGTTCAAGTGCTTCTTTTACTGAGATAAAAGCTTTTTCAATTAATATAAACTTGATTCATAACACAGAACAAATGACTATGACTATGCGGTCATTAAAATCAATAAAGAAAATAATAAAAGTTTACAAAAAGTTACCATCAAAGTCTAGTGCTAACCAAACCACACTAAACATTACCAAAATATTGTAGCTCAGTCTGGTTCGGTTGCAGTGCAGTGGACCAGACGAGATGGACAACTGCAATGGGGTGTGGGTTAACCAACAATAGAAAACTCTATGAAGAAGCTAGGATCGTTCCTATAGAAAAGTACATGGTGCAATATGAAAGAAGCTCAATAGAAAACCTGGCTAACCATCTAAACTCCTTAGTTAGAAGGATAATTGAGGAAGACAGACACCCGGACCCGAAATACATCGATGCGATTGGCCCTAATGGAAAACGACACAGTTACCAAAGATTAAGCAATGACCTTCTTCTCTGAGGCAGCGTCTTCCCACCACCTTGATTCGTTGCCCCAACAGGAACTGAGCAATCCTAAAGTACGCAACATTAATATAAACTCTTAAGGCCCTGGCCCATAGAACGCGTTGAAAGCGTCGCGGCAACTGATGCGGTGGGTTGTGGCGCACGCAGCAAATGAATCCGGCGCAGTGTTTTGACGATTGTGTGTTTGCTAAAATTATTTTGAAATAGGCAACACAAACTTGCCCTTCAGTTTGTTAAATTAGCTTATGACTAGCTTATAAGATATTATATCTTAAGGTTGTTAAGCATTCATGAAATAAAATAAAATAAATAAGTAAATAAAAAACGTTAAACCAACTAGGGATGAGTCGATTAAGGTGGTATTACACTATCATATATACCTATATGGACAATACTGTTATATAATATATGACTGATTTTCTCTACGTATAGAAAGTGATATTACACTATGCCATATATATATGGACTATTTGTATGGCATCACTCTGTTGGTAAATTTTATTAACATTATATGACAAACAAATGTAAAGCTACCACACTTGTATGGCAATCTGTGACATTTAAATATATGAAAAGGTTGAATAAATGAACTAGTCATATAAAAAACGATTATTTTTATATGACTAGTATTTGTCATACAACTAGCATCCTATGTTTTGTTATTTTTATTTGTCTGATAAAGTTGATAATACATATGATACATGAGTTTCTATTCCTTTAATTGAAAATAAAAAGGAATTAAATCAAGGAGGTATTGTGTTTCCTCATTAAAAAAAAAAATTTTTTTTGAGCAAAAATAAAAGAAAGAAGCTAAGGTTGAGATTTGTGATATGAAAGAAACAAAATGTATACTAGGCATATTCATCTTTATTTTCTAGTTTCTTAACCACGATTTTTGGTGGTCTTTTAAAAGTTGTGTTGAATACATACCTATGGACTAACAATAATTACCAAAGACACCGAGTAACTGCTGGTATGTTTCATTTTTCAATAATTACACAAATTTGTTCGTAAATTGTCCTTCATCAGAAAAATAATGCAACAAATGTGGTGAGGTATCATACAAATGATGCAAACCAATTCAAGGAATGGATTAAATTTTTAGGCGCATGTAGGTTGAAGGCCGACTACACGTACAAAGATAGTAATTTAATTATATACACGAACATTGCAATCCATCCTGTTCGTTAGTAAGTGTCAGTCTTAGATCAGGACTTCAGATTGCAGCTGGGTGCCTGTAGTAGTCATATTGAGCTTAGTCCTCTTTGGGTATCTGACCAGCAAGCGCGTCAAACCAAGTTCGCTGTTGCGCAGTCTTTTTGTATATATTTTTCAAATAGTTTAACACGCAAATGTTATCAATACCATGACTTTTTTATATAGGAAAACTTGAACTCGAAATGTGATGGTAAATAAGTAACAAGTTTTCATTAACTCATTCAATTCAAAATATCTTTAAACATTATAAATATAATGAGAGGCAAATAACACTGTTAAAATAATACAGCACATAGGATGCCTGATCGTTTTTTCAAATCAGGAAATATGAAAATGTTTGATTTTTATATGACTGTATTCAAGAAAACATATTTATGTATATGACAGGAATTATGTTTCGGTATTACACTATGCCATTTATATGGCTTTAAAATCGTTGACATATGGCATATGGCTATCACACTTGTACGCCATATACATTTCCTGAACTTGTCATATTTATATGCTAGTGTAATATCACCTTTAGTCACTAAAACTAGAGGTGAGTGAGGTTTTCACTGGTACTTGAATTCATGAAGGTACCGCGTTTCCAATTAAAATTGAATCACATTTCAGATCGAATAATTGTCAGATTGTTAGACCTTTGGTTTTCTTCCATTTCTCATTTTTACCCCCTCCTTTTGTTGTGGCTTCAAAGTGCTGGCAGAGTACAAAGCCACCCTAGTCCATCAGCTAGTGGTGTACTTCAAAGCATTTTGGAAAAGCAACGCAAATAGGTACGCCTTCATTGAGCCAGTGGACGGGTGGAGACTCAAGCAGCAGCGGTAGTAAGAACCAGGAAGTTCTGGAGAAATTCCATCAATAACAGCAGCAGCAGGTTGCTAACAACCTAATATTTGTTCAATAAGGTAGAGATATGGGTACCCACCTTTAACTTACTGAGATATATCAGCGATCATCAGAGTTCGGCATTTGAAGCCTTTTCAATATAAACGGCCCAGAGCCCAAGGTAATGGCTGAGCGCCCACCGTAAAGGCCGATTGCCCAACCTAAAGTGCTTTACCTTAGCAAGGAAATGACTCTTTATAGGACTATCCCCAATCCTCTAAATCTGCGCTAAGGTTCACCGAAACAGTTAAGTAGTTTTCGCGAAAAATGACGAATCCTCTCTAACTGGATCTTAGTCTAAATAGTTTTCTTGCACGGTTAAACTGGGATCAGTTGTAATAGTTTTTCAATGTTTTATTCTGGAATAGAATGAAATGGAACAGGTCTGGATTCGTTCCTTCAGGCAAGTTGTTGCTAATTTCTAACGACTGAGACATTCAGCAACAAAATTGTTTATGCGGCATATACACTGTTCAAATGCTTGACCAGCACGCACGTGAGAGTGTATTAGTAAATACTATTTGGCTTTGGATATACACACTTCAAGCTTGAGTCTCCAATCATTGTTGTTGTTTTCCGCATTAAACTTCGCGCTCGATGATGACGAATGTTCGCTTTACGGTGCTTTACGAAATGAATGATGGATCAAGCATTCAATCTCGCAAACACTCTTCAATGATTGAAGCCTGGATTGAACAAAAATTAAAACGATTTGATTTTGCTTCAAGCATACACACAATGCATATGTGAGTTATGTATTTTTACTAATACACACTTACATGCTTGACAAGCATTTGAACAGTGTATATGCCGCATTAAGGCCCCGACCCATAGAATCCGTTGCGTTCGTTCGCTGCCGGATTCAACTGACAGCTCGATTAAATACACACGATCTTATAAGAGGTGACCCATAAGCATCGTATGCAACGGACGCAAGGCAAAAAGTAGCCCAACTTTTAACTTTTGCGTCCGGCAGAACTGATGACATGCGCAGTCAAAACCAATTTGAAGTTTTCTCATCACACCGCAACGGATTCTATGGGTCACCCCAATCCGTTGTGTCCGGTAAAACTCACTGCTGTCAGTTGAATCCGGCAGCGAACGGACGCAACGGTACAGTACGGCAAGAAAACTTACAGGCAGGATTCGTAAGGAGAAAGCTGAGTATTTTCTAATTGTGAGAAAAAGTGTGAAGTGCATTTGTTTCGGTTTGACTATTGAGTCATATTGTTTATGTCGGTTACCCTTCGCTCTCAGTAATTCATCCTGAGATTGCAGAATGCGTGACCTCCGTTTAACCTTTTTGTTTGTTCGGGAAAATTCCCAAAAGTCGTTTCCTCGCGGGTGCATTGTGCACATAATTTGTTGTTTTTCATTTTAACCTGGGTAAAAGCCCACCTTCGATATTTAATTTCATCCCATCTAAATTGTTAACTGGTCAATTAAATTGTTTACGAAAAAATTTCAGGTTTTCTACCTATACCCATAAAAGTTTCAAAATATATTTTATTCCTTTTGGAAATCAATCGCGATGTTTTTTTATTTAATTTGAAGAACATTTGCAGCATTCAAGTTAGTTTGGAAATTCCAAAAAAAAAATTTCCTGGATAGAACATTATTTATATCATTACTTCCTATATATCAATTCTTCGATATTCACTAATAAAACTACCTACGGACCTCCTCTTGCTGAGCAGCTGGCATTAGCAGCATATTGGGGGCGTTCAAGAATCGTATCCGGATAGCTTTTTGTTTTTGTTTACGTGTTAAAACGTTTAGCAGAGTCACAAAACCACTTCTACTAAAAAGCTATCTAAAGGTATCCGAGTATTTTTGGTATACATACCTTTCTATTCAAGTGATCAGCTGATGGAAATTTTATTTTTATTTCTTTTCATGTTGATTTTTTGTTCTGGTGTGCATTTATTTCAGCATTAGAGTCATTTAAAACACATCGGCTGTTGTCTGCAGCTATCTGGAAAAAGATATATGAATCGTTCAAAAAGTTATCTAAAATACCGCTTTCCGAGATAGGCTATCCGATAGGTTCTTGAACGCGCCCATTATCTTGCTACCTGTTGCATACGAAATATATAACTTTGTAAGCTCTTTATTATCGTCTGCTTGGTGCAGTTGGTAAAAGCGTAGATTTATTTTTGGAATACACACTTAGTAAGCCATTCTAGGTTCAACTCCCAGTCCATCCCAAAAAAAAATTTTTTTTTTTTTGCCCAATATTTTTATATTTTTGTTTTTTTTTTTCTCTTGTTCTGCTCTCAAATACTTTTTTATTTGCTAACTATGGATTGTGCAGCAGTTAAGTGTTTGGATAGTTCCAACTCACCTGTTTTCGCATGCTATGGTGTATGTGGCAAAGCATTTCATGCAAAATGTATTGGGGCGAACAATGTGCTTCTAGATAAAATAAGTGCTTTTAAAAGTGCTTGTTGGTATTGTGAAGAGTGTAAAAAAATATCTCTCTCCCACTTAGCAATTAAAATGTCTACGTTCAAACTAGATATTGAAAAGCTGTCGAAAGGTTTTGACCAGCTTTTCAAAGTTTTTAATAACTCCGTTTTGAACTTAGCATCATTTTCCTCTCCCTGTAGCTCTGTTGACATGTCTACATCTACGGAGGACTTAGAAATTCCAATTTCCAAAAAAACTCTTGACTTGAAGGATCTTAATGCTCAGCCTTCGTCATCGGGAACTAAAAGCTCTGTCACGCTTCCAAATACGGGCACTAAAAGAAACCGTGAAGGAACAGTAGCTAGCAAAAACTTGAGCTCTCCTTCAAAGCGAAAGACATTGAGAAGCAACTCCGTCAAAGTTAAAAGTCCGTCTGTCCCGATAGAACTAGTGGTTGAAGTAGTTAATCTCGAAAATAGATCATTATCAACTAATCCCAGTTCTGAACCAGAGTCTGGTGCATCTTTCACACCAATAGAGAGGGTTCCAAAACCGAAATTAATTTTTGTGTCTCGACTTAGGCCAGATCTTAATGCAAATGATGTTTTGCATTATCTCGTTTCTAAGAAATTGATTCCTGATGAAAATTTTATTAAATGCAGTAAGATAAGCAAAACTGATAGCTTTGTGTCTTCGTTCAAATTGCTTGTCCCGCCCTCGTCTTTCGAATCTATTTGTGACAGTAACTCTTGGCCTGGTGGTGCTCTTGTTAAAGAATTTTCCATCAATAGGAGAGTTAAGAACAAATTGGTTACCAATACTGCTCCAAAAAACTAATTAGATTTTCCCTCTTTTATCAAAACGTAAGAGGTCTTCGCAGTAAAACTGCTGATTTATATGTTAACTCCCACGTTTTCAAACATGACGTGTTTGCTTTGACTGAAACTTGGCTAAGTCCAAGTTTCTTGAATATTGACGAAGCAGTCGCTTGCTTTTACTCCATTTTAAAAAATTGCATGAAAAAAACCATTCCCCAAAAGACGCTCAGAAATGCTATTTTTTGTCAACCGTGGTTTACCAAAAAACTAAAGGCTCTGAGGAATAAAAGAAACAAGGCTTGGAAGACCTATTTAATTACTCTTTCTCCAACTGACCACCAAATATTTATAAGTTTTTTTGAAGACTTCAAAATGCTTTCTCAGAATCTGTACTCTAGCTACGTCACCCAAATGGGCTGTTCTCTGAAAAACGATCCAAAAAGCTTTTGGTCCTTTGTAAATTCTAAAAAAAAATCAGACGGCTATCCAGCCAACTTTATTTATAATGCAATTTCTTTAAAAAATACTCCCGACATTTGCAATGCCTTTGCGGACCATTTTAATGGCTCTTTTTGTAATACAAATCTAGAAATTGATGAAAAATATTTTGAATATTTAACTCACTGCTCGCAAGTGAATTTTAATAATATCCCTATTCAAAGAGACAGAATTACTTACTACCTCTCTTCTCTCAATGATGACGTTTCTTCTGGTCCGGACATGATTCCGCCAATCGTTTTAAAGAAGTGTTCCTCACGTTTATGCTATCCACTCGAACATCTTTTCAAGCTTTCATTAAAATCTGGAATATTCCCCACTCTTTGATGTAAAATGTTTTATCACACCTGTTTTCAAAAAGGGTGTAAAAACCGATATAAAAAACTACAGACCTATTTCAAAGCTCTCATGCATACCTAAGGTATTTGAACAAGTAGTCTGCGAAAGCGTATCCTTTTTTTCAAGGAATGTTGTCTGCCACCAGCAGCACGGATTTATGCAAAGAAGATCGACGGCTACCAACCTTCTATCCTTTCATCATAAGTGTTCCAATGCTCTTGAATGTGGGAACGAGCTTGATTGCATTTACACTGACTTGACTTGCATTTACACTGACTGACTGACTGATTAAGGCGTTTGACCAACTGTCTCATAACGTCATACTTTATAAACTAAAAGCCTTTGGATTTCCCCCAGTATTTATTGCTTGGATAAGTTCCTACTTAAAAAATAGGTCTTATGAAGTCAAATTTCGTAACGTCAAAACCTTTCAATGCTATGTCTGGCGTGCCTCAAGGTAGTCATCTCGGCCCCTTGCTTTTCATTATTGCAATAAATGATGTAATTTCTTGCATCTCCTATAGCGACATTTTAATCTTTGCTGATGATATGAAAATTTTTAAAATCATCGAAAATACTTCAGATCGCGACTCCTTACAAAAAGATATTGATAGTTTTGTTGTATGGTGTTCAATGAACGGACTAATTTTAAATACTTCCAAGTGCCAAAATATGACCTTTTCCCGTAAAAGATCTCCTAGCATTGGAGAATATTCAATATCGCAACAATCCCTATCTCAAGTTACTAGATTCCGGGACCTCGGTGTTCTTTTTAGTACCAACCTCGAATTTAATGAACACATCAACCTCATTATTAACAAAGCAAATTCAATGCTTGGCTTTATTAAGCGATGGGCTAAGGAATTTAATGACCCTTATGTTACCCTCTCTTTATACAACTGTTTTGTTCGTCCCCATCTAGAGTATGCTTCTCAGGTGTGGTCACCATTTTATGATATTCATAAATCTCGAATCGAAGCACTACAGCACAGATTCATACGCTTCGCTCTCAAAGGTCTTCCTTGGGAAGATCCTTTCAATCTCCCTCCCTATGAAAATCGTATTCGCTTATTAAATCTTCAAACACTCTCACAGAGAAGAATCAACAATGATTTAGTGTTTTTTCATCAATTAATAACCGGTATAATTGATGCTCCCGACTTGCTCTCCCACGCAGGATTCAACTATCGCGGAGGAACTCACCAACTACGTAATTTAGAGTTTATACATCGCTCCCACCACCGAACTAACTATGGCATGCATGAGCCATTAGCTCGCATGAGTAGGTTATTAAACTCCAATCCTTTTATTGCCGATTTCAACATCAGTAAAAATAGTTTAAAATTAATATTAAGAACCAGTTTACCATCAGCATGATTCATGTTTAGTAGTTTTTTTATTACAGTAGTTTAATTTCATTTTTTATTTATAAACCTTGTTTTGTTTAGTATTGTTTCATTAGTTTAGTTTGTTCTATTAATGTTAATTTTAATATAATCTACGTTTTACTTTGTAAATGTTGTAATATTTTTTTTTTTATTTTTCCTCGTATAGGTACGTTCCCTTTGTGCTTGTGTTGGCGTTATTTACTAACCACTAACACTTGCATTAATGATGAAGAGCGTAGATAAGTGTGTACAAATGAGCTTGCTCTAAGTTCAGTGCCACTTAAGTCTCTGAGATGCAAGTTATAAAATACGTTTCCCATTAAAATCCACCCAGCTGTCATTAAAATTAAATTCGGCAAACATCTCCGCGGCACATCGGTGTGCATGTTTTGTCTCCCTGCAGTATAAATTAATTAATCAATCAATCGTTGCGATTAATAAATATATTAGTTTGCTACAATCCAATTTGTGGATTCGTTTAGATTCGTTTCGATTCGTTTCATCGGGAAAAAAGTGCAACAAGATAAATGTAATGCCTTTTTTGATGCCTTTTATGATACATTTAGCACAAAACAATTAACTTTTTGACATTTCAAAGCAAAGAACATGAATTTTATTTATTTTTCTCCCTCGCTCTAATGTTTTTAACCAGTACCTACATATTTTCGTCGTAACTGGATTTAAAAAACACAACTTAAGTATTTTTCTGTCGTTATTTATCAAAATAACTGGGATGGTTACTATTTACAAAAGGTTTGTATTGTTAACATGAAGATGGCGTTGTCATTTTAACTGGAATAGCTTGTGGCTTCTGTGAAGCTATTGCCGGCACAACAACAAAATCGATTCGGTTTGGGAAATCTCTAATTAGCCTACTCTCACTGGGACAAATACGCAAATCTTTTACGAAAACGAGAACGATTCCTAAAAGTATTATTGTATTCTTACACCCATTTATTGCAGAATGGAAAGATTGATTCAAACACAAATTCATTTATATCATTAAACCCTTAAAAAATCATAAATGTTCGAAGTGAAGGGAAGAGATTTGTAATAACATTTGTTAATGGTGAACAAATTTAGACCTTAAAATAGCTTCTATTCCATCAGTTAGTTAGTTAGTTAGTTTAGTTTAGTTTATTTTCAATTATTTCTACATGACAATTCAAGTTAATTACAATGTTTGTTCATTGAAAAGAATAGAGAAATAATAGTGACATAATTAATTCTTTAAAGAAATAGAGGTAATGCCACATCAATAAATAGTAAAATTATATACATATAAATGGAATGAAATGGGTGGGGTGACCCTTAAAATTTAACTATTGAATTTGAAAAGTTGCAAATAAAAGTTGTGTATTAATTAATTCAAGTTCGTTAGAGTTATAAGAAAAAAAAAATTTATTTTTTAAAATATAAGTACCAAAATATCATTGAAGAATGTTGAGAAGCGACTCAATACTTTTTAGATCATGACTAAACAGCCAATTTTTAATGCTTTTGCTAAACGAATTAAAATTTGTTAGTGATCTCAAGTCATATGGAAGTAAGTTAAACAATCGACACGACGTAATACTAAAGAAGTTGCGGAAAGCAGTTGTACGAAACCTGGGAATAGATACTGTATTTAGAGAATTAGCGCGTAAACCATAATTGTTGATGAGTCTGAAATTAAGATTCCCTGACCTTCTAAAAAAAATTTTAAGCACTTTATAGCAGTATAAATGGCGGACTGGAAGAATTTTTAAGTCTTTAAACAATGGAAAACTGGGGTATAGAATGGGTTTTCTACAAATCACTTTTAATATACGCTTTTGAAGAGTTAAAAGAGACTGAATTCTGTTAAAATAGGCTCCTCCCCAACAAGTTATACCGTATTGTAGCCTAGAATGAAAAATGCCATAGTAAATTTTTAACAACAGCTTAGAAGAGCAAGTAGTACGCAGAAAATAGAAGTTACGCAATGTACTACGAAAATATTTTCTCAAATTTTCCGTATGAATAAGAAAACTCATGTTAGAGTCAAGCGTAAGCCCTAAGTATTTAAAATTATCAACTATTTCGATTTGGAAACATTTTTCGGTGCAATTGAGATAATTACGGTAAGAACAATTGTAAATACTAGCACTGCAACTGCAGTGAAATAATTCGACCCTTGGGCAGTCAGTAGCATGAAAAAACACCTCACTGGCAAAACTGTTTTGACCTGCCAAGTTGAAAAACATCAACTTAGTTTTTGAACTAATCAGTAGTTTATTTTTAGCGAACCAGATTCTTAATAAGTAAACATCATAATTAATGTCAGAGGTGAGATCCACAACACTATCAGATCCAAAGGCAAATCCCACATCATCTGCAAATGCAGTCAACTTACTTTTGAAAGGCAATCTGAACAACGAGTTGATAAAGATCAAGAAAAGTACTGGACCCAATACTGAGCCCTGAGGGACTCCAATATTAATAATCTTTTCTTCACTTCTGCTGTAGCCAATTTTGACTTTTTGAGACCTATTTTTAAGACCTTAACCACTCCAATATAAACCCACGAAAACCCGCTTTTTCAATTTTTCAAGTTAATGGTTGCCGGAGAAAAACGGCCATAAATATGATCTAAGCATTTCCCTGATGCAGGTCTGGTGGTTTCATTAATAAATGAAACCAAACCATGCAAAGCTAGTAAATCTAGGTAAGAGGAAACCATATCACTGTTCTCCAAAGTATCAATATTAAAATCACCTAAGATTATGAGGTTCTTTGATTTTATGTTATTTAAAACGGTTGACAATTCTTCTAAAAATACTGCCACATGGAAAGAATGAAGCCTATAAACGCAAAGCATAATATAGACCTCATTATTAATTTTAAAAGACAATTGTAAAACATCGGCGCTAAGAAATTCTAATTTAGACTCATCAAACACATTATAATTACATCTAACGAAGCAGCCAACTCCTCCTGCCGCATAATTTTCATTGGTATTAGCATAAAAATTAAAACCAGGTAATGCATAATCACCTTTCTCAAAATCGTATATCCATATTTCCGAAACCACAACAAAATCAGGCACACGAGCAAATGAATCAATATGTAATGCAAGGGAAGAAAAATTCTCTCTCAAGCTTCTGACATTTTGGTGAACAAAAAATGGAGAGTTTAAGCAATAGGAATGATTAGAATAAATTTCTTCACAATTAGTGTTTCTCAGATTGTAAATAGAAAAATCAAAATTAAAATTATTAAAATCCATATGAACTCTTAAATATACAAAAGGCACTATATGAGTGCAAGATCATTAAAAGATTGTATAACTATGATCTTACTACCTTCTATCTTTCTCATTAAAATTCTATTATTTTTAAACCATAAAAACTTTAACCCCTTCTGCTTCTTTGCTTCCTTTGCCTTCATAAACAACGCCCGTGTATATTTTGTCAAAGCGTCATTAATATAAATATTCGAACCTTTGCTGCGGCTGTTGTTGCACCCATTATTACTGCTACCACCATCACCACCTCCGATATCCAACACATTCGACTTTAATTTGTTTCTCATTACTGCCTTAGCTCTCATAATTCGTTGCTTAAGAGAAGAATTAGCTAGGCTTAAGCAAATGACAGAAAGATCACTAGAAGAGCTATCACCAACTTTCCCATTTCCTCTTTTAACTTTTCGTACATAGCATTTGTCAATGTAGTCATCATGAACCTCCACCGCTAGAGCATTGTTAAATATTTTTTGGGCTATGTCTTTAGCGTTGTTGTTATTGACATTGTGTACTCCAGTTAGTTCAATTTCAATGCAGTTACTTAGCTGGTGTTGTTGCTGCCAATTCAGTTTATTCTCAAGCACTTCTACTTTAGTTTTTAGAAACTCATTTTCTGTGCGCAGCTCGCTCAGTGCCTGTAGGAATTGTTGGTTTATTTTCTCCAGGCTGGTGAGTTTCTCAAACACCATTCTCAACGTGAGCACTTCTCCATCATCCTCGCAAGCATTAGCATTAATTTCCTGTGATATTGCAGGGGCACTGCATTTGTTGTTGGCTGCAGTCTGCCTGCTGATGTTAATATTTTTTTTCTTTTGTTCAGGCATGTGTAGTGATCTACGTCTTAACACAGAGCATTTATCGCATCGAAATGGTGTGCCGCTTGATTTAAAAAAATCAACGTCTTTCTGATGAAGATTAACACAAGGGAGATGAAAAAAGTTAAGGCAGTCCGCGCACGATATTTTTTCAACAGAACTACGATCAATTTTATCCGAACAGACTTGGCAATTCATATTGAACAGTTTAAGATTTTAGAAGGTAACAATGAGACGTGCACCCCACGACACTCACACTGAAACACTTATTTGCTATGGGTTTTATCATAAGCGACTTGAAAACATCTCGTTTATAACAACATGTGGCTTTAGAAAAATTAATGTGAAAATTCGTTAGTTTGTAGGAATTGTTACGAAAACCACGTTTTTGTCCCAGTGGGCAAAGTAGAAAGTTGGGCTACTCGGCGCGTTCGGCGCGTTGCTCGCGGTGCTTATGGGTCGCTTCTCATAAGAATGTGAGTATTTAATCGAACTGTCAGTTGAAAGCGGCACCGCACGCACGCAACGCGTTCTATGGGCCGGGACCTTTATTTATAACTTGTCAATAGCAATGATTTTATCTAAAAACATATATGACAATGTATATTGTTAGGCTCCTTATGTGCCAACACAGCATAGTTATCAATATTTATGTAATTAAATAACGTGCGATTAAGTATCATTTGTAAATATCTTTGGTTCAAAAATCATTAAATATAGTCTTTAAAACAAGGGATAGTCAGTTTATATTAGATAAGTACCAATTTAGTGCACAGGCTACTCCCACAATAGGAAAATCAGGTCCCAGGAAGCTTACCCATAAGTTGCCTTTATTTATTTAAAAGACACAAGTTTTCCCACTAGCATTATAGAGACTTTTAGGTATTTGCTTGCTATTCTTTGACTGTTGATTTGTCAGGGTTGGATCTGCAGATCAGCAGTACCTAGGAGTCACAAGTATAAGATTATGCGGAACCCATACCATCACAAGTACTCGTGGCGTGATGGTTACCATGTCCGCCTGTTTACCCAGAGGTTCGAGGTTCGAATCCCAACAGAGGCAAAAATGTTTTTCCACGGTTATCGCCTTTCGCGATAACCGTGGATCGCGTCCTCTGTTAGTACATTCATTGCCATGAAAAGCGCTTTCTCGATTAGCCGTTCTTAACCGACAGAAAACTGTAGGTCGATTCCATTCCCTCACAAGTCACAAGGCAATGGTTGTCAGACCTCTGAGGCTCTGTTGCGCCACACTATTTATTTATTTGTTTATTTACTTACTTACTTAGGTGGGCATTACAGTTCGGGGTGAACCTGGGCCTCAACCAACATCCTTCTGTAACGACTTCGATTTTGGGCGAGCTCTCTCCAGTTTTGCACTCTAAAGTATTATTCACATGAGAACGACCAACGAACGACGAATGAACGAAAATTCGTTAATTTTGACATTTCATTCACATGAGTGTTTTACATTCGTCACGAATAACGAACACAATTTACATGCAAAACAAAAATGGGGAATGATTTTGAGGTTAAGCGCGCGCGAAAAATTTATTCGTTGGAGTGTGGAGTATGTGGAACGAGAATAAAGTCTGACAGTTCGTACCTACTAGATGTTTATTCGTAACGAATAAACTTTTTTTCTCAATTTTTTTAATTTTAGGCACAAAAATAAAAGTTTATCCACCTAAAAATAAGTATGAACTATGTTTCCATCGTTTCCAAAAAAATTCGTGAGGAATTTATGCTAGTAAGGTACTTAAAATCTCATTTCTTGATTTATTCGTCGTTCGTTGGTCGTGCTCATGTGAATAGTCCTTAAGTCGGTTGACGTCTTCAACCACTTGATTGCGCCACCTAAGACGAGGTCATTTTTTCATTTATGTAGCTCTATAAGGACCATAAGTAGTGCCATGGAGGTATAGAATACGGCCATTAGAAACTTTTCTGATAAAGATGTCCTAAGTATATGCAAGTCACATGGTCTTAAGGTATTATATACACCGTTCATCAAACAAGAAGTACAACTAGATACTTTCAGGAAAGGTGGAAATAAAACCCAAATGGAATACTATTTGCTAGCTAAAATTATGAAACCTGCAAAGCGAAACTCAGTAAATCTGTCGCCAACAACACCGTCTTCTCCTGACACAATTTTTATGGAGGCGGTGAAGGAAATCAAGCAAACCCAGGCTTCGAAAAGATTCACAAAAATTAGTTTGGACAAAGTAAAATTCTGGCCAGTTAAGTTTAGTTAAGAACTCTAAAAAAAAAAACAAAAACTAAGGTACTTTGGCAGACAAGATAAGGGGTGGAGACATCGAGTTTAGATGGTTGACGATTTTCATCTTCAAACTTTAGGGAGGTGATAATTATCAAAAACAAATCAATGAACCACAATGTTTGTAGGGTACTTTGAAATTTTCAATTATTTCTTAGTTCCGTTTATCTCAATAACCAGAGTGAATCAAAAATAAATAAGCATGCAGAGTGAAGGTCTAATATGAGTATTAACAAAAACCATTAACAAAATCCCTGCCGCTGATTTTTTAATTTTTTTTGTATAGTAGTGTAATCAGCATGAATAATGGATATAAAGTGACCTTCTACGAATATTCAAAGTGAATGGAGCTACACGAAATTGCAATAACTGCGTTCGACCAAGCGGACGTCCTACAATTTGAAGGTCGTTGAGAGGATATTGGCTGGGTAAAATAACATTACTATCTGATAAATCAATGCCAATTTGCCGATGGCAGGTCAACAACTGATGCAATCCAAAGTATAAGGAACCGAATAGATAAACACCGTAATTCCGTAGAGGATTTGCATGTTGTGGTTCAGTTCAAAAAAGCATTAGATCGACAACAGCCAGATGTGATATGGATGGCCCTAAAACAACGAGCAGTTGCAGAGGCCTATGTTTTGATGATTGAATAAATGTATGAAGGAGCTGTGACGAAGGTTATAGTAGATGTCCAGCTGGAGTTACTGAAGCATTCTAACTCACAGTAGGTGTATACCAAGGAATTGTTTTGAGTCTTTTGCTCTTCAACACAGACTACCTGCAGGAAGATAACGTACATAACACCAAAGTACTTCAATTATTCTTTGTCGCATAAGCTGAAGGGTAGTGTCTTGTGTGTCGGTTCACAATGTTGGACAATGTACAAAAAGTTAGAGCGTAAGTTGATCGCAGCAGAGATAAAGGTGCTCTGTATGGCAGCAGGCGTAACAAAGCAAAGCTTAATGGAATTAAGAAGTACCAAGATTCGTGGAAATGTCGAAAATGACATCTTGGAAAAAAACAGATTGATAATGTCATATTCTAAGAGGAAATGCCAGAGAACTCCGTAAAAAACAAAATCATACAACGTCCAGAAAGATCATGAAGAAAGATACAGAAACAACGACACCCTCAGCCATGGACGAACCCTGAGGTTAATACGAGCTGACGAGCGGATTACTCACACGTAAGAGAGAGCTGTGATCCCTTCGAGATCACGATCTCCATAACGCCGGAAAAAAGTAGAAGAAGAATGAAGAAAAATATTTTGTTAAATTTTAACTTGAAATAAAGAATTTATCTATCTACCTTTACATCTTTTAAAAAGCCTGGCAGCACCAAATCATATTTCTACAATTCTGGTTGAAATCAGAGTTGTATTTAGTACGCCCAACGAGGGCTCCTAAATTTGCCGCCCTGAGCTATCAAATAAATAAAAATAAATAAATAAATAGGGTGGCGCAACAGAGCGAGGGGCCACTCAGTGGGCCTAGCGCATTTCTCACAACCATGCCTTGTGAGGGAATGGAGGGGACCTACAATTTTCAGCCGGTTCTGAACGACTAATTGATAAAGCGCTTTTCATGCCAATGAATTTACTAACGGATGACTTGCCAATTCCTCGCGAAAATCGCCTTTCGCGTGTAAAAACATTTTTGCCTCTGTTGGGATTCGAACCTCGAACCTCTGGGTTAGCAGGTGGACATGGTAACCATCACGCCACGGGTACCACCTGCCCTGAGCTATCGCCTCCTCCAATATCAGGCCCTGAACGTAGATACCAAAACTAATTGCACAACAAGAAATAACATTTTTCCAGTTCCTATTTTTGGCAACAACAAAAAAAACCATTTTATTACACCCTTAATGCTTGCTTACAAATGCAGTGTTATTCTAACACTGATACGCAACACACATAAAATAGCACCTTGTCTTTGAAAAGAACGAAGCTTCCATTTGCATAGTGAATAGAATTTGCAGCAGGAAATGCCATTGTCATTGTGTTGTGCATAGTATTGCAGAACTTTAGTTTGCTTCAGTTGTGCGTCTTAATTTAGCTCCCACCGTCCAAAGGAAATATCATGTCATCGACATCAACACAACACCGCTTACGTCTTTACCGACTCTCCTTGTAGTACACAAATATGCTGATGTGGGGATGGAATACAGTCCTAATTAAAATTCCAAACACAAATGACGATCATCCTTTTCGCCTCTTTCACGTTGGCATAAAAGTTTCTTGCACCTAGAAGTGTGTAGACAGTAGAGTAAGGTAGGTACTCCAGAGCGACTGTTTGTGTTTTTGCGTTTCGTATTTTTCTTCTCCAAATCTGTCGTTCAGTCACTTGGATGCGTTTTAAGCATGCATTTGGGAAATATTTCATTCATTTTCTCAGTTCACATAGCTACAAGCAATGTGATTGACAGTAAAAAAAAAAAAAACTACGAATGAAGCCAGCCCCACCAAAATGGTAGGTAGGTACTACATAACCCTGGGCTCGCTTGAAACTGCTTTGCATATTATTTCGTGTGACGTTTTTCGAATGGCTTCTGCTTTGGATGTTTTGTATTTTTTCTAATAGGTATCACGTAATCATATGTATTTTGATGTCTTGACAAAAAAAACCGAAACAGAACGGAACAAACGCTTATATTTCTTCTTTTCTTTGATGAGCTTCTGTTCGGATGAATGATAGTGTTTTATGAAATCCAAACACGTGGCTTCACGACTGGAGTGGTAATAACACGCGTGCTTCATTGGCATTCCTTGATTACGCTGAGCATGATGATACTCAGAGAATTATTATTTCCTCTTATGGTGATGTAGCACGATATGGCGTGAAGAGGAAGGTAAGATAGATATTCTTATGTTGATACATTTTAAAGACGATCAGTTTTCTTGTGTTTTAATGAGATTCGAGAAATATTAGTTTACATAACCAGTTTCAATCAGACACAGTCCACTAGTCGCAGGCGCGGAGTTTCCCAAATTGAGTTCCGCGGAAAAAACTTAATCAAGTGTTTTGTTTCTTATCGTTTTGAAAGAAATTGTAATTTATTTTAATTTTAAAAGTGTTGTGCGAGCTTTTTTAACGAATTTACTGCTACAAAACCTACAAAAAAAGAACAAACTAAGCTTGACGAATTGAAGAACAGAACTGTTTCAAAAGAGAGCGAATAATGATGAAGAATCCAACTTATCCTTTGTATTTACTCCCGTAAAAAAATGCTGAATATTCGGGTGAACCATCGACTTTACGTGTGCCTGAGTATAAAAGTTTGAACGACATAAAATGTCCACCACTTCCGAAACAAAATTTCAGATCAGAAGAATTTAATTTGAATATATTTTGGTTGGGATATAAGAAAAGCTATTAAGGCTTCTATCATTTGTTATAAGAACCTTATAACTTACTTAGCTTCGATTTCAGTGATATACTCACTTGAAAAATTAGAAAAAGGGAATGCACTGCACAGCTTATCTGCACGATATACCCCTCACAGTCGCGTCGCGTATGAGATCTTGTCTGCTATAATATATGAACGTCCAACAATTTGATAAGTCATCTTGAAAGCGAATTTGACCAGAAAAGTCAACAATCGATCTTGGAAAAAACTCGGGATATATGTACGACGATAAAATGATGGTGTATTTTATTGATTTCAAAGTCGCTTTTAACAATTTTTATAGAGACCAGCTGCACAGAGCCATATCTAGTTTCAGCATCACTGCATAATTCGAACGACTATGCAGGATGTCTATTGCCCAGTGATGATCGATTAAAAATTCTTCGAGACCTATGATATCGAAAAAGGTATTCAACAAGGCGACAGACTGTCATGCGATTGCAAGCTTTGAATTAGAAAACTTTGCAGGATGACTTTGGAGAATTTACGCTGCTCCGTCAAGGTCGGTATAGGAATCACTGAGACCTTTGATCACTGCTAGTCAGTGAGTCAGTCTGATCCACGGACACTGACCGGACGGGATGAAGCCTCGAAAGGAGCAAAATCCGTCGCACAGCGAAATAAAAGACGTCGCTTTTCAAAGTGCGAATCTGTAAGGCTGGCAATGACAACAGCATGACCATCACAGAGCGCAAGCACTGTGAAGATCATCTGTGGGAGCGTTTTTTGCAGCAGCTAAACTTCATCAATTTTGTGGTCAGGACTTGGTTGCGGCTTTGGTAAACTACGAAAGGAACGGTGAGTGGAAAACTCTCGTCGTTGCGTCAGTTTACTTTCCCTGGAACTCCATTTTACCCACTCCCTCAAGACAGGTTGTGAATTTGGTGGATTTCTGTGAAAGCCGGAAGTTGGGGTTTATCATGTGCTGTGATGCTAACGCTCAAAACATAATTTGGGGCAGAGTCTAATGCAACATGAGAGGCAACCATCTTCTTAGTTACATTCTGTCTTCTGACTTAGAAATCAACAATGTTGGCAAAAGGCCAACTTTTGTTACGGCTATACGACAGGACGTAACTGACTTGACGCTATCTAACAGATATGCCAAGGAGATTACCTACTGGAAAGTTTTGCCAGACGTGTCACTCTCAGACCACAGATACATTGAATTCCATGTAGCAAAAAAAAAAACTAACTGGAAACTTTTCAACGATGAGCTTTGTAACTTCGTCAAAACTCTACCTAACATCACAAACTCAACATCACAAAAAGTGGAAGATGCAGTTCTAGAAGTTAATTGTGCCCTTACAAGTAGCTTCGAGTTGGCATGTCCAGCTAGACAATTGCCTAGTAGATCGATGGTTCCGTGGTGGAACAGTGAACTTGTGAAGGGATCGCACTAGTGATCATTTCTCATCTCGTACTTTGATAGTTGAACACTCCCAACATGCCTCAGATGCACAAACATACATATTCTTTAAAAGAACTAATGACCTAAGGCAAGCGCCAACAAAGTATGTACATACATGAATACACTTTGCAATGAGCTAATGACCGAAGGCAAGCGACACACAGAAAATGATATCGCTAAGGGTTCATGTTACGAACAAATGTACTCTGGATACATACTGTATGGTCTGCATTTATTAATAGCCATGCATTCGAACGTTGAAGCGATAATGCTGATATGGTGATATGCTGGCATGAGGTGTGAAGTGATTGAGGTTCAATTATCAAAGGTCGGGAATTTAGGAAAATTATTGTGTATAAAAGACGAAGGAAAAGTGAAAATAAATGTTGTCTATTCCAAACCAGCAACCAGTGCATTTGTTTTTTCAAGAGCAACTCGATCAATTAACTTTTGCATTTCCCTTCGCTCCCCGGATTATTCCATTTTTAAAAGCAACACGCTTAGATTGGAATAATCCTAAAACTCTGCTCGCTCTATTATATAGCGTTATCGTTTATAGAGGCAAACGACGGCGCAATAGCCAACGTTTTGAGTACGAGACTCTCCGCCTAAGAAAAGACATACGAACCTAAGACGAAAGATCTAGAGGAGATCTTTGCAGAACTACAGAAACTTCGCAGGGAAACCAGAAGTATTCTGAATAGGTCCCTCAAGACCAAATCAGAGGTCGACTGGAACCTGTATCGATCTAAACAGAAGGACTTTAAAAGGTTAATTCGAAGATCAAAGAATGCCTCTTACAAAGAATTCTGTCAAAGTATAGAAACACTCAGTGAAACTAGTCGACTTACTAAAGCCCTTAAAAGGAGCAAGGTAAACAAACTAGAGACGCTCAGGAAATCAGACGGTTCCTATACCGAGTCCAAAGCAGAGACACTCAGTCTTATGCTGGAAACTCATTTTCCAGGAAACCAGATATCAATCGGACCACAGCAATCTATTTTCCTTAGATCAGGTGAATCCGATAAATCCACTCGACTTAGCTGGTACACGTCATCGTTAGTTGTTAGCGACGAAGCCATCAAATATGCCGTGGCATCTTTTGACAGTTTCAAGTCACCTGGCACTGACGGTGTTTACCCAGCTATGTTGCAGGAAAGTATAAACCTTTTGCTACCTACTTTGAAAAATATTTTCACTGGTAGTTTAGCCCTAGCGTATATACCAACTCCATGGCAAAGTGTTAGAGTCGCCTTCATACCAAAAATTGGTAAACAAGACTACTCACCCGCCAAGAGCTTCAGACCCATCAGTCTTACCTCCTGATGGGTAATGATTGAGATTTACATACGTAAAACCTCACTCTAAACACACCCTCTGTCTCAGATGCAACATGCTTACCAAAGAGGAAAATCTTGCGAGGCCGCACTTCAAAATCTTGTTAGCAGGATTGAATGCGCGCTTGACAGGAAAGAATTTGCAGTAGGAATTTTCATCCACAAGGTGGCGTTTTATCTCCTCTTCTGTGGTGCATGTTGATCGACTCTCTACTTGCGAAACTCAATGGTTCTAACGTTCATGCCCAAGCATACGCAGACGACTCAAGTCGCCGTGCTCTCGGTTGGTTCCAGCCTGCAAGCTGTCTGTTCCCGAGCACAGGCTGCGTTTTTTATGATTGACACCTTATGTGTCAGTAACGGTCTCTCCGTCAAATCGAGGTTGTCCTCTTCACGAGACGTAGAAAATTGACTGGTCTGACCCAACTTACGCCTCAAACATCTTGGAGTGATCCTGGATAACAAACTTCTTTGGTCTAAACATGTCGAGTCTAAAACTACTAAAGCACTGTCAGTCTTCTGGCAATGTAAAGGAGCCTTTGGCACGACATGGGGTCTTTCACCGAAAAGGGTCCTTTGGATCTATACGGCTATGATAAGACCAATCATCTCCTATGCGTCAGTTGTTTGGTGGAATAAGCACTCGCGTAAATACGTTATTGCCTCGTTTGCCAAACTTCAAAGAACAATTTGTCTTGGTGTTACTGGGGCCTTCCCCAGCTCACCGAGAGCTGTTCTCGATGCACTGTTGAATCTTCCTCCCCTTGATACCTACATGATGGCGTGCACTCTCAAGACCATTTCTCGTTTAAAGAGATGTGGTCTCTGGCATAATTCGCACTGGAGCTTTGAGGAGCTCACAAGCAGCATATCTTTTGAATACCGTCTAATGGATCAAGGCTTGATCCCAAGGCTCAAGCTGCGTCAAAATTACTCAGTCAACTTTCCTTCGGTTCAGGACTGGTTCGCTCCAGAATCTGAGCCTGGAAAGAACTGTTATCGTATCTTCCGTTTTCCAAGCGGAGGCATATGCTATCCTTATGGCCATGAGCCACGTTACGAACAATGGATGGACGGGGAGAAGTATCTTTGTTTGCAACGACAGCCAAGCTGTGCTTAAGGCCCTTCTCAACCCTCTAACCACTTCAAAAGTGATCCAGGAATGCAAGAGCTCTCTGAATGCGATCGGAAGATTAAATTCCTTGAGCCTAATTTGGGTTCCGTGCCATCACGGCATAACTGGAAATGAGATCGCCGATGAACTTGCTAGGCAAGGATCTCAGACAGCTTTCTCAGGACCTGAACCGTCGCTTGGTCTGCCAGCGTCCTCAGTGAGGGCTTCAATCAACAACCAGCGGGCACTTCTCTTTTGCAAAGCATTTAAACGTGTTAGGCTTAAGTGATACCACACTTGAATCTTGTGGAGAAGATGAGAACACCGCAGAGCACTTCCTCTGTGAATGTCCTGCTTTTTTCGCATGAGGTTACAGATACTCGGCGCAGACATGGTGAGAGCTGGTAACTTAGGCTCTTTATCATGGCAGCGTCTTTTGGCTTTTCTCCGAACATCTGGAAAGCTTTAAAAAATAGAAGGTTGCTAACTGGTAGTACAATGGACCGGTATTTAGGTTTGAGTGCTCCAGCTGGTATTTAAAAAACCTCCAACAGAAAAAAAAAATAAAGAATTTATGTCGAACGAAAAAGTCACAACTGTCACTAAATTTCTTTAACAAATTTTCTAATTTTTGAAAAAATTGTACAAAACTCAAACGTCAACACCAGAGTAACAATCTTCCAAAAGTCTATACAGTTACTCGCTATCGCAGACAATATTGACGTAATGGGAAGAAGCAAGCATGATGTCATATGTAGGTGCTTTTGCGAGCATTGAAACAGAAGCGGCAAAAATGGGTTGGATGGTTAATGAGGATAAAACGAAGTATGTATATGTTGTCATCAAACAAGGACACCGAACATTGACAAAATCGAAGTATATGTTGTCATCAAATACCGACAAAATCGACATCGACAAAATGTCACAATTGACAGACATAACTTCCCAGCGACAACCGGGACGGAACGGATAGTTAAGATTTTTCTTTTCTTTTCAGCTATATAATAATAAGTTATTATTTCAATTTCAGACAATGTATTTGGTTAGGCCCCTATGTGCCAACATTCTTACATTATCATTTTTAAATTCTAAAATTATTTAGTACTAGCTGTGCCCGCGACTTCGTCCGCGTGGAATAGTGACTTTCGGCAGCATTTTTAATTTTTTGGGCTACTTATTTTGCAAATAGGACACATTCATGCGTTTTAGTAAACTATTGTTATATTTTATTTATGTACATTTTTGCACACAACTCTCTTACTTTTTCCATCTTTTGTCAAATAAAAAGGTTTTTCGAGTTTGAAACATTCTTTTAAACTAAAGTGACAAATCAGTGGGAATTAAAGAAATACGGGGAATCACCAGTTTTCTCCTTTCGCTGTTCATTATTAAAACTTTTATAATGCCGCATCCCAGATGTGTAATTTGTAGCTGTGTACAATTCCAGATTACTCGCTATTGGCACTGGAACATCAAGTTGCAGCCACTCCTGATAATTCTAAGGAATTGAGAAACTCTATAGGGTATGATGTGAATGTAACTTGCTCAGTGTCCATAATATTGCTTTCTGATAGATATTCGACAACATCCCCCAATACGTCTAACACAATTTATTAGTTTATATGGTTAACTATTTCATTAGTCGGCGCCGAAGTGGATTTTTCACACAGTCATTCTCATTACCTATTGCCAATATTTATTTGAAGATCAAGATAGACATTTTTTCTTCACAGGTCAACTGTGTTAGAAATCACCTCACGGTGAAAGAACTTTTGAAATCGGGCGGCAGATGGTAACAAAGAAAAACAGACAGACGGAGTTGATTTCGGATCTATAGTGTTAGTAAGTACTTCCGTTCCCATTGGAATATGGAGATAAATTAAAATTAATGTTACTTTGAGATAGTGTAGCTTTCTAACGGGGAAATACTTCTTGAAATCAGTTCAGCAGTTTCTAGGTTCCCGTTTACGTTTGCATTCTTGTGGGAATACAGGATACAGGATAACATACATAGCCTATGTTCATCTTCAGGCTCAAGACTATATTTCTGTACCAAAATTCATATAAATAGGTTTAATAGTTTGGGCGATTTTTGATAACAAATAAAAATACACAGATAGATTTCATTTCAGACTTATGATATTAATAAAAACTCCCATTCCCAATATGGTGACCATTCCCGTAGGAATAATGGAGATGACTTACAGTTTATGTTAATCAGGGATAGTGTAGCGTTCTAATGGTGGAAGAATTTTTGAAATCGGTGCTGTAGCTTCTGAGTTCCCGCATACGTTCCCATTCCCGTGGGAATATAGGGATAAAATATATAACATATGTCCTTCCTCAGGCTCTAGACTATCTTTGTACAAAATTTCATTTAAATCTATTCATTAGTTTGGGCGGGATATGGTAACATAGAAAGGAGAACAGACAGAGCTACTTTCGCACTTATTATAGCCGCGTTTTATTGAAAATTTTCTATGTGCACTTATGTACACTTTCAATAAAACGATTTTTTGGTTTATATTCACTTCGGACGTCACTTTCAATTTTCACTTTCAGTGTTGGCACCCTTTGCAATTGTTCTAAGGATAAGAAACATTAAAAATTTGCATTCTAAGGATATAAATGCATACCTTTTACTTTCCATTTGTATTTTTCTCTATTTAATTCTCGATTCTCAATTTATTTGCCGCATTTCAACTTTTTACTTTCGAGGTAAACAAACAAATGTCACTTTAATTTTTTTTCGCAATGGCTGTGTTCAATTAGATTCATTTTGTGACTCATGTTTTTGGTTGCCTTGGTTCTGATGTTCTTTATGTGTTCTGTCTGATGTTCTTTTTTTCTGACCGATTGCGAAACTTCCCTTGTGTGTGTGTGTGTGTGTGTGTTAGTAACTGCGTGTCTATTTATGTCCCCACTAAGTCACCACCTGACTCTTCTATTAGCCATTAGGTGTGTTTCTTTACTGAAAATTCGCACGAAATGCACCGAAATTCGGCGAAAGTCAGTCTAATCCCCTTCCGATTTTTCGTAGCAGTGCACAAAAAAGAGAGTGCTCTCGAGAGAATAAAAAAATTTCCCCGTCCTGCGAATTTCCGGCACCAAAATTTCTGTGGACAGAAATCGTGCACAGCCAAAACAAATACAAAAACTGTCAAACAGACGTTTTTCCAAGTGTTGCGTTGCTGCGAATGGTTTGTTCAAGGCGTTTCTTTACTTTTAAGACAATTACGCTCTTTAATAGATTTTCTGAAAGAATTTTACAACCACTCCTTAAAAAAAAAATTTCTGTGCACAAAAAGTAAAGAAACAGACTTATTCAATCTGTTGTCGAAAATCAGAAATATGAACGAACACAACCCAAAGACTGCCAACCTCTGGGTGCCAAAAAAAGAAATTTACCAACCATCCCTGTGTGCAGTTAGCTTACTGCGATATTTATGTGCACTTAGGCTATTGACATAAGGAGTTGTTGTTTTCCCATGAGCGATGTTTTACTGAAGTGTACATAAGTGCACATAGAATTTCGATAAAACGCGCCTTATATCAGTAAGGACTCCCTTTCCCGTAGGAATATGGTGACCATTTTCGTGGGAATATGTGAATGAGTTGAAGTTAATGTTACTCCGGGATTATTTAGCATTCCAACGGGGGAAGAATTTTTGAAATCGGTGCTGTAGTGTCAAAGTTCCCGTATACGTTCCTGTTCCCGTAGGAATATAGGGAGAAAATATATAGTTTATGTCCTTCCTCAGGTTCTGAACAATCTTTGTACAAAATTTCATTTAAATCGGTTTATTAGTTTGGGCGGGAGATGGTAACATAGAAATGTGAACATACTGAGCTACTTTTATTGCATTTATAATAATAGTGAGGACCGGTTCCCGTGGGAATATTCGAATAAAATACAGCCTATGTCCTTCCTTAATTTCAGAACAATCTTTGTACAAAATTTCATTCAAATCGGTTTATTAGTTTGGGCGGGAGATGGTAACATAGAACGACGGACAGACAGAGCTTCTTTCACACTTATCATATCAGTAAGGACTCCCGTTCCCGTTGGAATATGGGGATGAATTGAAGTTTATGTTACTCTGGGATAGTGAAGCATTCTATTGGTGGAAACATTTTTGAAATCGGTGTTGTAGTTTCTAAATTCCCGTATACGTTCCCGTTCCCGAGGGAATTTAGGGATAAAATATATAGCCTATGTCCTTCCTCAAGTCTTAGACTATCTCTGTATCAAATTTTATTTAAATCGATCCAGTAGTTTGGGCGGGAGATGGTAACATAGAAAGCCGGACAGACAGAGTGACTTTCACATTTATAATATTAGTTAGGATGTCCTTTCTTAAATTTTAGACTATCTCTGTACAAAATTTGGTTTAAATCTGTTCATTAGTTTGGGCGGGAGATGGTAACATAGAAAGACGAACAGACAGAGCTTCTGTCACACTTATTATATTAGTAATAAGCTACTTTTGTATTTATAACATTAGTGAGGACCGGTTCCCGTGGGAATATTCGAATAAAATGTATCCTATGTCTTTCTTCAGGTTCTAGATAATCTCTGTATAAAATTTCATTTAAATCGGTTCCGTAGCTTGGGCGAGAGATGGTAACATAGAAAGACGAACAGACAGAGCTTCTGTCACACTTATTATATTAGTAAGGACTCCGGTTCCCGTAGGAATATGGGAATGAATTAAAGTTCATGTTACTCGGGGATAGTGTAGCATTCTAACGGTGGAAGGACTTTCGAAATCGGTACTGTAGCTTCTAAGTTCTCGTATACGTTTGCGTTCCCGTGGGAATTTAGGGATAAAATAAATAGCCTATGTCCCTCCTCAGGTTCTAGACTATCTCTGTACAAAATTTCATATCAATCAGTTCAGTAATTTGGGCGGGAGACGGTAACATAGAAAATCGGACAGACAGAGTGACTTTCACATTTATAATATTAGTTAGGATAAGTATCAATCATCACTACATAGTATAAAACAAATTCGCTTTCTCTGTCCCTATGTCCCTATGTATGCTTAGATTTTTAAAACTACGCAACGGATTTTGATGCGGTTTTTTTTACTGAATAGAGTGATTCAAGAGAAAGGTTTATTAAGTATAAAACATGCATATTTCACTACATAGTATAAAACAAAGTCGCTTTCTCTGTCCCTGTGTCCCTATGTATGCTTAAGATTTTTAAAACTACGCAACGGATTTTGATGCGGTTTTTTTTAGTGAATAGAGTTATTCAAGAGGAAGGTTTATTATGTATAAAACATGCATATTTAACTATCACTACATAGTATAAAACAAAGTCGCTTTCTCTGTCTCTATGTCCCTATGTATGCTTAGATTTTTAAAACTACGCAACGGTTTTTGATGCGGTTTTTTTTACTGAATAGAGTCATTCAAGAGGAAGGTTTATTAATTATAAAACATGCATATTTCACTACATAGTATAAAACAAAGTCGCTTTCTCTGTCCCTGTGTCCCTATGTATGCTTAGATTTTTAAAACTACGCAACGGATTTTGATGCGGTTTTTTTTAGTGAATAGAGTGATTCAAGAGGAAGGTTTATTATGTATTAAACATGCATATTTAACTATCACTACATAGTATAAAACAAAGTCGCTTTCTCTGTCCCTATGTCCCTATGTATGCTTAGATTTTTAAAACTACGCAACGGATTTTGATGCGTTTTTTTTTTTACTGAATAGAGTGATTCAAGAGGAAGGTTTATTAAGTATAAAACATGCATATTTCACTACATAGTATAAAACAAAGTCGCTTTCTCTGTCCCTGTGTCCCTATGTATGCTTAGATTTTTAAAACTACGCAACGGATTTTGATGCGGTTTTTTTTTAGTGAATAGAGTGATTCAAGAGGAAGGTTTATTATGTATAAAACATGCATATTTAACTACATAGTATAAAACAAAGTCGATTTCTTTCTCGGCTCTCCTCTACTATAATATGCATGTTTTATACATATAAACCTTCCTCTTGAATCACTCTATTCACTAAAAAAAAACCGCATCAAAATCCGTTGCGTAGTTTTAAAAATCTAAGCATACATAGGGACATAGGGACAGCTATGTCCCTATGTATGCTTAGATTTTTAAAACTACGCAACGGATTTTGATGCGGTTTTTTTTTAGTGAATAGAGTGATTCAAGAGGAAGGTTTATATGTATAAAACATGCATATTATAGTAGAGGAGAGCCGAGAAAGTTAAAGATTTGCAATGAGATGTCGTAACAAACATATTTTTCTGCGCTTACATTGCAAACGCTTCCTAAACCTTACGAGATAGATCAAATTTATATACTACGAAATTGTATATCTTAAAAAGATTAACAAAAAAAAGTCAGCAACAACATATGTTTATCTCCTAAGGATAACCCACAGTAACCATTTTTATCTTTTACATATTACAAAAAAAATATGGGTTATTTACCAAGGTATTTTAAACGATACAGTATCATTCCATATCCAATTAAATACATTAGATACGTTGTGCAATTCATGTAGATCAAAATTGCCCTTTACAGCATGTGATTTAAATGAATATTTCATGATATTGATTTAAAAATTGCGGGTCATAGCGTTTGCGGCGGTACCAGCCCGCCGGGGCGGCGCTCGGGAGCGAGCCTATAAATATCGTATCGGAGGGCGCGGTTCTCCCTTTAGCACTTTTGTTTTACTCCAAATTTAACGCGTGCAGGCCACGGACAGTAATGAATAAGTCAAAACTACTGGATCGATCTTCATCATTTTTTCAGTGAGTGACATATTTTATTACCTAGGATCGACACGGAAAACAACATCGGTGCGGAGATCAAACGGAGAATTACTCTTGCCAACTGTTGCTTCTCTTGGTTGAGACGGCAATTGAGAACCAAAACCCTGTCTAGAAAAACCTGGGTAACACTTTATCACACAGTCCTGCTTTACGGCGCGGAAGAGTGGACATTATCGAAAGCGGATGAGGAAAGAAAAATACTCCGGATGATCTTTGGTTCCGTATGCGGAGACATTGGGTGGGGAAGAAGATACAACAATGAGCTGCATAAGCTGTACCGCGACATGGGCGTAGCTAGAAGGGTATCTACACATCGCGAAACTATGATGGCTGGGCCATATAGAGCAGATGGACCTAAGCGCTCCGGCTGGGCGGGTTTTCGATAATACATTGCAGGGAAATCGCGGAAGGGGAAGATCTAGTCTTAGGTGGCGCAATCAATTGGAAGAAGACCTCAACCGACTTAAAGGGCAAAACTGGAGAGAGCTCCCCCGAAACCGAAATTGTTGGCGCAAAATGTTGGTTAGGGTTCAGGTTCACCCCGAACTGTAATGCCCACCTAAGTACATAAGTAACTAATAATTAGAAATGGCAAAGATGGGTTTGATGGTTGATGAGGGCAAAATAAAGTAAACGTTGTTATCAAACATAGATAGCGAACATCAACGAATTGAACAAGACTTCACAATAGACAGACATATATTCGAGCTAGTACAGAACCTCGTCTATCTTTGATCCGCTATAGACTATTAACACGGAAAACAAAATCAAAAATGAGTTAAAAAGCCAATCTAGCAAAACAAATCCCTCTCTATATAAACCAAGGCAACCTTTTATATACCTTAATCATCTCAGTCCTTCTTTACGGCGCATAAAAGTGGACCTTTGCACATTGCAGAGAAATTGCGAAAGGATAAGACCTCGTCTTAGGTGGCGTAATCCAGTGGAAGAAGACATCAACTGACTTAGAGTGCAGAGCTGGAAAGAGCTCATCCGAAATCGTATTCGTTGGCGAAAGATATTGCCATATTGGTTGATGCTCAGGTTCACCCCAAAACTGTAATCTTCACCTTAGTAAGAAAGTAGGATCGATGCAAGACACTCGTTTATTGTTATTAATATCTAAACTTTCTGAGGGTGAACTTTAACTAGGACCATTAGGTTGTTGTAGCCAACGTACGAATGAGGATATCCTGTCCACTATTCGCTCGAACCAACGCATTTAAACGATATGATGTTGGAAAGCTACAATTACAAGAGATGCCCAATGCATTTTCCAAACGAGTGTCCTTCCAAGTATCCATGAATCCTATACCGACCAGTGGCAGTAACTTGGGTTTCACTCGGATCCAAAACGAAACCTGTGGTGAAGATGACAATAAAATTCCCAACAAAACACCGCTATTCTTAAATTCTCATATTTACTACGGCGGTCATTGGTTGCAAATCTTAACATAGTATAAAATAAAGTCGCTTTCTCTGTCCCTATGTCCCTATGTATGCTTAGATTTTTAAAACAACGCAACGGATTTTGATGCCGTTTTTTTTTAATGAATAGAGTGATTCAAGAGGAAGGTTTATATGTATAATACATGCATATTATAGCAGAGAAAAGCCAAGAAATTTAAAGTTTTGTAATGCGATGTCATACCAAACATATTATTTTTTTACTATAAAAAAAAAATATTTACTTTTACTTTTACTTCAATTTTATAATTTGAAACTCGCACGAATAGCAAACTATTTTTTAAAGCATCGTAGTTTATGTTGAAAATCATACGTATCTTTTGTTTTTGTTTCTGAATGGTAAGTATTCAGATAATTTTTACTGCGGCTCATGCTAATAATATGGCAATTCGTGCATAGGTAATCATTCATATAGAACTGAGAAAATTTTGTAAAGAAATTTTAAAGTCATGTCTGGAAAATGTCTTCGTTCGAACATAGGTCGTAGCACAGTGAATGCCAAAAGAGTATACGTTCAGCAAGAGATGAAGAATCGTCAACGGAACGTGAGGCTCGCCTCAGACAGGCTCGGGATAGATACAGAGCTGACAGAGAGAGAGAATCTTTAGTAGAGCGTGAGATTCGCCGCAGCCGGGATCGAGGTAGGCTTATGGTTCAGAGGGACAGAGAATCATTAGCACGAGTTACTAATTCATGGGTAAATAAAGAAAATTCTGCCATGAATTACGATCCTTCGATTTCTTACAAGGACGATCGTATAGTATCAATAGGTACTATGTCAGTAGTGTGTGAACATTGCTTGGCATTGAAATTCAAGGACGAATCGAAAGGCATGTGTTGCTTACAAGGAAAAGTAAAATTAGAAGAAATTCTCCCACCACCTGAACCTGAACCACTTACGGGTGATCATCCAAAATCCAAACAATTCATTCGCAATATACTTTATATATTCAGGAGCGTCCAGAAGCATTCTTAAACCGTTCCATTGGTGCAAAAAGATCGCTTCTCATGATTCTGAGGAGTGACAGCCGCTTCTCGATTTGAAGTGAGAATCGACTCAAGAAGCACCAACACATGTTACTCAAATGTCAAAAGAAAAGGATCGTAATTCATGGCAGAACTTTCTTTATTTACCCATGAATTTTTTTAAAACTCAAAATAAAATCAGCGTTGTACCCGTGTGAAGCCGGGCGGGTCGCTAGTGGACAATAAAATAGTCAATTAAACGCACAAAACTGTCAATAAGACTACTGTTTTTGGTTTTTTTGCATCTCAGAGACTAAGTCGCACAGAGTTTAGAGCAAACTCATTTGTACGTACTTATCTACGCTCTTCATCATAAATGCAAGTGTTAGAGATTAGTAAACACCAACACCAGCACAAAGAGAACGTATAGAAAATGTATTATATATATATAAAAAAAAATAAACAAATAATGACATACAATATAGAACACCTAACATGAATTACAATAATAATTAAATAAACTACTATAAATAAAATAAAACATAAGCTACAAATACTTTCATGGACATAATAAACTAAGAAACATTGAACAAAAATCATGCATGTGGAGCACTGGTTTTAAATTTTTGTTTTAGACAATCTTTATTAACATTGAAATCTATAAGTAGGGAATTAGAATTGTATAGCCTACTCATGCGCGACAGCGGCTCATGCATGCCGTAGTTGGTTCTATGATGGTGGATATGAATCAACTCTAAATTACGCAAGTGGTGAGATCCTCCGCGGTAGTTAAAACTTATGGACGAGAGCAAGTAGGGAGCATCAATAAAGCCAGTCATAAGCTGATGGAAAAATATTAGGTCATTGTTGATACGTCTTTGACTAAGGGTTTGTAATTGCAAAAGTTGAATTCGATGTTCGTAAGGAGGTAGATTGAATGGATCTTCCCAAGGAAGACCCTTCAAAGCAAAACGTATAAATTTGTGTTGTACTGCCTCAATACGATGTTTATGAATTTCATATAGGGGAGACCAAACTTGTGAGGCGTACTCGAGATGAGGGCGAACGTAGCAGTTATACAAAGATAGTGTTACATAAGGATCATCAAATTCTTTTGACCACCTCTTTATGAAACCTAGCATAGAATTTGCTTTCCTAACAATTGAGTTTATGTGCTCACTAAATTCAAGGTTAATATTGAAGTAAACACCTAGGTCACGAAAACTTGAGACATTACACAATGAATGACCAGACATTAAATACATAGCTCTACTAGGTTCACGTTTTTTCGAGAAAGTCATAGTTTGGCACTTCGAGGGGTTGAGACTAAGACCATTCTTTGTACACCATGTTCCAAAGCTATCGATATCTTTTTGAAGGAGTGCGCGATCAGAAGTATTTTGAATGGATTTAAAAATTTTCATATCATCTGCGAAAATTAGAATTTCACTATACGAAATGCACGAGACAACGTCATTAATGGCAACAATGAAAAGCAAAGGCCCAAGGTGACTGCCTTGTGGTACACCCGACAGAGCATTGAAGGGATTCGAAAATCTGTTACGAAATTTTACTTGGTACGTTCTATTTTCGAGATAAGAGCATATCCATACAATAAATATTGTAGGAAATCCGAAAGCCTTAAGCTTATATAATATAACATCATGAGAGAGTTGATCAAATGCTTTGGAAAAATCAGTGTAAATACAGTCGAGCTCATATCCATTTTCAAGCGCATTGGAGCATTTGTGAAGAAAAGAAAGAAGGTTTGTTACCGTTGATCTTTTCTGCATAAAGCCATGCTGCTGCCTGCAAATAATATTTTTTGTAAAGAATGAGAGGCTGTCACAAACAACTTGCTCAAAGAGTTTGGGGATGCAAGACAGTTTGGATATAGGCCCGTAGTTTTTTATTTCTATCTTATCACCCTTTTTAAAAACCGGAGTGATAAAGGACTTTTTCCAAAGACTTGGGAAAACGCCTGTTTTGATTGAAAGCTGAAAAAGATATTGAAGTGGGACCACTATTATGGAACGGCATTTCTTTAAAAGAATTGGCGGGATTCCATCCGGACCGGACGAAAAGTCATCTTGCAGAAGTGATAAATATTTTAAAATTTTGTCACTATGAACAGGGATATTATTAAAGCTTACTTGAGAGCAGTTACGTAAATACGTTAAGTAGTTTTCATCGATTACTACGGCGGTATCACAGAAAGAGCTTCGAAAATGATTAGCGAAGGCATTACAAATATCGTTAGTATTCTCTAGAGGAGTATCACCAGAAATAAAGTTAACTGGGTACCCATCAGATTTTTTCTTTGAATTCACAAATCGCCAAAAACTTTTCGGGTCATCCCTTAAAGAGAAAGACATCTGTCTAAGGTAGTTGGAGTAAAGAGTTTTAGAGAGCGTGTTAAAGTTTTCAAAAAAACTAATATAAACATTGTGGTCAAATGTAGAATGAGTCTTAATGTAGGCTTTCCAGGCTTTGTTCCTTTTGTTCCGCAGAATCTTTAGTTCTTTGGTATACCAAGGCTGATTAAAGCAGGAATTTTTAAATATTTTTCGGGGAATAATTTTGTTCATACAATTTTCCAAAATCAAGTAAAAGCATTTGACTGCAACGTCGATATTGTCAGAAGCTGATATATTACATATACCGGCTCTGATGAGTTCTTCGGAAAGCAAATCGAAATTCGCTCTCCGAAAGTCAAAAGTATATGAACAGTCAAATGGGTTACTTCGAACATATAAATCAGAGCTCAGATCCAGAAAAATATCTAAAGGTGGGTGAAGATTATCTAAGTTAGTAATGCCATACTTAGATTTAAGAACAACAGTACTAACTGCGTCAGATGAAAAAACTAAATCGAGCATGCGATTCATAAAATTTCTAATACAGCTTATTTGCTGTAAGTCTGAGGAAATGATATTTTCAAGTAAACGAAGCTCTTGCTGAGACGAAGTCAGAGATGCAACTTGAAAGGATCCGTCTTTAGAAGGGACCCAATTCACTACTGGCAAATTAAAATCGCCCAACAATAAAATATAGCTTTTCATACAACACAATTCCATTACATAATCTAAAACTAAAGAGAGCTCAGTATAAGCTGAGACAGGACTCTTTGGAGGAATATAGACGTTTACGACATATATACTATTTAACTGTACGGATACTTTGACACATAATACATCAATTGTAAAGGAAAAAGGAAAAGTGATTTGAGACGACATATAAATATTTCTTACAGAAATCAATGCACCACCTCCCACATCTTCTGGCTTATCGTAATGACGGTCTTTACGATAAACTGAGAAGTCCTGACTAAAGAGCTCAGTGTCCAAATGACTTGGATTGAGCCAGGTTTCAGTTAAGACAAATATGTCATGCGAGAAGACTTGAGAGTTAAGGTAAAGATCCGTAATTTTAGTACGAAGCCCTCTTACATTTTGGTAGAAGAGGGTAATTCTATTTAGTTTTTTGGTTCAGGTATCCGTCCAGTTCTAACTGCTTTTTTCTTGCGTAATGTAAACTCTTTAATGAGTGTACCATCAGGCCAAGAATCACTATTCAGTACAGAATTAGAGAGGGAGGGAGGAACAACTAACTTAAATGAAGAAACAAAGCTATTGTTTTTACTGATTTTATTACATTTAATTGACGTAACAGAGGGGATACTCTTTTTGTCAACCAAATGACGCAAAACATCATCTGACGTGATTTCTGGTCTAAGTCGTGAGACAAAAAGTGATCTAGGTTTGGGAACTGCTTTCATAAGGACATTTATTCCCAGAGAAACAGGTTCAATTACATCCTGCGTGTCCATAGAAAGCGAGTTTTCGATCATTGATGTGGTGGATTCTATTGCATCTAGGTTACTATTAGAGATGGGATTTTTACTAACTGACGCATTGGACTTAGGAAGAACGAGTAAACTGTTCAGTTGATCTTTGTTCGTATTGCTCCTCAGTGTTTTGCGCTTTGGAGGAGGACTAGAAACTTGATTAGCTACTGCACCATCGCGATTTTTTTTTGAGTTTTTGGATAATGCTATGGCCGAGTTGGTAGCTAAGGAATTCGATTGCGATTGAAGGTCTACTAACAATTGCGGTTTCTCAATGACTAAAGGCCCCAATTCATCAGTTGAGGTTGAAGTATCAACGGAACTATAAGGAGATGAAAATGAAGCAAGGTTAGAAACACTGTCATTGAAAACCTTAAGAAGTTCCTCAAAGCCTTTCGACAGCTTCAAAATATCTAGTTTAAAATTGGACATTTTAATAGCCAGTAGGTACAGGGATATCTTTTTGCATTCTGAGCAATACCAACAAGCAATCTTTGATGCACTTATTTTGTCCAAAAATGCATTGCTTGAGCCAATACACTTGGAATGGAAGACATTCCCGCAAGGCCCATAGCATTCAAAGAGAGGAGCACTGGCGTTTTCGATGCATTTACGCGCTGCACAAGCCATGTTAAAAATGTAATTAAAAATTGAATTAATTTGCAAGTGCAATAAAAATAAGTTGAAATCAAAATAATAATTATTAACAAAAAAAAAAAAAAAAAAGTGACCCCAATGGGATTTGAACTTGTGTCCGGGGAGTTGAATTGTACTAAAAATGCTGGTCTGCTAGACGATTGCACCAACAAGCAGATAATTTAGGGGGAGTTTTTACTTTTGATATGCAAAATTAAATTGGAATATACTTATTTTAGACAAAGATGATAGTTAAGATTTACAAATTAATAGAAAGAGAAGAGAAAGTTTATTGAAATCACTCAAAACACACTCAAACGGAACAGAAAAATAAAAAAAAAAATCTGTTTCTCACCAAACACAATGAATGCAGAGCGACAAACAAATAAAACTAATTCACTACAAAAATGCAGGAAACAAACAAATTTAATTGATTTAATTGACTTTAAACACTTCAAAGCACTAGAACAATTCACAATGATATTAAAATCAATAGAAATACTGTAATGAAATGAAATTTTCGACAGAGCTAAATTAAGCAAGACTAATAACACACAAACCAGTGCTGCCACTTTCATTGTAGAGAGAGAATTACAGTGGCTGCTGAGGATATGGAAAGACCACTTCTGCAAACTGACGGCGATGAAAACACGAACAGTTTTGAGTGCAAAAGATTGATTGTGTCATGGGCTGTGTCTGTGTAGCATTTCATACCACGCTGCATGATCAAAAGGTTGCGTAAGTCCATGTCATCAATCTCATAAAAAAAAAAAATTGTTTCATTTCTATAACGCCCAGCGATAACCGAAGGGTAGAAACGTTATCGTGGATAAGGTCTCAGCAGCGACATATAAGTCTGTCCGGACTTTGGGAATTGTCCACTCTAGCATTGCTTTTTTCATAAAAATTTGCCCACAGCCAGCGGCGAGCTAGCGGCTTCATTTCGGTCAAAACTTCTTTCAAAAAACGCACTAATAGGGCACATAGCATTAACTTTGAAACAAATCCTAATCATTTCCCAACTTTGATTAAATTTTGAGCGACTTACTTCGTTCAGCGGAGGGGTGATACTGACTCTCTGTCGAAAGTTCGAACGGGAATCAGCGGCCAGTGTTAAAATATTTTATAATTTAAAAATAGACCATTAGATGGCCACTCTTTAGTTAATTAAATGGTTTTTTGGTCTTTCAAATCTACTCCGAAAATTTTGCATTTGCTCCCTAATTGAATGACTGAGGTTCGAACCCTGGTCGGCACTCCCAATGAATGGAACTTTTGAACGTATGCCCGATCTGAAAAAGGAAGACCTTCAAAAAAATCTTTTCAATTATAGAGGAAAGGTCTTCATAACATCGCATATCATATTATTATTGTCTACTACAGTGTTATGTGAACGCCGCGCCGCGCCGGTTATATCAATGCTTTTTTAGACCAGAAAAGTCCGCAATCGGAAAAAATTCAATATAACTACGGCAGCTCAAGAAAAAAAAACACGACAATACAATATATATACCAATAGTACCTACACCCTCTTTTTCGGAATTTGAAGCCCCGTTATCAACAAAAGTCTGTCCATCTAAAACCATGGGGTTGTAAATTGCAGTTTCGTTTAGCTATCGCTAGTCTAAACACTAAATTGTGAAAACAACTTTGGTAACCTCATGGTTATTAAGAAAACATCTGATTAAGCTTTGCTGAATTGTTTTCAATAAAGCTCCAGAAGCTGTCAATGTCAACTCAGGATGCAAAAAAGAAAATCATCTGAAACAACAAATAGTGGAGTCCCGTAAGCTTAATACCTAGGAATCCAGGGCCAGTCCATGGATTTTCATGAAATTTTCGGAAATGTGTTTACAATAGCGTATAGAAAAAAGTTTGAAAAAAAAAATTTCACCGCTCTCAATTTTTTAATTATTTTTGTAATTAATTATTAACTTTTAGAATTGTCTTTTACTTATGTAGGGTGTTTTAGATACGGTTTGCCAAAGGCACAGGATGAATAGGTTGGGGCAAGACAAAAAGAAAATTGTATGGAAGGGGGGGGGGGGGGGGTCTATATCCTTCCCTATTTTATTTACTAAGCCATTTACTATTTCATACTATAATGTTTTTGAAAGCTAATGCTTTGCTCGTTATAAAAATTTTAATAGTTTTTGAGAAATCAAGCCTCAACCCTCAAAGTCAAAATTTTTAAAAAAGAAAATATTTTTTTTTTTTTATAATAAATATTTTTTACAAAATTTTGCCTTATTAAGCCATTTTTTCTTTCAATAATCAATGCTTTTATTAATTCTTACTCAAAATCAACAAAAATCTTTCTTGGTTTTGGAGAAATTAAAAAAAAAACGAAAAGTACTTTTTTTTAGAAAAGGGCGATTCCGCTATAGATGACTTCCGACATCGTTTTTTTAATAACGCTATTTGTTGTTTTTTTTTTTCATTAGTGCAAAGAAGAAAGTCTAAATATAATAATCAATTTATTTTTATTTGATTTTATACCATATCATCTTTTTTGGCGCGTTTGAAAATATTACCATCCGAAGAATTGGTATAAACTGTGAAATCATAACTAGCAACACTGGCGCGAAACAGTCGTTGTTGACAGTTTGAGGTTATGTTTTACCAGCTAAGCGTGAAGTGGCAATATTCATTTATCTTCGTCTGTCAAAAAATGTAAGTATTTGTTGTTATTTATTAAGAACAACTGATTGCTAGAATACACTGTCAATTTGTTGCACCCGCGATGCAAAAGATATAAAAGTTTACTTTTTCCACAAAAATAAAGAGCAAGCGTTTTGAAACTTTCCAAAAGTAAGAAGAAATCAAAACCAAACTTAAATTATTTGTTTTTAAGAGTGTAATGAGTGTAAGGTTAAAGGTAACGATAACTTAAATTGGTTGCACCCGCGATCTCAATTTGAGATCGCGGGTGCAACTTTTTTTCACGTAACGTTTTTGGGTGATTAATTTATACATTTCCTTGTTTTGATAAACCTTTACTAATAATATATGCTGAAGACGATTGATGATATATATTTAATATGTGTGTCTATATTATATTCTATATTTTTTACAGAAGGGTCATTCCATTATCGCGGGTGCAACATTTAGACGCCTGTTTTAGTTTAACCTAATGAAATAAAAAACATTTTTAATTTCATTAGTCTATGAAAGACTACATTTTAATATGTTTATTTTATATTAATTAACAAATTTTTTAGTATAGCACTCGAAAAGCTAGGAGAAAGGTTCAAATTGCCATCGCGGGTGCAACAAGTTTGGCCCAACCTTTCCAGATCACAAACAAAAAACACAAATCTGTTAATTCTTACATATTTAATATATTATGCCTTAATGTTTTGAAATATATTAAAGTAACAAAGAACACAAAATAAAAACTCTAAACAAAACAAAAATAAACAATGAATTATTATTTTTTTCAATAATTGCGGGTGCAACACTAAATTATCGATATTATCGATCGATGACGTATTTCAAAAGAAATAATTAATTTAAACGACAAAAAAAGTATAACTGTTAGTAATTAATATGATTTGATCTCTTATTTGGTTCCTATATAAGTAAAATTGATGTTTATGTTCACTTAAATTAGACTGGTTGCACCCGCGATAATTTAGTGTTGCACCCGCAATTATTGAAAAAAATAATAATTCATTGTTTATTTTTGTTTTGTTTAGAGTTTTTATTTTATGTTCTTTGTTACTTTAATATATTTCAAAACATTAATGCATAATATATTAAATATGTAAGAATTAACAGATTTATGTGTTTTTTGTTTGTGATCTTTAAAGGTTGGGCCAAACTTGTTGCACCCGCGATGGCAATTTGAACCTTTCTCCTAGCTTTTCGAGTACTATATTAAAAAATTTGTTAATTAATATAAAATAAACATATTAAAATGTAGTCTTTCATAGACTAATGAAATTAAAAATGTTTTTTATTTCATTAGGTTAAACTTTAACAGGCGTCTAAATGTTGCACCCGCGATAATGGAATGACCCAAAACAAAACGTTGTTAATTTTCCGCTGATTGAACTTTATTCTCGGAAGTGAAACCTGAAATGTGTTTCAAATAGCATTTAAAAAAATGTTTAAAAAAATATTTCGTACGATCTTAATTTTAAAATAAATTAAAAATAACTATTAAAATTTTAGACTTATCTTTAAATTATATTAGTTTTAAGTTAAATTTTAAAAAGAAGAACTATTACAAACTTGAACTTTTGTCTCAAAAGACTGCACATATACTGATTTGTGCCCCAAATGCTGATTCCGGTCAAACGAGTTACTGAAAACAAAAAATTGTGGTTTTATGCCAAATTTACAATTTTTAACAAAACGAAGAGATCAAAATTAGTTAAATTAGCGTTTCGATTTTTTTTTTAGATGGAGAGCATGCTGATGTGGTGTTCTTTTTTTTTAAATAAGAATTAATGTTTCCCTTATTGATATCTTTTTGTCTGCATACTGAATGCACGTAGACAAATTCGCGAGTACCTATTTATTTGGCATAAAACCACAATTTTTCAAAAACTCAAACTAAAATTTTTATTATAGAACAAAGCATTAGCATCATTCTAAAAGTTAGTAATTAAATATAAAAATAATTAAAAAATTGAGAGCGGTGAAATTTTTTTTTTTTTAACTTTTTTCTATACGCTATTTAAAACAGATTTCCGAAAATTTCATGAAAATCCGTAGACTTGCCCTGGGTTCCTAGGTTTTGCCATTTTTATGTCTAATGGCACTCCACTAAAAGAAGAAATCAACATCGGCGCACACAAAAAAAACCAAAAAGTAAAAGAGAGCGATGATTTAAAAAAAGATAAAGGTATATACATATATTACTAGAGCACCGTTGAACAAGTTAATGATTACAAACAAACTAGGTATAACTTTCGTCTCTCTATTTGTCTAAAAACTCCGCTCACATGTGTCATCGTAACGCTACAAAAAAAACTTCATGCGATCGAACTTTTTAATGAAATGTGCAAACGAAACTGTATTTTTGTAATGAAAATAATGTTGCTCCTTTTAGCTGGCTACAGCTGATGAAAAGCGAGCAGTTGTTACAAGAATTTATTTTTCTTGTATTGTGAGAAATGTAACATGCACCATCGGAGCGTAAAACATGTATGACAACAAATATAAGGTCTACATCAGCAAGCAGGTTCGTCGAACTTTCTCCTTTTTCAGATGAGGGAGTGCATGCAAAGCGTCGTTGTCGCGTCGCGTCGTCTTCGTAGTCGGTCGGCGTTGAGCTAAATTTGCTTCTTTTGAAGCTTCGCTGTTAAATGACATCACTGCGACAAAGACATAGAGACAACAATATTATAATATGGGCTAAGATCTTTGCTATATCGGCTTGGTCTAGGCGGTAGGGAAATGTGGAATGGTAGATGGGTGTTTAGCTTTGGCTTTTTAATAATCACTGTTGAAGAGAGTATCTGTTTCTCTTTTCTGTGATGAGTTTCTCTTGTAAATTTGATGAGGTCGTTCGTTTACCCTATTAGTAGCAGTTTAATTTTAATTCGTTTGTCATTTCTTCTTCTTGCTGCTTGTTTCTTATTGTAGTTGTAGGCATGTTTTTATTCATTCACTACATCTAGCTCTTGTGTTTTCCATCACCTTCCCCATTCCGTCAACCGTCATGGTTTTCAATGATTTTCTACTTCTATCTTTTATTCTGTTTTACTTTATGTACCTATACCTATTTATTTATTTTCTGGTTTAGTTGTTTCGCTTTCGTTGGCTGCCTGCCTGGCCTCTAGATTCTAGAACCCTACATTATACTGTGTGGATTGGCATGGCACTAGGTATTAGACAAAATTGCATTGTTTTTTGTTTGTATGTTTGTTATAGCTGCGACGTGCAGTGTTGTAAACTGACAGGTGGTGGCAAGGCACCAGTGCAGATGTGTTGTTTATGTGTCAAAGGGATTACTTTTTTTTGCGTTTTTTTCATTCCTGTGTGTGGATTATTCCGGTTTATTGTTTGTCTCTTGCTTTGTAGTGCGACATTACCTAATTTGTTTGCTTGTTTCGGGGTCAAACATATTTGGTAGTATTAATTAGTCCACCTGGTGGTGTTGTTATAGACATGAAAGGTATTTTTGGGGATTTTTTGAGAAACAATTTTATTTCATTAAACACCAAAGTTCTCGCAGAGTGATGTGACCTATTAATCTACATTGGCTGAACTGAAATTAAATCATTAGGGCAAACAATTAAGTACTAGGTATTGGGTTTCTGAGGAAACCCTTAGGCAGTTCTAGATATTTACCTATTCCCATTTTCTGAACTACTTATACATACATATGTACTTATAAAGCAGGGTGATTCACCCTATATGCCCAAGCAAGAAAAAAGTCTTGCTCTTTCAGTGTACCTATTCAAAATATCTTTCAGTCCCTTTCTATGACCGTCCGATTACTTACCGGTTAGGTATCAATTTATTTTGGATGCTCCCTTCCTAGACGTTAAAAAAACCGCTTCGAAAGGGAGTAGGTATAGCCCCGAAAGGTAATACCTAGGTATAACTAGAAAGAATTATTGAAGATGAAGTTTAGTTTAGTTTGGTTTAGTCTAGTTTATTGAACATATGGGATTACAAGTAAGACAAGAAAGTACAAAAAATTAATAATATGACTTATGATTTAAGATACCTACATAAATGATAAAATAAATAATAAGTAGGTATGTACGACTTGAATAAGAGCGCTACCATCTCCAATAATTCGCGCGAATTTTTATTTTTACACCACACATCCATATTCCCTTGAGAAAATTTTTTCCGCTTCGCTTTTAGCTTCATTATTCTATCCGTGAGTAAAAAGCGAATCGAAGCGAATGAAATTTCCCTTCGGGTAGTACGGGCTTGGGGTTGAACATAAAAAATTCATACGATCAGAACTGGAGAATGTAGCTAAGAGCAAAACAAACATTAAGAAAGTAGATTTAGATATTATGTGCGCATAAGAAAGTGAATTGAGCTTCCATCCTATGTCCTATGTCACGAAGTGGGAGACAACGTGAGCTATGAATTCATATCCATGGAAAGCTGAAATTAGCTTCCAAATTTTGGAGCTTTGTTTTTCAGTACCTCAAAATGTTGTTTCCTTCAAATAAAAAGAATATACATATATGCATTTAGCGCATCCACTATGTTCTTCACCCTTTCTAAGAAGGAAAATTAATTTTAAGATCATAAGTGTAAATGCTGCTTCAAAATGGCAACAAAAGACATGGGCCTTAATTCTTTTCTTTGGTGGGTCTTATTGCCTCTTCAAAGTGGAAACAAAGCCCGTGGGTGTTATTTCCATTTCCTTGGGCAATAAGACCCACGGGTCTTATTGCCGCGGGTCTTATTGCATTGCACCATTCTGCACAGGTGGCGACAGTATTGTGAAAACAGAGAGAACTTTTTAGAAGCCAAATACCCGATATCAAAGTGGAAGAAGTAAGTGAAACAGCTACGAACTACAAAAAAAACAACTGTGATACGACAAACGAGATTTACCTAGATATATGCTTAGAGATATCTAGATGGCTCACGATCCTATAGGAAGTGATAGTCTGCCTAAGCAATGAAAAGATAGTTACATTCTACCAATGCACAAGTGGTAGAAAGGTACACGTATTTGCGATAATTATCGTCTTATCAAGCTGATGTCCCGCGCTTCGAAGATCGTATAATGGGTTTTTGGTAGCCGACTGAGAAAAATAATATATGTAGGGTAAACGCACTAGTAGCCGGACAGTGTTAGTGTTGACCTTTTTTTGCGATTAATAGATAAATCACACAAAAAAAATCACAAACGTCAACAAACATGGGTCCTTCAATGTGTCCTATACATGCATGCAAAGTTTCAGGTACTCGAAATGCGTACTTTAAGAACTACGCTTCATTTTATTGCTAAAGGTTTGAAGGTGCGGTCTTGTTGTCGATTTAGGTAAAAAAAAATAGTGGGAACAGTTTTTTGTAGCAAGAAATTGAACAAGTAATAGTTAATTTATTGTAATGGAAAGTCATTGGTTTCGTTGGAAATATGATCAACTAAAACAATTTGCAAAAAAAAACCAAATTTAATAAATTAAGAGGTGAAATTAAGCAATCGTACTACTATAAAAATGTTCTGTGTTTACTTTCCAGGTAAAAATTAAAAAAGAAGATATTTTAGAAATGACCTCAGAAAATTATTAATACGTAATAAATATAATAATGATAATAATAAATAAATATAATAATATAATAGGTAATAATATAAATATAATGAAAGTTATATAGTAGGGGGTGACCTCAATTGTAGGCATAGAGATTGGGGATGTAATCGTGGAATTTCATGGGGTAATGTTCTTTCAAGTTTGTCTAGTGTGTTTCCATATTCATTGTTGTTTCCGTTTAGTCCAACATATTTTCCAGCAGGGCCAAGAGGTAGTCCTTCCGTTCTTGACTTTTATATAACAAATGTTGCAAGGTTTTTTACACAGCCAATAACAGTAAATGAACTAAGTTTGGACCATATTCCAGTCCTTTGCAAAATGAATGAATCTGTAGAGTCACGCGAACAGTACTTTTTAGACCTAAAGAATGCCAATTGGTAACGTTTTCGATCAGAGATGAAATCTAAGCTGAGGTCATCTTCTGCTGATATGAATAGAATAAGTTCTAGGGAAGATGTTGATTTACTTGTCGATTCCTTTTCTAATCAGATAACTGAATCAATACAGTCATGCGTGCCAAAAAAAATTAAAAAAACATTTTTCAACAAAATGCCGGAGTATATTCTGGAATCATAAAGAACTCCTTTAAAAGGCAATGGCAACGATACCGATTGCCAGAATACAGAATTCAACTTAAATTCTACAATAAAAAGATTGTTGAGGAGATAAGTATTTATCGGAACAGGAAGTGGAACGAAAAACTAAGCGAATTAGATAAAAATTCTAAACCCTTTTTGGAATATCGCAAAAATAATTAAAAATAAAAACAGACAAATACCACACCTTTAAAATGATAGTGAGCTAATTTACGAAGATAGTAGTAAAGCCAACGTTTTTGCCTCAACGTTTCTGAAAAATCACACTGTGTCACAAAACCTTGGTGATAGTATTACAAATAACCTCGTCAACAACACAGTAACTACATTCAATGAACAGATCGCTGATACACCTATAAATCAGTATGTTTCAAGAACAGATGTGGAAGATATTGTGAGCAACCTTAAATCAAGAAAATCCGATGGGCTTGACGGCATTAAAAATATCTATATAAAAGCACTACCTAAAGAAGGGCTTCAATTTCTTGCGTTTTTGATAAATGCCTGTCTGAAAATTCAATACTTTCCAATGACGTGGAAATGTGCTAAAGTTGTGCCAATTTTAAAACCAGGAAAGCCCTCTAAACATCCATGTAGCTATCGACCAATAAGCTTACTTAGTTGTCTGAGTAAAGTGCTCGAAAAGATTCTCAAAAATAAGATATTAAAAATAATTGATGATAAAAAAATAATACCAAATGAACAATTTGGGTTCAGAAAGTTTCATAGCACATCGTAACCATATTAAAAAAAATCGTTTGCTTGGTAAATCAACGGGTCTAGTCCTGCTTGACATTGAAAAAGCTTTCGACACAGTATGGCATAATGGAATTGTGCACAAAATGGTAAATCTTGGGTTTCCTGCGTACCTGGTAAAAATTACCCAAAGTTTTCTGTCCAATAGATGTTTTCGTGTTTTTGTTAATAGTAGTTCATCAAACTGTAATGCTATCAATCAAGGTGTTCCACAAGGATCAGTCCTGGGTCCTTTTTGTATAACATTTTTACATCTGATATTCCCAGATTGCCTGAATGTGAAATAGCTATCTTCGCTGATGATACTGGCATATTTTCATCTCATGAATTTGGTCTCGGTGTAGAGACAAATTTACAATATGCGCTTGAAAGGATGCTCCAGTATTATAATAAATGGAAAATTAAACTTAATGTTAAAAAGGTGCAAGCAATCTTTTTTAGCAGAAAAAGAAAACCTTGCTACCTCCCAACTAATCAGCTTTGCATAAACGGAGTTAGAGTCAACTGGGATTCGACCGTAAAGTATCTGGGGATTCACTTAGACCAAAAATTAACATTTAGTGTGCATGTTGCCAAAACCTTACAAAAAGTAAGCATAGCAACCAAGATGTTGTACCCATTTATAAATAGAAAGTCAATGTTGAGCAACGCCAACAAAATTACTATCCATAAAGTTGTCTTCCAGGCTACCCATTTGTATGGATGTCAGGTGTGGGGAAGTTGTGCTAAATGTCATATTTATAAATTACAAGTATCGCAGAACAAATTACTAAAAATGATGCTTAATCTCTCTCGCTACCACTCTACTATCGATTTGCATTCAAGAGCAAGTGTTGAAATTATCACTGAAAGAATTGATAAACTTACAAACAAATTCTTAGAAAACTGTGATAGTTGTGACAATCCACTTATAAATCAGCTGATATCCTAACTCTTTCTATAAATCTGAATTGAATAGTACTCTCGTTTTTGAATGATATACTAATAATTTACCTATGTCTTTGCCTATCGACTTTTATGTGTATTAAATGTTTGTCTATTAATTACTTAGTGATTCTAGTGTTTGTTTTTCTTGATTAACGTTCTAATTACAAGTTTCTTTATTTATTTACAAATTTATTTATTTATTTATTTATTTATTATTTACTTATTTATTTATTCAAATACTTATTTATTTATTTACTTACAAATTAATTTATTTACAGAATTATTTTTATTTAGATAGATAGATAGATAGATAGATAGATAGATGTATTTTTATTTATTTATTTATTTATTTATTTATTATTTAATTAATTTATTTATCTATTTGTTTATTTATTTATTTGTTTATATTTATATTTATTTATTTATTAATTAATTTATTAATTTATTTATTTATTTATTTATTTATTTATTTATTAGATTAAAAAACACGAGGAATATCTCAACTAAAAAAAATTCATTATTTATTTATTTATTTATTTATTTATTTATTTATTTATAACAAAGTTGAGAAAAGGACTTTACTGCACTACAATTTTTTTCTTAGAATATGACCAAGAATCATTTCAGAAAGTATGTTGCACGAATTACGGGACACCCTGTATATAAAAGCAGCTAGCCCGGGCGGGTGAACTATATTTTAAAATAAAACATTACTTTTAAAAAATACGCCTGTTTTTACATTGAACAGTCACTACGAAAGTAAGCAAATAACAAAGTGTGAAATAAATAAGATTCTTTGTTAAGATTCAGTCTACGCTGCCCTTCGTTTTACTTACTCTCCATTCCACAATAGCCTTACAATTCAAAGGGAGTATACTACGCAATCTCGAGCTATAGAGTCTATCACTAAACATTTAAAACGTTTTGCCAATCAAAATAAAAGAAAGTCACAAGCTCGCGTAGGCATCGGTGTGTACTACCAAGCGATTTCAGCGACTTTAGTATCAAAATGCCAGAATATCACGAGCTTGCTTTTCGGAGTCTAGCACCGAACACTTTCAGCGACTTGAACGTCAAAATGCCAGAATCTCACAAGCCCGCGTTTTAGAGTCTAGAACCGAGCGCTAAACTGATTTCCTGAATTCTTTCAATATTAGAATGTTTCTTTTTCTTATTCATATATTGAGAGCAGAGACTATACTATAAACTAGGCCAAAGTAGCACGTTTGAACATGTCTTTACGTTCATATGTGATGAATGCAATTTTAAATTCATAATTTTTTTCCTAGTTATTTGTTAAATCTAAACGGTCCGCTATCTAACGTTGCTTTTTCAACTAATGCTTATTTCGAGCATGGTAACACTTAGCTCGTGTCTGATTTGACAGATAAATTAGTTTTATCCTTCCGCTAAACGAATATGGTTGTGTATAAGCTTGAACAACGCTGGGAAATATTGTGACATTACTTTGAAACTCATGGTAATGTTGCAGAATGTGTACGAAAATTGCGTACGGATTTTAGAAGAAGAGAAGCACCTTCAGCTCCGTATGTTCGTTATCTTGTGAAAAAAGTGAAAGAAACTGGCATCCTCATCGATAAACCAAAGCGTGAAAAGCCAAAAACAGTGCGTACACCCGACAATATTGCTGCTGTGGCAGAAAGTGTGCGTGAAGCACCATCAACTACAATTCACCGTCGCGTCGTTCTCAACAATTGAACATTTCGGAGACATCATTGACACGAATTTTGCATAAAGACCTTGGTATGACGCCATACAAAGTCCAATTGGTTCAGGAGTTGAAGCCAACTGACCATCCAATGCATTTTCGCTTAGCTAAGTGGGCCTGCGATCGAGTTCGAGAAAATGCCGATTTTGGAAAAAAAAAATTATTTTTCAGATGAAGCTCATTTTGATCTTGGCGGGTATGTAAACAAGCAAAATTGTCGCTTTTGGGGCACAGAAAACAGCACGCATACATCGAAAAGCCTATACACCCAAAACAAGTCACTGTTTGGTGCGGATTTTGGTCCAGAGGCATAATTGGGCCATTTTTCTTCGAAAATGAGCAAGGAGTGGCCGGTACAGTCAATGGCGAACGTTATCGGGCCATGTATGTTGAACAAATTTTTGTTCACAAAAATTGAAGAGAAGGATATTGGCAACATTTGGCTTCAACAGAACGGCGCTACGTGCCACACAGCCGAAGCTACACTCGATGTTTTGAGCCCTGTTTTTGAAGATCGCATTATCATCCGCACAGATGAAGATACTCCGTATGACAGCAGAAATAACAAAGCTTGATTGTATTAGAAGTACGAAGTACCAACATCCGAAAAAGCTTTCACGTGAAAAATACCTTCTTGCAAGAGGCATTGCCACGTTCAAAGGAGACATCCACAGACCCCCGTCAAAAAGGCAATTTCACACAACGTTCAAGCACGATCGCGAAGAAACAAAAAGATAGACAAACCAAAGCACTCCAGGTACAGCTAAATGCAACGACATCTGCATTTGGTTGGCCTTAAGCGGGGAAAACACGATACAATACGGTACGATAATTTTATCGTGTATTCCCTGCTTTAGACGTAAAAGAATCCGTAATGCAGACGCATTCTGAGGTCAACAAGGCGTACCTTACAACTGGATAACTTGTATGAAGCAGATGAGTGGGAGAGCTGTGATTACTTCGAGATCGCGACGCTCGCAACCCCGAAACAGGTGATTTACTTAATTCTCTAATCTCCTAGATGGGGACCAGAGGGTGAAGAACTTCCTGATCTCGTGGTATCACCAATCACATTGGACCCTATGCGGCCTAAGTGTGATCACTCCGTATCCTGACAGCCACATCTAACCTAGCCTAACCTAAACCCGAAAAAAGGAAGAAGAAAAAGAACGACTGGCTATTGGGAGGTTTTAAAATCGGTACTGCGTTAAGCAATTCAAGCAGCGATCCGACAATTCATGTCTCAGTTTAGGGTACAACGAGCTAGTTGCAAATAATATTTATAAAGCACGAAAGCTATCCTAAATATCATATTTTGCTAGTGAAAATAGAACAGACATTAGACACATTTCTAACATGTTTCTACTAAGCGATGTTGGCGACTCCCCAAAATAATCTACTACTAAGTAGGTTCGTCAAAAGTAATAGAAGGCGAGATGGTCATGACAAACGAAAATGAATTCCCGGCAGACGAATAGAGAGACGACAGCACCAGAGGAGACAACTCGTGGACGGCAGCCATCGATGGAAAATCACAAAAGCAGAATTTGAGTTAAGGAATTAGAAGTAAAGAATTAAATAAGGAATATTGAATTAAAACTAAATAATTAAATGAAGAATATTGAAAGAAACAAAAAGAAACTAATGTAAGTACCTAATACAAACATACAATACATAGACTTCACTAATTATTATATCTAATAAAGGTTGTAACAAAGTTATAAGAAAGAAAATGCTTTTTATTCACGACAAGTTTCAACTGTTGGCTGGAGCGCCAACAGATATCCAAACCGGATATTTAATTAAGTAAAAGTGTCAGCTTTATAAAACACATTGCATCTCTGCACCATAAAACTTGAAAGTATTGACCTACTTTATGTACAAAACAGAGCCTACAAACCCAACAAAAAAAAATGTCCGCAAAATTTGCATAAATTCTTTTGCGAATCCCGAAAACGATTCTGAATTTGTCTCATCTCAGTACACGCCTTTATTGAGTCTCAAGAAAAGAAGCAGACACCATTGCCAGCGGTTGAGGCAGACACAACCTCGCCACAGTCCCACTTCATCATCAAACAATTTCCAATTTTTAAATGCCATATCTGTGCTTTGACAGCATCTGGCTGGCTTTTCTAAAATACATAAGAAATTATCCTCCGACATTTCTTCGTGCGGTAATTTTTATCTTTTTATGTGTTTAAAAAGGGAGTCTGTCCAATTTATAAAAGGACGACATGTTTAAAAATTGAATCAACTTGATGGAAGTTGACAAAGATTATGTCCTCCTCCAAGTTATAATAATTTTTTAAACGCTTAGCAACTGATGGAAAAAAGATATGAAATCCGACAAAGCTTATAAAGCTAATAACAAGGATTGAAGGATGTTGGCTCTCCTATAAATTCCACATTCAGTCTTGAAATTTAATTAAGCTCTGCACAGGACGACGAGCCATGTCTTCTTTTTTTGTGAGAGTAGGTACAATGAACGTGACAAAGACGATAAAGTACAACTACTTTTACAAAAAAAAAAAATGATGGAAATAAAATCAATAAGCAAAATATTTATTTGACCGTCATCATCATCCAGCAGAATATTATGTTTGGTCTAGCAGTGACAAAAATTCTACGAGCAAATGGCCACCTTTGTATGTATAGGTAAGGTAGATACGTAGCCAAAATTTATTTGGACATCAAAAAGGAAAACAACAAAATTTCATTGTTGCCCAAGGATTTTAATTGAATGTGCACACGATTGGCATTGCAGATGCGTTTTACATGTGTTTTGGGAGCCACAGCAAATGGTCATATCGTCACACATCTCGTCAGTCTGCATCGATTGCTCACTTTTTGCTTTGGTCGGCGGCTGTAGTAAATGAATTCAATTTGAGTTTTAATTAAAAATTTATCCCAAACTCGCGCACACAATGGAAAATATTTGATGAACGAGCTGATGTTGTTTTTCATTCGCAGTGCAGTTATATTTTCCAATGAATGTACCTTTGATGAATAAAAAAAAAAGAAAAACACAAACACAACAAAAGCAGCAAGTAATTATTATCATAATGAAATTTGAATGATGGCGGTTTAGTAGTCAAATGATATTTGAAATTTCCATGTAACTTGTTATCGTTAAATTTTTAAGAACTATAATTACTGAAAACGACCGAGTATTTGATGATGTGGTCGTTAACTATTTCGTTGTTGATAAATGTCCCTAAATAAAATAGAAGGTTAGCAGATTGAAGTTGATTGTTTACAAATTCAAATTATAATTTCAACTTTCAATGACAAAAAACAGCTCCACGGAACGGAGGATCAGGGTTCGGATTTGTTATGACAATGTCACACTAATTTTTCTCAGGCACCGAATTTCTATTAAAAGTTGGTACCTACTGAAAGGGAGGGAGTCTCGCTCTAGAAACTGAAGATTAACAAGTGTTAAGTATTTTTACCAATGCACAGTGGTTCCACTTTCGAACAAAGGCGGCCATAATTACTTACTCAATTGATAACATATTAAAACTATTTTTCTAATACGTTTTGGGCTCTCTGATTACGAAACTGCCATCAGTTTTGATGTATCTCAATAATATATATACAATACATATAATATATATAAAAAATATATATATAATAAAAGTGCGGTAAAAGGGTTCAAGATCGGTGTACTTCAGTTAAGCTATTGGGACTAGAAAAAAAACCTGTAAAAGGTATGTTTTCTATACATTTATGAAAATATAATTTTTTTTTAATCTAAATATGTTTTCATAACTTACTATAGTATGCTCGTACTATATTGTGTAAAAATTAAACACTTAGCAAAACACAGCTATATGCAAGTATTCAAATTAAGTTTATTTTTTTTAAATAATAGTTTTTTCAAAAAGTGTATAGGTTTTTGCATATACATATATGTATGTACAATTGTACATCGTTAGGTACGTAAATATTTTTCAAGAACATACAGCTAGGTTCCACATTTCACTTTCACGTGAAATGAAATCGAAATCGATCGAAATTAAGATTGAGTGCTCTGCATTTCACTTTTATCGATATCGATTTTATATTTTTCGAAATGAAACGGATGTCTTAGAAAACATTTTAGCAATAAAATCAAAATCAATTGGGACCGATGAAATGTGTACGGTGTTCTTAAAAGTCATACTACCTTACGTTCTTAAATTTATCACCTATATATTTAATAACGTCCTCATGACAAATAATTTCCGTCAACATGGAAACAAGCCAAAGTTATTACTTACTTACTTAGGTGGGCATTACAGTTCGGGGTGAACCTGAGCCTCAACCAACATCCTCCTATAACGATTACGATCTCGGGCGAGCTCTCTCCAGTTTCGCACTCCAAGTCGGTTGAGGTCTTCATCCACTTGATTGCGCCACCTAAGACGAGGTCTTCCCCTTCCGCGATTTCCCTGCAATGTGCTTTCGAACACCCGACGAGAAGGAGCGTTTGGGTCCATCCGCTCTACATGGCCCAACCATCGTAGCCTCGCGATGCGTACTCTTCTGGCTATGCCCATGTCGCGGTACAGCTCATACAGCTCGTTGTTGTATCTTCTTCTCCACACATTGTCTTCGCATACGGGATCAAAGATCATTCGGAAAATTTTTCTTTCGAAACGACCAAGAGTTTCCTCATCCGCTTTCGATAAGGTCCATGCTTCCGCGCCGTACAGCAGGACTGGGATGATTAAGGTCTTATACAAGGTCACCTTGGTTTTTCTCGAGAGGGTTTTGTTTCTCAATTGCCTTCTTAACCCAAAGAAGCAACGGTTGGCAAGAGTTATTCTCCGTTTGATCTCCGCACTGATGTTGTTGTCCGTGTCTACAGCGGATCCTAGGTAGACAAAGTCCTGTACTACCTCGAAGTTATGTCTGTCTATTGTGACGTTTTGTCCAATTCGTCGATGTTCTGTGTCCTTGTTTGATGACAGCATATACTTCGTTTTGCCCTCATTAACCATCAAACCCTTTTTTGCCGCTTCTGTTTCAATACTCGCAAAAGCATCTATGACATCACGCTTTTTTTCTTCCCATTACGTCAATATCGTCTGCATAGGCGAGTAATTGTACAGACTTTTGAAAGATTGTTCCTCTGGTGTTGACGTTTGAGTTTCTTACAATCTGTTCAAGTATGATGTTGAAGAAATCGCATGACAGTTTGTCGCCTTGCCTAAAGCCTTTTTCGACATCAAAGGTCTCGGTGAGTTCTTTTCCGACCTTGACGGAGCAGCGTGAATTCTCCAAAGTCATCCTGCATAGTCGTACGAGCTTTGCAGGGATGCCGAAACTAGACATGGCTCTGTACAGCTCGTCTCTGTAAATACTGTCATATGCGGCCTTGAAATCGATAAAGAGGTGGTGAATATCGATATTATGTTCTCGGGTTTTTTCCAAGATCTGCCGTAATGTGAAAATTTGGTCTATTGTGGACTTCTCTGGTCTAAAACCACATTGATAAGGACCTATCAAGTTGTTGACGTGGGGTTTCAGACGTTCACATATTACAGCAGACAAGATCTTATAAGCGACGTTAAGGAGGCTTATCCCTCTGTAATTGGCGCAATTGTGAGGGTCTCCCTTCTTTAGGATCGGGCACACGATACTGAGGTTCCATTCATCGGGCATGCTTTCTTTCGACCATATCATGCAGATCAGCTGGTGCATGCTCCTTTCCAACTGATCTCCAGCTGCCTTGAAAAGTTCGGCATCAAGGCCATCTGCACCTGCAGTCTTATTTGATTTAAGTTTGCATATGGCAAGCTTAACCTCTTCTAGGTCGGGAGGACGGCATTGGTGTTATGGATGAATATTATCGCCATGCAGTATTCTGGAAATTGTTTGTTCGGAAGCTCTAAATTGTAGAGCGCCTTATACTGATGGAAGGACCGATTTCAACAGCTGCCAGTATTCTTTCATCGACCGAAACTCTTCTTATCGCTGCAGCTCATACGTTAGGTCTTGCAGTCAATACTGATCCAGTTTCTCGAAGTCTTTGAAAGGTATTTCCAAAAATATTTTCAGAAAAAAGTCGTCTGTTGGGATAAAGTTCCTGGTATCTTCGTTGTGATCTTCTTGCATTTCAGCTGCACAACCCATAAACGAATAAAATGTCTGCGTATTCTTCTTTCGTAAATGAAGCCATTTCTAAAAGCGCTCTTCTCCAACTGCAATCGTGACTTAACATGATAAACTGATGAAAAATTTTTTTTTTATTCTTTTATGATGGAACATTCGTACTCCAAATTTAAATCTTCCTGCGAAGAGGTAAGTCAATTAGGATTTTAATAGCAGATTAAAAAACAACTATGAGTTCTTGGAAAACTACTCCAATTACCGAAATTAGATTTTTACCTGTTTACGGTTTTTAAAAATATCATAAACGGTTTTTGAGTGCACTTATCAATGAGTTTTTTTTTTTTTGTTCAGGCATTTCATGCAAAAAATGAACTCAAAATTAAATTTTTTTTGAAAATCTGGCGCAGCCATAAAACCCTGAGCCCAAGGAAAGAACAAAAATCGTATGGGAGAGGGTGGTCTACCTCCCTCCGTTTGAGCGAGAGGGGCAGTTATTGTTTCAAAAAAAAAACCTTTAATTTTTTGTAATTGCTCAAAAACTCGTCAACATTTTGTAAAAAAAAATTATACAGGGTGTTTTGCAAACGTTGCGACTAAAGCTCAGGTTGGGTCAAGACAAGAAAAAACCGTACGAGAGGCGGAGTCAATATCCCTCCGTTTAGGGAGGATAATTTTACTAAAAAGACTAAAGTATGTGGTTGTAAATTTCTCGTTTGATTTTTAACAATATTTAAATAAACAAAGGCAATTTGTGTAAAATTATCCCCCCCGCTTAAACTTAGAGATAGACCCATTTTTCCGATACGCTTTGTTCCTTTTCTATACAGAAAAAGATAAAATTTTTTTCAAGTTTTGGATATGAGGGGTAATCACTCCTCGAAAACCATTCAGTAAATTATCTTGAACTAAAGTGTTTATTGAGGAACAAAAGGACTTTACCTAGTATGTGATCGTAGTTGGCTCAGTTGACTTTTGATAATTAAAAAAAAATTTAATAATTTTTTTTATATCATTGTCCCTCCCGCTTAGTCGAAGGGAGATAGACCCCAAATAATACGATTTGTTTCTTGTCTTCACTATCCGTCCTGCGCTTTTCATGCATCTTATGCAAAACACCCTGTACAGTACATATTGTTCTAAATCAAAATGACAACCCAAATTTATATATGATAATTTTAGAAATCCGCCAACCTGGCTGAAGCATTAGAATTCAAAATTTGAGGTACCTAGTATATACAATTATACATACATAAATATACCATTATTGTTAGAAATTGAACTAATGACACAACACAAAAGCAGGGGCGTTGTGAGACGGGGTGTGGGGGGAGGGGGTGCAGCACCCTTGAATTGTCAAGTCAAGTACATCGTACCTATAATTATTTTCGTTGAAACAGTATGCAATTCAAGCGTGCCGATCAAATAATATTTTGGAAGCGTTGTTTGTTTTTTTTTTCTATGGGAGCACAAAACGTTTTCAATGTATGCAAGAAAAATTCAAAAGCATTGGAAACTCCTTACAATTGAAAAACTTGTCAAAAACTGGATAGACTGCTAGAGCTGAAATAGTAAAGGCTGCTTGTAAATGCATTAGAAGGAATAAAAGAAGATGAAAGTTCTTTTGATAACAACAGTCGTACCTGTGCTTCTGAGCTTTTGAAAAAAATCTTAGATTTCGATTTTGTCAGTTCGTTATATTTTTGCAAAAATTTCATATTTAAAGTAAAAAATTCGGCCGAAAATATAGAGGCGGAAGAGTTAAACGTTTTTTGATGCTTCATTGCTGATTCGAAGCACATCGGAATTATTTCAAGCAATGAACGATGATGGCTTTAAATTAAATGCTTTAATAAAAAGTTCATCTTCATTTGCTGAAAAACTAAAGATAAGTCCCCAAAAAGATTTTTGAAACATCATAGAACGCGTCGGTTACCAAAGAGAAATGATGATCTTAGCATTTGATCTGGAAACATTTTATAGAAAAGAGTTCAAAATGGTTCTTCAAACTTTTACTTCGCACGTAAAAGATAACTTAACAGATATTTCTACCATTTGTGAACCTATCTTAATTTTTTTTTTAAGTTTCATTTTTGTGAACTATTTTTTAATTAATAATGCATAATTGAATGCTCTATTTTCTAATACCAAATATTATAATTATTTTAATAAGTTGCATAATTTATAAATACTTTTAATTTATTTGTTTTGTTGTTATATCGTTATATTGCTGTTATAAAGGGATTTCTTGTCTTTAAATGAATTTCTGTGAAATGAGCACTTTTAAGTTTTTAGTTACTTTTAGTTTTATTTATTTACTAGCTGTACCCGCGACTTCGTCCGCGTGGAACAGTGACTTTCGGCAGCATTTTTAATTTTTTAGGCTAATTATTTTGCAAATAAAACACATTCATGCCTTAAAGTAACCTATAATTAAATTATTTTATTTAAGTCGATGTCTGCACACGAAGTTCTTATTTTTTCTATTTATTCAATAGTTTGGGCGGTAAACGGTAGCAAAGAAAAACAGACAGACGGAGTTGATTTCGGATCTATAATGTTAATAACTTGGTACTTCCGTTCCCATTGGAATATGGGGATAAATTAAAGTTTATGTCACAACGAGGAAATAGTTCTTGAAATCAGTTCAATAGTTCCTAAGTTCCCGTTTACGTTCGTGCTCTTGTGGGAATATAGGGATAACATATGTATATAGCCTATGTCCATCCTCAGGTTCTAGAAATGGGAATATGGGGATGAGGTACAATTTATGTTACTCGGGGATAGTGTAGCATTCTCACGGTGAAAGAATTTTTGAAATTGGTGCTGTACTGTGTAAGTTCCCGTACACGTCCCCGTTCCCTTGGGAATATAGGGATAAAATATATAGCTTATGTCTTTCTTCATGTTCTAGACTATCTCTGTACACAATTTCATTTCAATCAGTTCAGTAGTTTGGGCGGGAGACTCTGACATAGAAAACCGGACAGACAGAGTTTTTTTCACATTTATAATATTAGTTAGGATTTACTTGCTTATTTTGATGCAGTCGGCAAATTCTTATGACTAGTCGGCATTTCACTAAAAATTCACCCCCCATGGCTTGGACTCTCGCTACGCCCCTGCCAAACAGCTAAACTAAGACCTAAATAATAGTCCTCAATATTAAAAACCAACCTACATACATGTGTTCAATTCTACAAATGTATAGGTACAGATGTCACCACTCACGATAAAACAACCAAATTGTAATGCGCATTTCTCTTTCGCATTTATCTCAACTCAATCTCAAAGATCGTATACTATTTGAGAGTTGAGACAGAATTGAGTTTCAATAAAAAAAACACCGAAAACAAGAAACCCATTAAATATTCTAATTTTATTGCTATTCTGTTCTAATCTGGTGCTGCTGCGTCACTTAAGAAAGAACTCCCTCAATTATTGATATGGATTTCTTTACATCCACGTTTTGTGTATACATAATAAACGTGAACTTTGACATTCCGTGAATCCAGAGATGACATCCCGCGCACATGATTCAACACACTTTTGATGCGCTCTCTTCTCTTATTTTACCCACCCTGACTCTCTTACGAAACGAGATAGAAGATAGAACAAAGAACAGTGTGAAAAGTTAACGAAACAAGCTAAAGAGACGATTGTTGTAAATTACAAATGCAATTGTTAAAACCTAAAAGATTGTTGAATTTGGTTTTGTAGTTTTGGCTTATGGTATGGGATAAGGTTGCAACACCAACAACCAACAAGAGAAAAACTCATGAGCGAAGACTCACTGACATTACGGTTGCGTGCAAAAATATTGTTTAAGGTCAGTTTAGTGATAAGGTTTAGCAATTTTTAAATGAAACTTATTTATCGAAGCAAGTAGGTACGTACTTTACTTAAACCAGTAAGAGTGTATTGAAATAAGCTAGTCACACTAACATGCATGCAAATAATGCTTAAAATTTGACAAGCAATCTTAGCACTAAGCGTTACATGAGCAATGAAAAACAATTTAATGTAAACAGGGTCATTAGCCTGAAGGCTCAATTGCAATGCAAGAGTCATTTATGCGATGAGGGCAGACGTCCAATTTATTATTCTTTTTTGTAAATCTACGTCTATCGAGAGATGGAGCGAAATAACAAGCGAACGACAGTATCGATATTCTGATGCAATTTAGTATAATAGACAGATGTTAATCTTTTTGAAAAGATTGAATGGTTAGCCCTAGCAAGCAGGTCTGAATAAAACCTCAATTCGATATTTCATGTTTCTCAAAACATAAAAGTGCCTTCTCTTTTGTTTATCTGTTTTCTTCGCTCAGAGGTGAGTGCCAACTTGACATCTTTGAATTCAACTTGTTGATTTGAAACTCTTCACTCGATATTTGAAGTCAAATTTGGACTTTAAGGATTAAAAAAAGTGTTGATTTCGTCTAGCTTGCTGATTTCTGTACTTTCATAAGTAGAAAATACGGCTTTTAGATAGGATTTTTTGAATATTTTTAACGAGAACATATCCTCTTTTTTCTGCAAACACTTGGCTTAGCTTTGATTCTATCTCTTTTCTCGATCTTATTCTTGCCTTTCTTCTATATTTTCAAGTTACATTAATAAAATTAAGTTGCTTCTGGCTGGCTCTAGATTAAGCAGCCTTTTAGACGTTTATCGACCAATCGTCTATCATCGATTGTATCGCTTTCAGCGATTGAAGGAGAAGGTGAGCTATTTGTCTACAGTCTTATAAAATTATCATTAAACTTCGTCCATTCTCTTATCTGACATACCTTAAACAACGAAAAAAAAAGTTTTCTACAAAGTCTTTGTTTCTACAACCTATAATACCGCTATAAAAGAAGCTCGCAAAAAAACATTCGCTTCCAATCGAACGTTCGATTCGCTACTCATAATAGGGACCATAAACTCTTTCAGGTTTTAACATGTTTTTTTTAGTACCTAGAATTCAGACGATAGTATTCGTGACGGAATTCAAACACTGTATTCCGCATTTAGCGCATTATTTAATGGTAACAAAACAACAGCAAAATGAAAATGATTCTCCTTCAAACAAAAAATTCAAGAATGAAGAAAACTTCACCATGGGTAGCTCTGTCCATAAAACATGTCCTCTTTTTCCATTTGATGCATATGGACACTAGTCAATTAGAGAACTAATCGAAGATGCACAGTGTAAATGAGTAGGGAGTTCAGTGGCTATGAATCCAAAAAGGTCTAGGCGTAGGTTCGGTTACCAAGAAGACACTCGTAAAAATAATATCAGGTATTTGAAGGATTCAATAACATTTGTTAGTAGTGCGAGAACAACGCGCATTTTTAAACCTGTACTTGTGGCGCTCAGCAACTTTGAGGATAAATGTAGACTGGCAAATCTACTCCTCTAATCTCACCAACAAACGTACCGAAGTAAAAAAGCCAAAAAGGATATAAAATACTCGCATCTAGTAAACCCGCCATTCTATGTACGTTCTCAGACAAAGAATAGAATTCTTTATTGATACCTACTTTGCAGAACATATTAGTCTAAATCCAGAAGCTTCAAACCTACCAACTCAAAGGGAGCAGCTTCTCTTTCTATCAAGAGAAGACTATCCAACGGCTCAAAGGCCAAACAAATCTGTAGCACAAACTTCATCAATTGGGCAATCTCTTCACTTAAAGCCATCATAGAAGAAGAAATGTTTCCGAGTGATGGAATAGCTCAGTCCAATCCTATCAAATTATAGCCCATCTTTTGGTAGCATACCCGAAAGTGTGAGAAGAGTTATAGTAACTTTTTTGTCAAAAGTTGAAAGAACATGGACCCAAGCACTTGTTAATTAGACTCAGTTATTAGTAAGTTTCTGTATTTGATAATAGGTTTTAGGAAATAGTACAGATCCTTCGGGTTCTTCCGTTTAAATTTTCAATTAGTAAGTAAGTAAGTAATCCATTTATTGACTTTATAAAGTAAACACATTAACATAATAAGAAATGAATTAAAAGCAATGGCAATGGCGTCAGATCAGTTGGAAATAAATATTTTAACAATTTAAAATTTTGGTAAAGAAGTTAACATATCAATTTTGTTTTAATCAAATTCAGTTATCAATAACATTCGATATTTAAAAGCATTTTTTATGATAAATTAAAAAATTTCCAATTCGGGCCATTAAGAAAATGTACTGATTCCTGCACTGTTAAAGAACTTACTCCTAAATATAGTCGCCTTTGTGCTGCATAAATAGGGCACACTCCAATAAGGTGAAAGCAGTCTTCTTTTGAGTTCAAGTTACACAAAGTGCAGAGCTGATTAAAATTTTACCATTATAGGGGTCTCCGTTTAACCCATGGACCTCGCATCTGATTTAAATATTAGCGATATTTGTTTGTAACTTTATAAGTAACTAAAATAGTTATCAGCTTCTAGATTAAATTTGAGTTGTGAAAACAAAAATCTGCTCTTCGACTGCTGGGCTTCCGCTACAAACTACTCCCTTTGAGTGTCTTCATACTTTTGGATTATACGGTACAGTCGACCTTTAAAGAACTCATATGAGCTGCAACAATGTTCGTATCTTCTCCATAGATTTCGCCAAGATTTCACCATTTCATCATCCACCAGTCAATATATCTGATTTCATACTGGAACATTTTGCTTACAAGTCTCGATGCGGGGCAATCAAGCACTTTTAGAATAACTATAGTCGGCTTGTGTTTTTAGAGTAGTCGTAAATATTTTAGGTAAACCCGTTTCTAAATAAATAGCATAATTTGGAGTTTCAATTGGTAGGTTGAATAATTTTTTAATGAAACTTCTCGACAGTTTTTCAATTTCTTCAAATTCTTCGTATCCCCATACTTCTGCAGCGTAACACAATGTACATTTAACGACTGAATTGAAGATTTTGTACTTATGTAGTTGACAGGCTAACGTGTTCATTGAACAAAACTTTTTTCCAAGTCATGTTTATAAGTCTCTGGCCAGTTTTAATTTTTTCTTCAAAGCGGGTCTTGAAATCAAGTGTTCTATTAGCTTTACTCCCAAGTACGTATACTCTCTCACGACATCAAGACGGTTACGTCGCAGAAACCAATTAAAGCCTTGTGTTGAGTTACCCCGATTACTTCTTGAGAAAATCATTATCTTCGATTTATCTGTGTTTGTGATAAGTCCCCACTTTTTGCAGTATGAAACCTGGCGAATTATCATCAATTGTAGATTTTGGGAAGTTTCAGACAAAACCACCAAATCATCAGCGTACAACAAAACATTAATAATGCTGCCTGACATTCTGATTCCACTAGGTAGTTCAGTCACAACATCATTGATAAAAAAGAGCAAATAACGATGCACTAAGCGGACATCCCTGTTTCACCCCACTATCTGTTTCAAACCACTCTGACATATTGCTTCCATCCCAAACAGCTGCATTAGTTCCACAATACATTTGCCTGATGATCCGAATGAATTTAGTAGAGAGCCCGATTTGCGATAGCTTGTACAAAAGTGCATTTCTATTAACGAGATCGAAAGCCGCCTTGAAATCTACAAAATGTGCGTACCCTTTTTTGTTTCTGGCTTGAAAACTTTTAACTATTGTTGTTAAACTAAAAATGTGATCGATTGTAGAGTAGTTTGTTCGGTCATAGTGTTATTTTCATCAACCCATTTCTCTAGTCTATGGACAAGATTTCCACAAAAGAATTAGCCAATGGTAAAGGAATCATAAAGGAAATTCCTCGATAATTTTCAGGTTAATCCAATGCGCCTTTTTGTGTATGGGGAAGATTACAGACCGCTTGAAAGATTTTGGTGCAACGGAATTGGAATAAATATTATCATACAATTTTTTGAAGTGTACTAAAGGTGTAATAGAAATACAAAATTTTAGCATTGTAAAATGTTTTTTTCCTTGATATACAAGTCTCTGCTGTTTTGAAGACTGGGCAGATGCTTATGAAGTGAAGGTTTTTTTCCTTGGCTCTCATATTGCACAGCGTGCAAAATTGATTTAAGCTGCCATTGTAGAACTAATCATGCTCCTGTCTTGTGACTGTAGTTGACTTTCAAAGCAGTAATAAAACTGTAAAATTCAATAAATACATGTACTTCTCGTTATTATTTAATATTTTTAAGTTTAAGCTGTGTGTTTTTGTATTACTTTTATGCTTATGTTAATAATTTACTAGTCCAAATGGCATATCTGCCGAGTTCTATAAATATGGCACACTGAAACTTGTCAACAGGTTGACAGATATTTTTAACAACGTTATGGAAACCGGATTATACCTCGAGAATTCAAAGAATCCATTATTTTCCCGATTCATAAGAAAGGGAGTTTATCAGAATTATCCAATTATAGAGGCATATCGTTTTTAAATGCTTCTTACAAAGTTTTCACGCTTACTTTACAAAAACGGTTGAATAAATGGATCGAGGAATACAAACTTTTTAAGGAGTTTCAAGCGGGTTTTAGAGCAGGCTACTCGACAATGGACCATGTCTTCATCCTTAAAAACATTGCGGAATCATATCTCCCTAAAGGCGAGAAGTTGTATACCTTTTTTATTGATTTCAAATCAGCATTCGATATGGTGAATAGGCAAGCGCTACGGTATCGGTATGTCATGGAAGTTTGGAAGAGCAATTGAAAATCTACACGATAACACAATAGCAAAGATATGGAATGGTAAAGAACTTTCACGAGGATTTAAGACAAAAACTGGTGTCAGACAGGGTTGTACATTGAGTCCAAGCCTATTTGCCTTATTTATTGAGGACCTTGTAGACTTCTTACCCTGTGGTATCGATTACGCTGGACATTCGATAAAAGCACTACTATTTGCGGATGACATGTTCTTTTGGCATCATCACCTGAATCGTTACATTTAATGATAAATCCTCTATACCAGCACTGCAAGCTATGGAGTTTGATTTTGAATTAAGAGAAGTCTAAGATTTTGATTTTCCGAAGCGGAGGAGGCCGAAACTGTGCGAACAAAAAATGGCATTACAATGGTGAGTTCATTGAAGTCGTCACGCAGTTTAAGTATTTAGGAGTGTACTTCAGCGAAACTTGAGTATGGAAAAGCATTTAAAAGAGAAACTGCAGAAGGCTAAAGTCGCAATCAACGCAACTTGGAATAAATGTTTCTACAACAAAAGTATCATTCATAGTAGTAAGTACAAGATATTTGAAGAAATATCAAAATCAGTTTTGTTTAAGGCAGTTCAAACTTGGGGAGCGAAACAGTATGAATCCGTGGAAAAACTTCTTCGATATTATATCAAGAGAATTTTTCAATTGCCGCACAACACGCCCAACTATGTGATTATGTAGGAAACAGGTTTATCTCCTCTTGTCATCCAAACCCTAAAGATGCAAGTGGAACTTATTCAACTTAACTTCGTGCCACATAGGGAGGACCTACCCATGATCATTATTTAATATGGAGGAAAGAGAGGATATATTCCACTTTATGGGAAAATGTCCAATTTTCAAGGAAATAAGAAGAAATGCCTTTGGAAGTAATATCTTAACACAAAATCAATTTGTAGACTTGCTCAATAACATGGAGGTGAACAAATTATTCAGTTATTGCAGATTAGCTTTAACTTATAGAAATAAAATTTTAAACGAATGTTTTTAAAGCATATATGTATCAGTATCAGTATTAAAAGTAGGATCTAAAATCTTTTTTTCTTTAATAAAATTTTGCAATTTTTTTTTTTGTTTTGCCAACTAGGCAGACGGCAGTAAAGCAATGCTTTTGTTATTTTTTTTAATTTGTTAGAATCTTGTAAACAACGTTAACAAATAAAAATAAATAATAATCCAAAAATCTAAATCTACTTTAATGGTTTGTTTTTCATTGTTCTGTTGCCCTTGCCATGCGTAAAATAAAACATAAAATTCGTTTTCGACTGCATCATTGTGTCTTTGATAAAATTTTACACAACAACAAATATCTATTAGTACATAGTAACATTAGGTTTGTTCGTTGTAGCCCTGTGGTCGCTACAAAGCGTTTTTTTAAAAACCTAAACTCACGCTGAATGTCAAACTCAGTGTTTTTTGAGCCTTGGGTTTGCCATTAACTCGCGTACCCCAAAGTTTTTGCTGAGGCTATAGTTCAACAAATGAACAGGGCTGTCAAATGAGATCTATTTTTATTTAAATAAAAGGGATGTGTGGTAACTTTGGGCTTAAGCGTTTTTTGAGAACTGAAAACGAGCATTTAAATCTTGCTCTGATTGGATTAAATTCGCTCCACCAAGAAAGAAAAATTTAATCCGACGCACCAATTTTTTCGAGATTTACTCCATTTTTCTACCTTGAAAATTGTTGATACCCTAAATCCAGACAACAATGTATTTGAAATTGATGTTATACCTAAATCAATAAATGAAAAAAAGCAATGGAAGGTGCAAGAAAACTCTCGAGAGTTAAGAATCTACAATATTATCAAAGTTAAGTGATTCCTTTGACTTACTAGTGACTCGCAAAATTTGATGCGTTCTGGGATGGTTTCTGTATTCTTGACATTGAACATAACAATGGTACTTCACAGCTCCTACAAAAAATAGTAAAAAAAAAAAAAAAAAGGACAAATTACAGCAAAATCGACACCGCCAAGATGACTTATTAAACGAATATGGAGCGATAGCGGTTTGAAGATTGATGGTGGCATAGGCTGTGTGGTATGACACGCCATCCTGAATGAACCAGTGGTTATCTCAGTCCATGTCATCATCATCAGAATGTTCAACGGGGACCTTGGTAGTTGTCCAAGTTGTCCAACTTTTAGCACAAACTGCTTACACCGGCACCGGTTTTTTTTTTTTTTCAAAACACGCACCGTTTGGGCACACAGTGACAGTACGAGCTTTGGAAATAAGTTCTCAGCATTTCCCAACTTTTTTCAACTACTTATTTCGTTCTGCGGAATTTTCTGTCATACCTAAGTCAATAAAAGAATGCAGATGTCAGTGCTAAAATAACCTTTAATGTGAAAAGTAACCATAAGATGGCGCTCCCTATACTTAAACAAACTTTGTTATGGAAAAAGTAAAGATTTACTTTTGCTCAGAATCTACTTCAGAAGCTTTAATTCTACTCCTTTTTTTAATTTTCTACGAAATTCTATTACTAGAGGTAGAGGTTCGAACCCTGCTAAAAACCCGCAGCAAATATTATGGTCGTCAAGGAAACCTAGGTTAACCCTTAAGTTCAACGAATGAACCTATTTTTTTTACACTTTTAAGCCTTGTAGGTATAGGTACTCACTTGTGAACGATATCTTGAAATTTATCATTTTCATTAACTCGTGAACTTGATCCTGAAGCCGGTGCGGTAGAGGCCGTGCAAAATGTAGAGGAATCTTGAATACACAACGTGAAGTTGTGACATCCTATGTAGGTATGTAGATCAAAAGAAAAATATAGTTTGTGATTATTTCCTGCTCTAAATATCATAACAAACTACATAATATTGTGTTGTTTAAACGTCAAACATTCACAGCGCATTCACAAGTGGGTAGGTACCTACCTACTGGCGAGAAATGTCAAAAATTCACTTTCTCTACGGTAAGGCGATGACTTCGCGAGGTTGTGGGTACTAGGCTTTACACCCCGACGATTCGCTGACCCTATTGTAAACCAAAACTACAGCGGTGTATGATTTGTCTGGTGGCGTTGACAGTTTGGATTGAACACAAAATAAAAGTTTTTTTTACAACAAAGCTTTGTATATAAATTCTATAGTACTATTACTTTGACCCGTTCCGGTGACAAAGTGGGAATTGAACTTACGCCACAAAAGTTGGAATGTATTCCACAAGACTGTATTTGAAGAGGAGGAAAATTATATGCGTATGAGCAGGAAACAAATATATACAAATATATATTTTTTTCTTTCTTACGCACGCTAAAAATAAACATTCCACATCAGCTGATTCGCGCTTCCCCACGCGATGTTGCGCCACCTAACGATCAATGCAGGAGATGAAAAAAGGTGTCCAGTAAAATTACTATAGTTTAGATATACAATGAACAAAGTAGGTAGGTTTCTTTTTATAATATGTAAAAGGTAGTTTGCGATCTAACAGAAGTAAGTACCTACAATTTTACAGTCTAGCTCACCTTTTTTCTACATTGGATCGTCAATACCTACCCATAATAATTGACATTTTTAATTTCTTTTACGAATATGTATGTAGCTGGAGCAACTATAAATAAATCAAATAAATTAACGAACGGCAATTTCTGAATTCAAAAAATGTTGAAACTTTTACACGGTACTGTATTCAACAGCATATCACCAACATGTGGAATTGTGAACATGCATCGGAATGCAGGGTATTTTTTTATGTATGGTGCGGGTGGCCAATGAGACAATAAATGACGGTGGCAATAAAAAAAAAAACTGAAAGAGAGCCCATTCACCCCCCACCTTCGACTACCTCATTGACTGTCATCCAAATCCAAAGCACTACTATCGTTAACAATAACAACAAAATCCAATGATAAAAGAGAGCGAAAAACACAAACTCACTGTCACTGTAGTTGGCAACTCATCGAATGGGTGTAGTTGACATGACATTCCATCAAAAAAAAGGAAAATATACATGAAAGAGGCAAAAAGAGGCCGCAAGAAGAAAGACAGACATGAAGAGGTAGGTACTAACTACTACAAAATTAAGGAATCGCATAACGAAAACTAATTTGCATTTTCATCCACTGATTGGTTACCATATTTTTTTGAATAGGTATTACTAAAACACTAATCAACAACACGTTTGTAAATATTATTGATTAAAAGCCCTCCTTGTTATTGATCCACTTACAGTTAAATGGACATAATCCGGGAGCCCGGTGATAATATAATTTTTGCTAATGAGAGATGGTTTGAAAAGGAAGATTTTCTTCTTTGATTTTAATTCTTTTCACAAAAAGGAGGTGTGTGCACTTGGTTTTCGGGAATTCTTTTTTCTTTCACTTCACTGTCACTGCACCCTTTTTTTTCTTGACTTCAGTATGATTTATGGAATTGACACTTTCCAGCACTATTGATCCACTGAAGTCAGTATGCACTGGGTTATCACTTAATTTTTCTGCATTGATTTACACATTTGAAAATAATTCGCGTATAAAACAAAGTATGGTTGCGTTTCGATATGAACTATCCAATAAAGGAAAACCGGAGATAGCAAATTAGGAAAAAAACACAACAAATCGTTCTGAGACCGTCGACCACTTTGACAGATGATACAAGAAAAACTGCCTCTCTGTCTTCATTGGGATTTGCTGCGAGGAGCGAGGACAGTGAAATTCGCTCAGCCAAGAGAGAGATGAATGGACTTGGAATGGATTTCAATTCAATCGCGGACTTGTTTTGTTGTCTTTTTAGTGGGAGCGACGAGAGAACAGTCAGAAAGTAAACTTAACGAACGACGAACTAACGAAGGTCGTGTTGAATACTGAATCTTGAATGTGTGTTGAATTGGAAGTTCGAAGTTGGAAGGGAACTTGAAACAGTGCAACATGTGAAGAGAGTTTTTCTTGTTATCTTGTTATCTTATCTATTGTAGCTTGTACGTTTTGTACAGAGTTTGTTGGACTGAGAAGAGTTGATCAGGTCTTATGTTGTGTCAGAACTTTTTTTGTTTGTTTGGTTTGTGGTTTGACAGTTTGGCAGCCACACGGGCACATGGGGTTACAATTATTGGCAAACATAAAAAATACTGCAGCAGTATCACTACTTCTCAAGGAGTTCCAAAAGATGAATTTAGCTTTGGGAGTTTAATTTAACTTTAATTTAGCCTTGATTAGGCGCCAATCAACCTAACGACATCAATTTCGGTAAGAGTAAGTTGCTTTAATCATTCAAAAATTAATTTGGAAGTTTCAGTTACACCATTGCGTGTAGGTACCTACCTATGTAAAATTGACACGGAAGTTATTTAGAAATTTTTTATATTGTGTATAGGTAGGTTAAAAACCGTCAAAAAAAAGATGGGACAGGGACTTAGGATAATCTCAACGGCTCAGTGAATGGCAACTTGTTAGACAGCTACTCCCAAGTCCCAACCACAATCAATGCCCTAAGTTGGTTGAGGTAGGTGCTACCAAAACTACTATCATTAGGGTAAACGCACTAGTATCCGGATAGTGTTAGTATCCGGACACATTGACCTTGTTTTGCGATTAATAGATAAATCACTCAAAAAAAAAAAAAAAAACAACAAGCGACAACAAGCATGGGTCCTTCAATGTGTCCTACACATGCATGCAAAGTTTCAGGTACTCGAAATGCGTACTTTGAGAACTACGCATCATTTTATTGTTTAAGGTTTGAAGGTGCGGTCTCGTTGTCGATTTTTGTAAAAAAAAAAAAAAAATAGTGCGAACACTTTTTAGTAGTAAGCAATTGAACAAGTAATAACACTGTGTGACAAATTTTTGTTTTTGTGCTCTAACATTTAATGAAACAGCTATTTTTTATCAAAATAGACCTGCTAAACTCAAAAACGTAAACAGATTTTTTGTAACACGTATCGTTTTAAAGTTATGATATGTAAATTGATGTACTATCTATCTATATCTATATCTTCTATACATATAATAAAAGCGTAACAGTTTGTTTGTTTGTGCACGCTAATCTCAGAAACGTCTTATCCTATCTAGATAGAATTTAAGATATAATATATTGTGGTAAGCTTAACTTAACATTTAGTTTTTATTTCATGTCAATCGGTTGATAAATTGAAAAGTTATGCCAATTCTTGCGGACGAAGCCACTGGCACACCTTGTAAATAAATAAAGACAGTTTCAAAATTGTATATTATATTTTTTACTTAAATTTATTAATTAAAAAAAAAATGTTATGTATATTTACAAGTGAAGAAGAAATGAGCCAAATATTCCAAAACGAAAATGATGAAAAATTTTTTACCAAACCAGCAGTAATCTGCTAACATTTTAGCATTTCATCTTCCTTGATAACGCTCTTCTATCTGTTTAATGTCCTGGTGAATGCGTTCACCTTGTTCTTCACTTACCACTCCAAGATTAGGTGGGAAAAAATCGAAATGGGAATGCAAGAAATGTATTTTTAAAGACATTCTGCACCCCATCGTTTTGATTTTTTGTAATTAGTCATTCACTAAAAATATGTTCGTAGGGCAACTCTGCAACTCGTTTGAAATGTCATTTGAAAGAACGAATTCCACACAGCTACCAACTTGAAATAATAAAAAAAAAAAATATGATGATCTAAAGCTGTTTTATTATCATGATCAGATCCGGATTGGATCAATAACGACGTTCGATCTTTTGTTTTTTACGAGGGCACACGCAAATAGTATTGACACTATTACTTAGAAACGTGACGTGTATATTATTAGACAATGTTTTCAGCAATGGAATAAGGAACTCAAAATACGTAATTTTATTCATGTTAGAAAAATCGTGTCACACAGTGTAATTAATTTATTGTAATGGAAAGTCATTGGTTTCGAAGGAAATATGATTAACTAAAACAATTTGCAAAAAAAAAACCAAATTTAATAAAATCTTTGCCATTATTTGTGGTGTCCGGGCACTAAAACCAAAATTGAATATGTTTTTCAGTACCCGGACATGCTGTCCGGATACTAACATTGTGCGATTATCATGTTTTTTCAGTACCCGGACAGGATTTGTTTCTTAAAATGATTGTGTCTGGATACTAAAACAAAAGCGTTCGGATTTGGATACTAGATCAATCATTTTAAGAGACTTAATCATAAAGAGATTTAATCATTTCAAGAGACAAGCCCTGTATGGATACTAAAAATTAAGCGCTTATCATGTATTTTTTTTTTTTAATATCTAAACAGGGCTTGTCTCTTAAAATGATTGTGTCCGGGTACTAAAACTAAAGCGTCCGGATACTAAATTTTGGTGTCCGGATACTAACGAAAATGGAACTTTTCTGAATTGTTATTTTATTAATTTTAACAATGATCTCTTGGCAATTTACTTGAACGCCATATTACTGAGAAATGTCTATATTTTTATAATCAATAAAAGTTTCCGCGGTAACATTTATGGTAATAAAATGGTTTCAAGTCAAAGTTGAGAAAAAAGTTAAGTGTCCGGGTACTAGTGCGTTTACCTTATTTATTCGATTTTTTTTTATGATTAGAGCGCACATTATGAGGCTATAAATACTCTTATAATGTTATGGAACACATTGGAAGATTTAAAAAGAAAAGAAAAAACAGGATTAAATTAAATAGGACACACCGATGCACACACAATTTAAGCATTTATGAATCATATCGCAGCAAAAACAGAGTCTAGTAAAGCATTCCACATTATGGTAGTGCGGCTGAAATACTATTATATGACAGTCCCCCCGAAAATTGGGCTCAATGTTAAACTGAGAAGCATTTTTAGCGAGACGGATCTTTCAGCTTGCTCCTAAAATTATTGCACGGAAGGAATGCGACTGGCTACTTCATTAGAACACTGTTTGTGAAAAAGGCGACTTCGACGATATTCAAATGTGATTCGTTTGAATATCCTCGATCCTAAAAAACCTCTCGCGTATCATTCTTATCAAGTATATGTTTTGCACCTGAACAGATATTGGCATTTATTCTTGTTTTGCATAGAGGCTTTATTCAATTTTAACAGATTTTAAGAAACCTAATATTTAGCAGCTTTAAATACAGGGTGTCCCGTAATTCGTGTTACATACTTCGGGATGTGATTCTTGGTCATATTCTTCTTGTTTTACAGTAAAGTCTCAACTTTGACATCACTTTTTGACATTTTTAAAAAAGGCTAACTTTGTTGTACCCTGACCTGTGTTAAATTCGATTTCTCTGTCAATACAGATGGTAGAGACCTAATTTTAGACTTATTTTTTTGGAGAAATAATAATCTTTAAAACGGTATTTAAATTGGACCTCTATAGGCTTAGGGTTGCCAGATTTTAAATGGCGTGCAAGTTTTCTTCCTCAAGCAAAGTTTTGACTTTAAGGTAATTTTTTCAGAAAATGCCTGCTAAATATAGAGTTTCTTTATTTTTAACAGATGAACAAAACAATAATAAAAAAAGAACTCATGAAAAAGTGCACTCAAAAACCCATACATTTTATGATACTTGGAAAAATACAAAATGGGTAAAATTTAAAAATGTATATATGTGCTCATTAAGACGAAGATCATCGTTTACAAAGATACCAAATACTGACATTTTTTCGGTTTCTTCTGTGCAGAAAACAATTCATAAATGATGGCAATTAAGCTTTATCGATAAAAGACAGCATCGGGTTGTTGAAACATTCAATTACAATTACACCATGTAGATACTTTTCAAAAGGTACAAAAATTACAAAAGAATGATTCGGACACGTTCTACAACTTTTTTATTTACACTCTTTCACATAACCACAAAATTTATATGAAAAATTCATGTAACCAAGTTTTAAGTTTTTTATTTGCATCTTTTACAAAAATATTTGTTTTTTTTTTTTTTTTTTTGTGGAAAACTTACCTTATGATGTTGTAAGCAAATTTTCACCTTATTTTGACTAAGTACCGTTAAGGAATCCTAATTTCAATCGAAAATTCTCCCGTCAAAATATGGCTCGCTAAAATATCAAACTCGAAGTTTTAGTTTTAAGTGTTTCGTTTTTATTTCTTTTAGGGCCAATTTTTTAATCCCCAGATAGAAGTATGATAGACGTCTAATAAAGTTTATCTCTTTGATAACGCAAAAATCAATTTTTTAACCAAATAGGTAATAAATGAGAGAAATAACTTTATCTGAAGAATCAGTCAATTTTCTTAAGAATAACCAAAGTGTAAAAAAATTATTTTTATGAATCAATTTTGGCTGTTGATTTATTTTACAAGGATGTTTATTGAATATTCTACTATCATATTTTTTTTATTGCAAAATAGAAATTATTTATTTGATTGTTTTTTTTTTTGTCGGACCTTTTGTGTCCTCAGATAGTTACCCATTTCTTTATTAGGAGAATTAAAAACCGGTCCTTAAAAGTATATATGTAAACAGAGTTGCAAAAACAACAAACAAAATAATTCTCCGATTACTATTTCGACTGACCAAGTTTTGATCAAAAAAACAGAAATTTTTCGTTTTCTTTTCAGCAATAATTACATAGTTAACGAAAAATCTACTTTTCTTAAATGTTGACTAGTTATTTTATTAAATAAAATTAAAATTTACTATGTGAAAAAAACAACAATTTAAATAAATACTAGCTGAGAGCTGACCCGCCCGGTGTAGCTGAGGCCCTACTTTGATCGAATTGAGTAAATTGAGTAGAGTAGTTTTCAAGTTTCGATTCCAGTGGGAAAGTGGGGAAGAAATATAGCCTATCTATATAACTCAGGACGCAGCGCTACCGCTGTGCCACTTTAGTGTCAAATTGCTTTTTTTACGGTGTGCCACCGAGCCACCACCTTTCGGTCGGTGCCACTTTCTTAGCATTGTTTCTGTTCCCGAAAAGGTAATCGAACAATATAAATTATTAGAAACAAAATCCGTAAACGCAGACCTTAAACCAATTTTTGAAATTGACATATAAAATTGTTTTGGTTTAAAGTGGGTTACAATAAAAATAGTTTGAATGAATACCTATTTTCCGACTTACAATGAATTTGTTGCAAAATTAATAACTTTGCCTCATAGCAGTGCCAGCGCTGAGGGGGTTTTTCCCAAGCTAGCTTTGATGAAAAGTAATCTCACCAACCGGCTGAAAACTGAAACTTGCGAAAATATGCTGGCTTTGTTAAATTAAGTAAGCAAATGTTACATAGCTGAGTGGAGTCCTGAAGAGCTACTTATAAAAAGACATATAGAGGGACACCATCACAAGCAAGTAAAATGTGATACAAATTATTATTTATCTCTTATTTATTATTTATTCAAACTTTTATTTATTTATTTATGTTGAGTCATCAATACAAAATGTACTGTAAAATTTTTAGTTTTTATCTTACGTTGTAATAACCCTTAAAAAGATTGTTAAGATTAGGTATGTGTTTTATTTGTTTTTTGAGTAGTGTGATAAATCGATTTTCATACATAGGTAAAGGTATATGGTGTTGTTTCGTTTTTAATTTCAAGTGCCACCTTCTTTTCTCCAGAGCCACTTTTTTTGCAACTTTTCCAAAATATCCAACGGTAACGCTACTCAGGGGCAACTCAGCACTAACGATGATAGAATTTTTAGAATCGGTCACTAGCCTTTGTCAAGTTTTTTTTTCTATCTCATTGACTAAGTCGCACTGGGCTTAAGGCAAGCCCATTTGTACGTAGATACTTATCTACGCTCTTCATCATAAATGCAAGTGTTAGAAGTTAGTAAAACGCCTACACCAGCAGAAAGAGAGCGTATAAAGTAAATAAAAAACAAAGAAAAACTATAATAAATAGGGTGGCGCAACAGAGCGAGGAGCCCTTGGGCTTAGCGCATTTCTCACAACCATGCCTTGTGACCTTGTGAGGAAATGGAGGGGATCTACAATTTTCTGCCGGTTCCGAACGGCTAATCGAGAAAACGCTTTTCATGGCAATGAATACTAACGGAGGACTTGCCAATTCCTCGCGAAAGGCGATATCGGCTAATGCATGCCATAATTGGTTCTGTGATGGGGGCAGTGAATTAACTCTAAATTACGTAAGTGGTGTGATCCTCCTCGGTAATTAATGCTAAGTGGCATATTCGAAAGGATGGACCACCTTTACCACCTATCAGTGGCGAAGTGTCCATATAAGTCGATTATTTCCGACTTACCTTTTGAAATTCACATCCGAAACATCTTAGACTTCTGGCAACATGAATCAAACTTAATCATACACATGAACTCGCTGCCAACATTTTTTTAACAACTACCACTTTGCTTTCCGTCCTATTCTACACACATGTTGGCTCTTCAACTCACTCCACAAACAACCACAAAACTTTAGCAACATACAACATACAAGGTAACCCCAAATATAACGTCTTATAAAATTTGTTGTGAATAGAACAAATTTGTGTTCTTTCCTCCTTTTTCTTTTACCAAAAAATATGACGGTAGAACATCGTCTTATTTTCTTCCTCTCTGTTCAATACATGCTTTCTTATGGAAGAAAATAACCCGTTGTTCTAGCGTCATATTTTTTGGTAAATCCGTTTGTTATCTCTTATTCTTTGCGCAGGTGAATATTGTGCAGAGCGCCCCCGCCGGCGCAGTAGCCCAGTGCTCATTTGCATAATTGCTTCTGCACACTTCGGTGTTTGCATGATATTGCTTTTATAAAAGAAAAAACGCTTTCCTTCGTATTTCTTCCCATGGACACATGCTTATAAACAAAAATGTATATGGCAGGTTTGCAGGTTGAGGTAGGTCTCTGCTTGAAGAACAAGAAAATAACACGCTGGTCTCCGACTTATTTCATGAATTTGTATGTGTCTCTGCACTTCTTTGTCTCTTGCCACTTTGATAACAAATATGCGTGGATATTACATATTAGATCTCATAGCATGAAGCATATTTTTTGGCAGAAAATGCAAAAAATAATTGGAATTTTTCTAAAGTGGCACAATTGGCCGAAATGAATTCAGTTCCCAATGAACCGTATTTTATTTGAAAAAACGCAGTTTACCAGCAGAACGCAGTGCAATAGGTACTTATTTAAATTGATTTAGTGCTTTTCGTGATCTTTTTAAGTATTACAAATTTAGGCTTAAGAAATTTAAAAGTGTAAAAAGTCTGAAAAGTTTTCCGATAGTAAGTTTCAGTGGTTCACGGAAGGAATTGAAAAATCGCCAATTGCGAATTTCTAGTTTGTAATTTGCGAAATCCCTTTTTTTTGTAAGTTGCACCGCTTTAATTATAAATTGATCGAAAAAATAGCATTTTACTCTAAGTATCTAAGTATCATCTCAAATTTCAAAATTTTTTAATGTGTGATTTGCAATCAAGTATCGTAGTTTAAGAATTTTGTCTTTTTAGTAGTTTACAAGCTTTTAATCGCAATCTACTACTTCTGGAGCACAATTTCGTTTTACAATTTATTCATCGTGGTTTGCGAAATAAGTATGGCGATTCGCTTTCTCGAAAGGCTCAAATCAGGAAATTTAAAGGATGATGTAGATATTAACTCCAGACAAACGTAATCTACGAAAATACTGTACATTAAATTACAAATGATGAGTCGTATTTCTCTTATCTCTTGAACACTACCTCCTATTTAACTGTCTGTTTATGGTCACATTTTAAGCGATCATTTTTTATTTACCATCGCAGCTCAATGTTATCATCGCCGACTCACAACCTCAAGACGTCTGCTGGTTCAAATCCAAGTCACAATATTTTTTTGCTGGAAAATATTAACTGTTACTTAAAAATTCTGAAATACGATTTTTGAGTGTCAATATCATCATTTCGCTCTTTTTTTCAAATTGCAAGCAAAAAGTCGCAATTTGCTAATATCTGATCCAAGGTCTAAAACTGGATTCATTTGTCGTGATTTATAACTGATTTTCCTTGATTTGATCTAGGAATTCCTTGTGTGTTTGATTATGGCCTTAATATCTGTTGACTGTTGCTTAACTGATTTTCACTTAGCGGAAACAAATAATTTTAATAAAAAAGAGTTATGACGCTCTACCTAATAGCAAAGTTGGTTTGAAATACTTGACTTTTTGGCTTGATGCGAAGACAAACATTGCACAAAAAAAATTTTAAGTAAACCTTTTTTTGTTGGTGACTAAGTTTCCTTCGAGTTACCTTTGGAATTATTCACCCCTCGCCACTGCCACCTATACTGTATTCTAATATAATTCTGGAAGATGTAGAGTTTTCCATCCATTCCATTCCCTACGTAAACCGGGCTACCTGTATACAAGGGTCAGAACACGAGTAATTGTCACGTGAGTTGTTATACTTTTTAAATATGTATTACATAAATTCTTATAGTTTTTGCATGAACTTTTGTGAAACAGTGATCGTTCAGTGATCATACAGTGATCGTTCAGTGGATTCTGAGAATGGTATGTAAATTCAATTTATAAAAATAATCTGTATAAATTTGTAAAGTTCAAAAGTTAAAGTCACCCCCCCCCCCCCCCCCCCCCCCCCCCTTTTATTTACGTCCGTATATTCAATGACGCATTTCCGAAAAGAAGTTTGACGCATAATCAGTTGAAAAAATGTCATTTTAATATGGATAGAAGATACTCGTTTCTCAGATCGTGTCGCTTTTTATATCCTGTGCTGTATTCTGGTTTACTTTTACATTAATCAATTTTAATTAATTAATACATAGATTCTACCAAGGCTGGCTTGATTTTGAAGGATCACATCACTGCACTGCCTCATGTTCAATCAAACACTTCTCCTAAAGTTCTGCGAAACTCGTTGGGTGCTCCACCCAACGCTAAGGTTGTTCGAAAGTGCATTCTCATATATTTGCTCAGCGTTGGAAGAACTGGACACCAACAATACGAAACTCGATGGAATACAACCTAACACCCTGCTCGCGTTTATTCGCAAGTCGCAATTCATTATTTCATTGACGACTCTGACACCAATTTTTAACTTAAAAAAAAAAACTTCAGCCTATAGAAAAAAAAATTGTGATTTAAGCTGTTGCGTCGAGTACACAAACGATATTTGCGAGGAAATAAAAGAGATGCGTCAAAATGCAGAGGATACACTCCACCAAGTCCTTGTCACAGCTGAGAAGATAGCAGAAAAAGTTGACATGAGACTGGAGACTCCTAGGCGAATTGGAATGCAGCGGTATCGAGACAATTATGAAGGTGATTCTGAGACTTTTTTTCGTCAATCAACTTTCATTCTCTTTTTGGATCACTTCTCAACCCAGCTGCGATTAAGATTTCTTGACCATCGTGAATTGCTGTCAACGATTCAGAATATCCTGCCAACGAAGTGTACAGAAATTAACTCAGAAGGAATACAGAAAACCATAAGAGCTTTCGAAAAGGAATGACCGAATGAGGTTGTAGGAGATATTACATCTGACTTCGTGATGTGGGAAAAGTAAAGATATAAAAGTGAAATCTCTGAAATTTTCGATACACATTCATACATTACATACGCTTAATTTTTTCAGGTATTGTTCGAAGATACCAAAAGAACGACGGCCGAAAACGTTCATTGATGCTCTCAACAACTGCAGCAAAGATTTGTACCCTTCGATACATAGGCTTTTGACGATTTGCGCAACTTTGCCAGTCTTGGTAGCTTCAAGCGAGCGCTCGTTTTCATCTCTGCGCAGATTCAAAACGTATCTGCGAAATAAAACAAGCGAGAGCGATTGAACGGGTTATACTTGTTGAACGTGCATCGAGATGTGGAAGTTTCCGCCGAAGAGATAATCGACATAATGTGGAAAAAGCCAAGAAGAATAGATAATCAATAAATAATTATATAACTTTTGAATGCGATGGATGAAAAATGATTTCTACTGATACTATAATAAATATAAGAAATAAAAAATAAAATCAACTAATTGATTTAAGATATAATGTGCATAAATATTTTGAAAATTCAGTGTAAATACAATCGAGTTCATACCAATTTTCAAGAGAGTTGAAACATTTATGATAAAAGATAGCAGGTTGGTTACCGTCGATCTTCTTTGCATAAAACCATGCTGTTCCCGGTTCTATTCCAGCTCCCGTTCCTTTCCCGTAGGAAAATTTTTTTTTTTTTTTTTTTTTTTTTATAATTAGCGTGCACATCAAGGGGTTATGACTACCCTTATAATGTTGTAAAAACACAGTGCGAGCATTTAGGAAAATAGGAGAGGATTTGAAAGGAGACACCGATGCACGTTGCTTTTGAATCTTTGTAAATCGTAATGCGGGGGAAACACAGAGCCAGGTAAAGCATTCCACATTCGGGTGGTGCGACTAAAATAAGAATCTCTATACTTGACTGTACGCCCGAAGTTGGGCTCAAGGCAGAACTGATGAGCATTCCTAGCGAGGCGGGTGTTGCGGCTAAATTGTTTCAAGGGAGGAATGCAGCTGGCTATTTCACTAGAGCACTGTTTGTGGAAAAAACGATAAAAGAGAGAGAGACAGGTGACGTTTCGACGATGTCCAAGAGAATCAATCGATTCTACGATTGAACTATCACCTATCAATCTTAACGCTCTATTTTGTACCCTATCAAGTAGGCGCAAAGAAGTTTGAGAAGCACCTGACCAGATATGAGAGTTATACTCCAGTTTTGGGCGGATGAATGCCTTATAAATTGTAGCCAGATCAGAAGGGGTGAAGAATTTCCTGCATCGTCTCAAGAAACCTAAGCATTTAGCAGCGTTTTTGGCGACTTCAAATATGTGGTCGTTCCAACGAAGATCATCGTTTACACACATACCAAGTACTGACAGCTTTTCGGTTTCTTCGATACAGGTACCATTCATGGATAATGGCAAAGGGGGAATGTTAAGCTTCAACGACAAGAGACAGCATTGAGTTTTCGAAGCATTGAATTCTACTCGGTTCATAATACCCCATGCAACAATGCTGTCAAGGTCAGAATTCAATGAGCTTATCATACGCAACCGTTCCAGTTCCACATCCGAAGAGCAGGGACGTGAATTTGGAAACGAATATGAAAAGCTGAGGGTCGAGTCGTCAGCAAAACAGTTAAGTGGATTAGAAGTTTCAGACAAGAGATCATTAATGAAAATGAGGAAGAGAGTCGGAGACAAAACGGAGCCCTGGGGCACACCAGCATTTATGAAGTGGGTATCAGACTTGAAACCATCCAACACAACTTGTATTGAACGGTCGGAAAGGTAGTTTCTAATCCAACGAAGAAGAGACTCATCGATACCAAAAGCACGCATTTTCGATAAAAGAGCCTGATGCCAAACTCTATCAAATGCTTTAGAAATATCAAGCGCAATAATCTTACTTTCTCCAAAACAATGTAAAGATTGGTTCCACTTTTCAGTGAGATAAGCCATCAAATCACCAGTGGACCGTTTGCTACGAAAGCCGTACTGACGGTCATTAAGAAGCTTTCGTTCTTCAAGATATTTCATAAGTTGACGGTTTATCAACGTTTCCATGACCTTGGAAAGAAGGGACGTTAGTGCAATTGGACGGTAATTGGAAGGGGAGGAAGATTCGCCTTTTTTAGGGACCGGCTGGACAAATGCAGTTTTCCATCTGCTCGGAAAAATCCCAGCAGAATAGGAAAGATGGAAAAGTTTACGCAGTGGTTTTGCCAGCGTAGAAGAACACCTCTTCAGAATAACGGCGGGGATACCATCTGGACCAGCGGATTTATGTATGTTGAGATCTTTGAGGACTCTCGCAACCGAGCGAGTTCGAAAAAATATCTGCTTCATCAAAGAATTTGCAGACTCGAGCTCAGGTGGAGCCAATATGCTGTAAGGAAGTGTCGAGTTGGCAGCAAATTGAGCTGCCAGCAAATTGGCTTTGTCGATGGAGCTGACATACGGAGAGTCATTGAAGACGAGCGTTGGGACCGATGACGTGGTCGAGTTCTTAATGTTCTTGACAAAAGACCAAAAGTTTTTACTTCCTTTTGGACACAACAGTATTTTTTGCCTTACTTTTTGGTCATGTAAAAACTTGGCCCTTTTTATTTGAGCATTACAGAAATTTCTGGCCCGTTTGAACAAATTTCGGTTTTCTACAGTAGGGTTATCTTTAAATTTTCGAAAACTACTTTCTCGATCCCTAATCGCCTCTTTACAGCTTAAATCGAACCACGAATTCTCTTTGGGGATGATACTTTTTGTTCTGTGAGGAACGAAATTTCTCATGCCGTTGAGAATTACGTTAGATATCATATCAGCCGATGCATCAACGTTTCCGTCGAGAAAGCACAATGACCAATTAAAATTACGAAAGAAATTATTCAGGCCGTCCCAATTGGCTTTCTCATATTGCCACACAGTTCTTTTGGGGACTTTCTCTTTTTTTACCGTGACGGAAAACGAAAAATCTACCGATATGACACAATGGTCCGATTTGCCTAAAGGAGATGATACTATAACCCTATATTTTTCGGGATGAGAAATTGAGATTCTCATGCCGTTGAGAATTACGTTAGATATCATATCAGCCGATGCATCAACGTTTCCGTCGAGAAAGCACAATGACCAATTAAAATTACGAAAGAAATTATTCAGGCCGTCCCAATTGGCTTTCTCATATTGCCACACAGTTCTTTTGGGGACTTTCTCTTTTTTTACCGTGACGGAAAACGAAAAATCTACCGATATGACACAATGGTCCGATTTGCCTAAAGGAGATGATACTATAACCCTATATTTTTCGGGATGAGAAGTTAGAAATAGGTCAAGAGTGTTGGCCGCATGGCCTTCAATATCTGGAACCCGAGTGGGCTCATCAACAAGTTGAGTTAATTGGTTTAACTCAGCAAAGATCTCAACATATTCTCCTTCGGGTGTTGTCTGGCCAGAATGTCGAAGCCAATGAGAATTGTGTACATTGAAATCACCCGCAATTGCGATTTCAGTGTGAGGATATAGGGAAATAATTCTTACTATGGAGTCAGATAGCGCATCAAACTCGTTAGAGGTCGAATTGCTATCTAAATTGGGGCTTCTATAGATAAATAGGGGATCAAATATAGTCTATGTAACTTGGGAGTAACACCGTATTGTAATAGTGTAAAAAATTTAATTCGGGAAATCTGTGGGAGTATGGGGATGAAATATTGTCTATAATTCTCTACTGGTGAAAGATCTGTCTAGTAGAAAGAAAATCCTACTAATATTATAAACGTGAAAGTTTGTATGTGTGGATGTATGTTTGTTACTCTTTCACGCAAAAACTACTGAATGGATTTTACTTAAACTTTCCAATAATATAGCTTATACATCAGAATAACACATAGGCTACAATTTATCCCTAAATTACCACGGAAACGGGAACGTATACGGGAACTTAGAAACTACAACATCGATTTCAAAAATTCTTCCACTGTTAGAATGCTTCATTATCCCCGAGTAACATAAAAACTAATTCATCCCCATATTCCTACGGGAGCAGGAACGTATACGGGAACTTTGACACTACAGCACCGATTTCAAAAATTCTTTCACCCTTAGAATGCTACACTATCCCCGAGTAACATAAAAACTAATTCATCCCCATATTCCTACGGGAGCAGGAACGAATACGGGAACTTTGACACTACAGCACCGATTTCAAAAATTCTTTCACCGTTAGAATGCTGCACTATCCGCGAGTAACATAAAAACTAATTCATCCCCATATTCCTACGGTACCTATAATCCCACGGGAGCAGGAACGTATACGGGAACTTTGACACTACAGCACCGATTTCAAAAATTCTTTCACCGTTAGAATGCTACACTATCCCCGAGTAACATAAAAACTAATTCATCCCCATATTCCTACGGTTCCCTATATTCCCACGGGAGCAGGAACGTATACGGGAACTTTGACACTACAGCACCGATTTCAAAAATTCTTTCACCCTTAGAATGCTACACTATCCCTGAGTAACATAAAAACTAATTCATCCCCATATTCATACGGGAGCAGGAACGTATACGGGAACTTTGACCTACAGCACCGATTTCAAAAATTCTTTCACCGTTAGAATGCTACACTATCCGCGAGTAACATAAAAACTAATTCATCCCCATATTCCTACGGTACCTATAATCCCACGGGAGCAGGAACGTATACGGGAACTTTGACACTACAGCACCGATTTCAAAAATTCTTTCACCGTTAGAATGCTACACTATCCCAGAGTAACATAAAAACTAATTCATCCCCATATTCCTACGGTTCCCTATATTCCCACGGGAGCAGGAACGTATACGGAAACTTTGACACTACAGCACCGATTTCAAAAATTCTTTCACCGTTACAATGCTACGCTATCCCCGAGTAACATAAAAACTAATTCATCCCCATATTCCTACGGTTCCCTATATTCCTACGGGAGCAGGAACGTATACGGGAACTTTGACACTACAGCACCGACTTCAAAAATTCTTCACCCATAGAATGCTACACTATCCCCGAGTAAAAAAAAAGAAATACATTTTCAATTTGATTTTTTTTGAAAAAGTGTAAAGTTCTAGAATATGGTCAGTTAATTCATTTTAGTGTCGACTAATTATATAGTATTCTCTTAGATTCAGACATTCAGCATGTATTTAACATCTTTAGTGTAAAATTTATCAAAAGATTTGCAGTTTTTTTTAAGCCTTATGAATTCAAATTTTTTAATCGAAAAGAGTCAAAACGTTGACCAATCTTCGTATACGAACCTAGTCGCTGTTTCAAATGAACGCTTAGAGTGTCGGCAATGGGAAGGAAGGTTTCAATTTTGATACTTCCTTTCCCAGTTCGAATTACTCTGAGTCCAAAAAAGTCTAAAGTATTTTGTCTGGCTGATGATTTAAAATCATCAAAATTGTTCCTGAGCCCATTTATCAATTCATCGTTTGCACTCAGGAGATTTATTGCAACATCCAGTGTAATATTTTGCTTTTGAAATAATGTACTTGTTTTATTAATTCTTTGCAATACACAGTTCCAAGGTTCTGTAAGTATGGTAAAGTGCTTTCTCTCTGGCCTCTCGTGCCTGCCCTAAATCGTTGACGATGGACATCAAGACTTCTTCAATTTCTTGATGGCCATTTTAAGGCGGGTAGTGCATCAGCTCGAGCCGAGAAAGACTTTTTACAACATTTTTATGGATCTAAATGAGCAATCTACACACTCCATCGATGAGAAGATATAGAATAAAAGTTATACAATTTTTCAATAATGTCAAAGAATTTTGTTTCTTCTAAGATACACCCAGCGGCATGCACTCCTACTAAGTTTGATGAGTGCACTGCATATGATACTAAAGTGACAAATTTACATCGAATTGAATCATTTAATGCACAAAAAAAACTCTTTTCTTTTTCCTATTTAATTTGAAATCTTAAAAAAATGAGCGCCGCGCCGTTCATCCAACGGATAGTTAAATCGCCTTTGTTTGAGTTACTGCGTTGATGCAAATGACAAACCTGGATAAGAGAAACTACTTCCACTTTTCGCTAACATACCGAGAAATTTCTATTATTTTTAAAACAAGATGTGAACTACTTAGCTTACCCTGCAGCTACACGATCAAGATATGGTAAGCCATCATCCTACATATACACTATGTCAAATTCCTGTTCGTGTTTCGGCTGTGACGTAGGCGACTTACAATTTGCCAGGCAAATGGCTTTCAATCGACATGTCATTATCTATTTTCAAAATGGCACCCACATGAAATTTTAAATTCAAAGTTTTTTTCCAGGCACTCTTTTCTCTTTTTGAGGGTATTTGACGAAGCTGTCAATTTCATGGCTACTGAAACTGCTTCTCGGGTGGCCTTCAATATTCCATACCAGTTGGGTTTCAATTTCAAAAAGTTTGGTTGTGTATGTAAGAAAGTTCGAATGTATTGTAAATGGCTTACCATATCTTGACCGTGTAGACCCGGGGTTAAACGTATGTCCTTATAACGGGAGCTTCAATCAGTTCTGTAAAATTTGCAACCTTAAGGCAAAGAAGGATTGCCTCCATTTTATTAGTGTACGAAAGTACAATGAAATATTACAAATGTTAAAATAAAAATAGTTAATCAAACAATACTTAAATTTAGAACCCACAAGAAATGTCAAATCTAAACTTGTAAACAAAAACATAGAATATTTGCAAGAACTTAATGTAACTATGTAATTAGAGGTCATATGAAAGAGTTCCTGTGTGAAATATATACAAGAAGCTAATACAATTGAAAAGTGATACAAAGAAAGTCTGCATTTTTATTTTCGCTTTTTATTTCAACTAATTTTGGTTTTTAATTATTTTACGACTCATTCAAGTCATTACAATTAGTATTTGTCCAATATTTAAATCACACAGACTCTTCTTCTTTGGAAAACATAGTCTTTCAATGCAAGACACCCTTAAAATACTCAACGAGTGCGACTGGAAAACACTAAGCAAATTTTTAGAAGTTATCTCCAAGTATAGAATAGAATGTTATTGGTAACCGAATACGTTTAATTGCAAGTTTATTTATTAAATACCATATATTATTTACAATTACATGTACAATCAATAGTAATAGTAAGGCAAAATTTGTGTTCAACCAACTGAGAAAGTGTAAAAAACATACGTAAATTCTATAAGGCAACTGGAGGACATCGTACGCAGCAATGAAGCAGCCTAAAATTTCTTTTATTATTTTCAAAATTGTATTTAATTTTTCTATTACATCATACCTATTATATTTGTGAATTCCGGTTTTGGTTTGTTGTAAAACTATACATGTATTGTATATACATATACATATTCATATTTCTTCACTATTTATCTTCTTATTTCTCTATTTTTATTTTTATTTTCTCTTTCTATCTCTTTTTTCTCTCTTAACAAGAAAAATATTTGCTGATAATTCTGTACTGTACTATATTAATATTGTAGGTATTGATCGCAGTTTTTTGGATATGGCTCAATTTGCGAGTTTGTGTTCGGCTAGATTATGTAGGTTCAGCGCAGGATTTTGTATCCTCTATAACACTTAACCTTCATGACTAGTCCAAGCCCTATTTGCCCTCGAACCCTTTTCAATGTGATTTGCAATCAATGTGCTGGTCTAAAGATTTGTCATTTAAATGTCTGTAGTTTGAGATCGAGTTTTGACGAATTTTCTCATATGGTAAGTGACAAGTTATGTGATGTGTTGTGCATATCCGAAACATGGCTAAATGAAAACGATTCGGATGACAGCTTTCGTTTGGATGGTTATTCATTTCTTCGCAATGATAGGTTGGGTATTAGAGGTGGTGGTGTTGGAATATACTTTAGATCTTTCTTAAAATCAAAGATTATTTTGCGATCATCTGGTTCTCGAGTTGAATATCTGTTTATTGAGATATATAATTCGCTCCAAAAATGTTTGAATGGTTGTGTTTACAACCCACATCGTAGCAATGATATGTACGACTTGTTCATCAATCTAACTAGCATTTGTATACAATCATTCTGTTCGTTGAACTTTCTGTTCGTTGAACTTTAGGTTTCTCAAAAAACGCTTTGTGGCGACCCTAGGTCGACCCTAGTGCTTCGACGAACAAAAGTAATATTCGGATAAAATTATTTGCGGAGACTTCAACAGTAACTTACTTATTGATAATAGCGCTAGTAGATCTTTTCGTGATTACGTAGCCTCTATAGGACATGATATTGTTAATACTATATATCCTACGCATTTTTCTATTCACTGCCCTACCTTAATTGATAATTTTATTGTGTCTAATAAAAGTAATGTGGTGCAGTTTGACCAATTGTCAACCCCTGGCATTTCGGCTCATGACTTAATTTTTTTAACATAAAATTTTGTTTTCTGTGACAAACCAACAGATACACTTTTTGAGTTTAGAGACTTCAATGGTATAAGTTTTGATAATTTGTATTATGATGCGCAATCTGCAAATTGGGTAGGCTGCGAGTATTTTTCTAGTGTGGATGAAAAATGTAACCATTTTTCAAATATCATAAATAGTTTGTTTGACACACATGTTCCTGTAAAAAGGATAATGTTTTCAAATAACAGAAAACCTTGGTTTACACCCCGAATTCGCAGGCTTATGAACCTCCGTGATAAGGCGTATACAAAGTGGAAATCTAATCGTAATGTAATTTCAAGAGGCAATTTTGTGCACTTAAGAAATCTTGTCACTGCAGCCTTAAAATCAGAAAAAAACAAAATTTTTCGCGAAAAAGTTTGATATTAAGCTCTCTTCATCTGAGCTATGGAAAAATCTCAAAAAATACAATGTTATTTCGAGATCTGAGCCCACATGTAATTCTAGCTCGGACGAACTCAACAAATTCTTTGTTGAAACATGTTGCAATTCTTCGTCAAATGAACCACTCGAAATAAATGTGCAGCCTTCAAACAGTTTTGTGTGGTACCCGTGGCGTGATGGTTAGCATGTCCACCTGCTAACCCAGAGGTTCGAGGTTCGAATCCCAGTAGAGGCACAAATGTTTTTCTACGGGTATCGCCTTTCGCGAGGAATTGGCAAGTCCTCCGTTAGTAAATTCATTGCCATGAAAAGCACTTTCTCAATTAGCCGTTCGGAACCGGCAGAAAATTGTAGGTCCCCTCCATTCCCTCACAAGGCATGGTTGTGAAAAATGCGCTAGGCCCAAGGGCTCCTCGCTCTGTTGCGCCACCCTATTTATTTTTTTTATTTCTTCAAACAGTTTTAAATTTTTGCATGTTACCGATTTCGATATTATTTTCGCAGTTAAAGAAGTGAAGCCTTCTTCTATTGGCTCTGATGGGATATCTTTAAAATTTCTTAAATATGTTCTGCCTTTTGCAATAAAATCCTTAACCCACATTATAAACCATACTTCAATCTTTCCTTGTAGATGGAAATCATCGATTGTACATCCTATTCCTAAAAAAATTCGAGTTAATATGAAATGTGAGGATTTTCGTCCTATAAGCATTCTTCCATGCCTCTCAAAAATAACTGAAATTGTTATAAAGAAACAGATTGTCAACCATATCGAAAATAATAATCTGCTTACACCTTTTCAATCGGGTTTTCGTAAGTATCATAGTTGTAATACAGCACTTTTAAAAATAACTGATGATATACGTGAACGTTTTGATAAAAACGAGATTACCTTTTTATGCCTCTTAGATTTTTCGAAAGCGTTTAATTCCATAGATTTTAATATCATGCATAACAAACTCATAAAACAGTATGGTTTTAGTTCATCTGCGGCTCTGCTTATACTAAACTTTTATCTGGAAGGACACAAAGAACAAAAACAAAAGAAGGGTATTCAGGACTATTGCATTTATCTTCGGGAATCCCTCAGGGTTCTATCTTGGGACCTTTGCTTTTTTCATTGTTTATCAATGATATAGTTTCTGTTTGTAGGTCGGTAAGTATTCATATGTATGCTGATGACGTACAAATCTATATTTCGCGATGGGTTGGGCTGCAAACTGATGCTGTTTGTAGATTGAATGAGGATCTCCAAAACATTTCGGTTTGGGCAAAAAAGAATTGGTTAGTACTTAATCCAGATAAGTCGCAATGCTTAGTAGCTACGAAATCTTCATTGGAGTTTAATGAGCTTCCTCAAGTGTTATTAAATAATAATATCGTTCCTTTTTATAATACAGTCCGCAATCTAGGTGTTATTATTAACAGTGATTTGTCAGCCTTGGATCATATAAACAATGTTATTTCTAAGGTGTATGGAGTGCTTCGTCTACCATGGTCAAGTAGCACCTTCACTAACTAATCAAAATGTTCGTTTAAGATTGGCTAATTCCATGTTAAGGCCAATCCTTCTTTTCGCAGAAAACATTTTTCCCTATCCAGACTCTAATAGCCGTCGCAAGCTAGAACTGGCACATAATTCTATTCTTAGATATATCTACTGTCGTCGTAAGTTTGATCATGTTTCAGATATAAGCACTAATCTTCTTGGTTTCTCAGTCCAGACTTATATTGATATTCGTAATTGTATTTTTCTTAAGAAACTTCTACTGTTCAAGAAACCGAAATATTTATTTGATAAAATTCAACATTGCTCTTCTGTGAGGACAGGCAATTTATTGATACTACAATTTAAATTTTTGAACAGTAAAAGAATGTTTTTTGTTCATACGGCGATTCTTTGGAACTCGCTCCCAACTTATATAAAACAGACTCAAAACATCAAAGACTTCAGCAATCTTTTAAAAAGTTATTTTTCTTGTTCTTAATATTCTTTCTTTTCTCTTTTTATCTCTATTCCTATATTAACCTCTTTTTTTCCTGTTCTATTTTCTTTTTCTTTTCGCTTTTCAGTTTTTTGAATATATCTTTTCAAATTAAAGTTCTTGAATTTACTTACTTATTTGATAGAACAATAAAAATTATGTTTGCTAACCTGGCTGACGGCTAAGCCATAGCTAAAAAATTCATGTATTATGTTAACTAGATGAAATAATGGATAAATAAATGAATTTGTTACTTACTTACTTACTTACTTAGAAACACCATTACCATTACCATTATTTATCCATTCATTGATTTTCAAAATGTGTGTGTGTGTTTTTTTTTTTTTGTTTCTGTCAGAAAGCAAACTGCATTGCCACTTAACTAGATAGTTACTCACAGCGGAGCATTGCCCATAGGTGCTTCATATTTCTGTTTTAATTTGAATATAATTGCACAGGGAATGTGATTTAAAATGTCCAATAAAGGTTGTTGTTCAACAAAGAAAGTACAAATTTTGATCATTCTTTAAGCATCTAAAATTATATCGAACATTTTTTTTTTTCTTGAAACAGACCAATAGAGATTTAGTGATGATTGAGCAATTTTGGGGCCCCTGGTGATTGCGGGGTCTTGGGCCTGGGCCCAGTGGACCCAGTGGTAGAGAGTGGTCTGGAAGGGCCTTAAACACAGCTTAGCTGTCGCTGTAAACACTGTAAACCAGCCATTTTTCGTAACGTAGCTTATAGCAATTTATATAGCATTTACCTCCGTTTGGAAGACCTATGCGTATGAGCCTAAAGAGGCATGCAGTCGTATGTAATCGCTCTCCACAAAGGCATCAGCGCAGACTTCGTCATTGGTTTGTAACCATCTGTGAAGATTCGATTACAATCCTTTACTATGGCTCAGAGCCTCAGATTCGATAGTGGCCTGAGCCGAAAGAAAGTTGACTGAGTATTTCTTACTTACTTATACTCAAGTAAGCATTATGTTGGAGGTGAACCTAGATCTTAAGTAACATCTTTCAAACACAATTTATATTCGCGCCAGCTGTCCACTCTTGCACTCTAAGGCCCTGGCCACGTAATTAGCGGCAATTGGCAGGTGCGGCAAATTTTAAAAAATGCTGAATGGAAAAAAATTAAAATACATGAAGTGATATGGTTTTGCCTGGGTCAAGCCTCATATTTTTTAAGGTTATTATATATAAATGGTGAAACTCGCTATGAATTCCTTTTTTTTGGTAAATTTTCTGAACTTTTTTTTTTAAACGAAAAACAGTTTTCCGAGTTTTAAGACTGTACTTTCACGTAAAATACTTTTTTTTTGTATTTAATATGCCTTGTGAGGGGTTATGGATTCCCTTATAATTCTTCCTCTAGATTGCTCCACCTCAAAAGAGGTCTTGCTTTTCTGCAATTTCATCAAGCCTCAGCGTTGATGTCCGTCCTCACTACAAATCACAGTACACAGTCACCGTAGTCTCACGAATCGCGATCCGTACTCTTCTAGTTATGCTCATGTCATTTCCCGGTACAGCACATATAGTTCGTTGTTGAATCTTTTTCTCCACACGGCGCACGTTGTCTTTACATACGAAATTAAAGTTACTTACCAACCTTGCTGTAGCAGTAATCTGAGCTCTGCAAAATCGTAATACAAAGTCGTACGAGTTTTACAGGAATGCAAAAACTGGACATAGCTCTGTACAGCCCGTTTCTATAAAAACTATCATACGCTAACATGAAATCCATAAAAAAATGGTGTACACTAAATCGACTGTGGATTTGTCTAGTCTAAGATCACATTGATAAACTACTATCAAATTGTTGACGTGGGACTCCAGGCGTTCAATTATTACTGCAGATAAGATCTTGTACTCAACGTTAAGGGAGTTGCAATGTAAATTTAGAGCGCCCTACAGACGATCAATGTTACTTGGCAAGTATTATTGACATTTTCTCTTGTCAAGTAAAATTGATGAACAATCGCCACCACTCGTTCAATGAACATTGACAATTTTCTTCTTCTGTAGTTTCCCAATCGCACTACACAACGATATGAGTTACAGCGAAACTTCATGAAAACCAAATCAGTTTTGATATTCGTCAATGTCTCAATTATACTTCAAGTAATATTGCCAAGTAACATTGATCGTCTGTAGGGCGCTTAGTAGAATGCTGTTCAAATTTTACTTTATTTTATGTAAATTTTTCAATAAACGAACAACGGGTAGTGTTCACACCAAAAAAATATCTAAAAAATATGCCGGGTTTATTATTGCTCTATATTTGGCGCAGTTGTGAGGGTCTGGTTTTTTTAGAATTGGACATACGATACTGAGGTTCCATTCGGTTCCGGGCATATTTTCGTTTCTTAAATTATCGCAATTCTCTCCCTTCTGTGGGGGCGTGGGCTCATTTTAGCATTTGCTGTTAAATTTTCACTAAGCGCTCCTTAACCGAATTGGGGCTGATATCCTTTTTACTGGGCCTTCCTTTAGTAGATGTCATAGTTTTTTATCTTCTTTGCGACCGACCTAAGGCCCGACCCATGCCATCACCCTTCCTGAATTGCAGATCTGGAGGTCTATGTCCGCTTTTCGTTTGCTTGAGTGAAATCATTATTGTGGGCAAAGGATGTTGTTTGTCATGGAATTTGTGGGTAGTCGATCCTGTTCACAACCTTCGACCTGGAGAGCCAGGTATCAGGTAGAGTAGATCTACTGCAACTGTACTACTGCAGTAAGGTCACAAGCCTACTGCTCAAGTACAGCGTTAATTTAATTAGTTTCTGTATTTATTTCGTAAAATGATTCTACTGTCATTAAAAAAAATTCAAGCGCTCTTGGTCTTCCAAACAAAATCAATTGCAATACTCATAAATTAATTTTGGGTTCCTGCACCACATGTATTATAAGTATACGCAGCTATCGGCTTCGGCTTATGGCTATAAACTTTTTAAAGGAGAGAAATTGATGTTTATTTATTTGTTTATGAATTATTTTTTTATGATTTGTAAAGAAATTGGTGTACAGGACATACATACATATTTATAAATGAGTTTCTTTGAAAAAATTTAATGGCATTAAAATGTAATCTACTGCACTTTTTTGTGAATCTTCTTCTGAAATTTTTTCTAACAGAGACAACGCTGGTTGTTCTATTTTTTTCGTCGCTTTGTCAATCAATACTCGCACTTACAAGTTTGGCGAACCTTTGGTTGGAGGAAATCAGTGCCGTTAAAAAACTAAAAAAAATGGGAACGACTGCGATCCACGAACTTGTTATTGTGTGCTAAGTACAATATTAAAATCTTAAAGCTGAGTACAAGTTTTTAGTAAGGGGCCGTCCATAAAATACGTCACACTAAAATTAGGTTTTTTCGAACCCCCCCTCCCCCAGTGTCACGCTGTGTCACACTTTCTCTGGCCCCCCTATGAATATTACGTCACAAAAGCGTAGACCCCCCCCCCCTTGCGCATGATAAATTTTAATTTATAGTGCAGTTGTAAGTTTTAATTTTTTTTTTATAATAAATTAACAAATACATTTTGCGGATTCTAATGCCGCTAGAGCCAAGTCAAAACGCTAGAGCTGCGCCAAAGAGCTAGCGCTCATGTTTGAAAAAATAAACATTAGTAAATATATTGAGTTACAATTTATTGTATTAAAAATATATGCATTTAAATGTCTGTATATTTACTAATACGAAATGAATGACAACGATTTAAAAAAACTAGTCGAGAGAAATACTGTAGTAACAATTTTTGATGAACGGCGAACGTTACGTTGCCGTAGACCCCTCCTTCCCCCCTTGTCACATCTTGTCACACTCAGCGAGACCCCTCCCTCCCCCCTGTATGCGAACGTATTTTATGGACGGCCCCTAATCACTCTTCACAACATATTTGTAGTTCAGGGTTGCCAACTTCACAATAATTAAATTTCGTCAAGAACATGTTTGACATTAACGAGGAATTCGGTTTTGAAAAAAGTGGTACTATGGGAGGTGCCGTTTTTAAACTTCTTCCAAAAAATATTTTTACATTATAAGAAAACAACCAAGAAATAATCCAGCACATAAAATTTCATCGAAATCGTAATATGTAGTCATTTTCGTGAAAAACAAGTATTATCATATGAGTTGTATGGCAGGTACCGTTATTTCAATATCTAGAGACTTATTTCCAAAAACCCTACATATTTTCAAATATAAAATTGGAATAAAATGAAACACACCAAATTTGTTAGGTGTTAAATTTTTTCAAAGTTGCTGTGACCATTGTTTGAAGATTCATGTTTTCATTCCAAGAAAATGAAATTCTTTTCCAAAACTTATAATTCGCATACAAACGTTGCGTTTCAAAGAAATAGTTCTCTTTATTTCTTGCAAAGTTTTCCTGGGTTAAGGTTCTGCAGGACATACATACACACATATATAAATAAACACTTTTCGTGCGAAACTTCATTTCCTGGCTTAAATTTAATTCATCAATGTCAGGCTTACCTTTTGGTTTTTATTAAAAGGATTTGCTTGCAGCAGCTGTGCACAGCTGTTTGGATACAGAGAAAGGGATTAGCGAAGAAAATTAAAGTGCAAAAAGGACCCAACAAAGACGAAACGGAATAAATGAATGAATTTTCTTTCAGTCTATGTTGACGTATAAATCTGGTCGCTAAATTCTCAACTGTCAGGTTACTTTATTACAAGAGACCCTTTGACTTCTTTGGTTTTATTTGGGTTTATCCCTTTTCGGGGATGAATTCTTGACATCTTTTCTTAAACAGAGCAAAAGGTCGCGAACTGCTTTTTTTTTAATTAAATGAAAAGATCTCTGATACATGAATGTGAAATGTTCAACTAAGGATATAATTCCATCTGTGACAGCCGAGAGCAGGCTAACGTAGATTGGAAAAGGAAACCGAGAAGGAGCAGACAGCAGGTGATGGTGTTAACGAAGTATGTAAAAACAAGTGTGTTGGATTTCGAAGAAGGAATAGAGCGGAGTGTGTTTTAGAGAAAGGGTTACTTTTGTTAAGCAAAATGGGTTGTGTTAATTACTTTAATTACTATGTTCATTATTCTCTCCTGCTATATTCTTATTTCGTATCGGTGTGTTTTGATTACGGAGATTTGCTTGGTATTCAGTTAAGCCAAGAATTTTAATGTCTGATTTCCCACTTCATGTCACAAATTGAAAAAATCTACTTATCAATTTGGACTAAAACAGCTAAAAAGCTTTTTTGCACTAAACTTTACTATACAGTTACTAAAAGTAAAACAGGTGCAGTAGCACGTGCACGTCGGCGTCGTGTCGAACACCTCGTGTCTGCTTGCATAAAGCTTTAAATTCCTAGGATAACGGTTCCATCATATGGCGGCCGTTATATTACTTTGGCTATGTAAACGGGATGGCGCGGTTTTCAAATTTCAAGAGAGCAGTGATTGAGACCGTTACGTCAAAAAGCGGTGCCACCATATACATGACATGACTTTTTTTTTTTTGATAGCGGTGTATACGTGATTGTTCTTTTTTTTTTTTTACTGGAAAATGAGGTTTAACACCACCTATAGAGTAGCGAGAATTATGTTCTTTTTATTGCTCAGTAAACGGCGACGTACTAAAATCTCAAATGCACCTTCTGTATAACGACTTAGAATAAATCATCTTCCGCTCCACGTCTGTTCCTTTTCTGATGATCATTAATCCTCCAAGTAAATTATTAAGGCTAAATCAAGGTGGTCCATTTTCTCTCGCGGGTACATGGGTTTAAAAAAAAAAAAGGATTAGTTACTGACGTAACAACGGCCGTATTAGTATTACGGTCGCCATGTGACGACACCGTTGTCTTACGAAACTAATGCGTAGAAAAGTTGACGCTTACAGGTCATCATCACCGCTACTAACATGGTCGACGCTAAATAACTCAAGCGCGTGCACAGTTTCAACAGCTGGCAATTGACTAACGATTAAAGGCCCCGACCCATAGAATCCGTTGCGCCCGTTCAATGCCGGATTCAACTGGCAGCTCGATTAAATACACACGATCTTATGAGAGGTGACCCATAAGCATCGGATGCAAAGGACGCAACGGAAAAAGTAGCCCAACTTTTAACTTTTGCGTCCGGCAGAACTGATGAAATGCGCAGTCAAAACCAATTTGAAGTTTTCTCTTCACACCGCAACGGATTCTATGGGTCATCCCAATCCGTTGTGTCCGGTAAAACTCACTGCTGTCAGTTGATTCCGGCAGCGAACGGACGCAACGGATTCTATGGGTCGGGGCCTTAACTCTGTTCTGTATCTAAGAGCACATCTGAGGGGTGATAGTGGATGAAGAGCGTCTAGGATTTGAGAATTTTTTCCAAAGAATACAGTCCTTCATATGTTTTTTTTTGTCGAGTATAAAGCATATCCACTCTAATGTCTTGAACTATGACTGTTCTAAACTCTAAATGGGCTGAAATCAAAGTTTTCAGCCTTTGTAAACATTCTTTGCAATGTGAAAACTACCTTAAGTAAAATGCAAGGTTGTTGGTATTTAATTCAATACATTCTGATGATGTTTTAACTTAGAGCTTAGACCAAATGACAGTCCGGTAGGTTGCAAAAAAGAACTTACTTTTGTTAACAAGTATAGAGGTGTTTTTGACGTGAAGACTTCCACGTACCTACTTCTATTGCGATCAAGCCTTATTACTAATACTGTCATATGGATACGGGGCATCTCCATTCTCCATCTCAGTTGCTGTCAACTTACTCTCACACTTTTTTCTCATAGTCCAATGTTTTGAGCCATATGTTAGTGCTAGACGCACAACCTAATTGTGGTCTTCCCTACAGTTTAGCAGGTATTCTTACTTATCTATCGATCTAAAGCTTTTTTGAGTTCATGAATGTAAATCCTCTGAGGAATCACCATATTTTTCCATTGGAATTTTTTTTTTTTATCTCAGAGACTAGGTCGCACTGAGCTTAAAGCAAGCTCATTTGCATGTACTGATATACGCTCTTAATCATAAATGCATGTGTTAAAAAATAGTAAAACGCCTACACCAGCACAAAGAGAGCGTATAGAGTAAATAAAACAAAGAAATATTATAGCTATATGACATAAACAAAGTTAACAAGACACAAGTTGTCTTTCTCCTCTGTGGGGACGTTTGTACATATCAAGCTAATGTTTGCGAATCTAACCCTGATGCGGTTAACCATATCCTTTAATCAGCCTCTAAAGACAAATCCGCTTCCAAATAAACGAGGTCTAGTATTGACTTTGACCGGCAAAAGAAAAGTGCGACGTGGGCATGAATGTGTATGCCGAGTATTTTACGAAAGTTTTGAAAACGATAAAGACAAAAACCTGATATAGTTACATGTTCTTACCCAATAACGTCGTTCCCTTTCATGAACATATTTTTTATGTGCTTAATATGCGTAGCACAAATTTTTTTTTTTTAAATTAAATTTTTGAAAACTTTCTTTTAGGGGCACTGCAGTGCCACCGCGCGTTAAAATGAAATAAGTATACATCCACCGGGGCTTAAATATATGTTTCGTTCCTGAAAACTCCCTAAATTTATAAAAAAAAAACCTACTACATAACCAATTCATATACAGCTACATATGTACTTTAATAGATAGATACATATGTACGTACTTAATGCATAGGTCCTTAAATCAGTGAATATCAATTGAACTATGTTGAAATTGGATGAAATCAATATTATTTAATATTAACGACAATTTCCAGGACCATATAATCATTTCAACACAATCATGTCATTACATTAGCCAGCGAATTCATAATTTATGAATAATCTCACGTTAGCATCGTAGAAGTACCAATGAAAAGTCTTTAACCCGAAACATCATACACCTACCTGGTAATTCAACACTGATTCCCTGTCTTACCCAAAAGCAACCTGTTGTTCCCCAGCAGTAGGCATCAATACATATGCGGTTGTATGTATAAGAGAAACGTAAGCCTTTTTAGTCCTTGGGCATGTGAACGAGAGACTCCTTAGTGGACCGCTTGTGTAAATCTTTTCTTATACACATACACACTTACGATAAAGTTGCACACTGAGATGGCCTTGGTGGAATGGGAAGTGATCAAATATTTCTGAATCTGTGGAAGCATTTTGGGTTGTACGTGCTCACATAAATTTATTTTTATTGGAGCTGGTGCTTCTCTGGCGGTCTTGGCTACGCTGGTTCGGAAGAAGTTCGGATGCTTGCTAATATTGTAATGCACCACCCCAGAGAACATTTTTATTCCATTTTCACCTCTTTGATGATGGCTCTCTTGAGAACTGTCAAATAAAATCGGGTGTGTTTATTTCGTGTTTGATTAAAGTCTTTCCACTCTAGAGACAATAAAATGGAAGCAAGACGTACACGAAAATAATAATGACAACATGAATTTTATACTGCTATTTGCCAAGTAAAAATCAATGTTTGTGAATAAACTTTTCGAGTTTGTTTTGCCTTTAGTTTAAATTGAGCAGCTAAATAGTGCACATACAAGCCAGCTATAAAAAAAAATTAGGCCGTCATTGAGATCCTATGATTTAAATCTTTTCTTTGGGGTTGTGTGAAAGATATGGTAGGGTAAACGCACTAGTAGCCGGACAGTGTTAGTAGCCGGACACATTGACCTTTTTTTGCGATTAATAGATACATCACTCAAAAAAATCCACAAACAACAACATACATGGGTCCTTCAATGTGTCCTATACATGCATGCAAAGTTTCAGGTACTCGAAATGCGTACTTTAGGAACTACGCATCATTTTATTGTTTAAGGTTTGAAGGTGCGGTCTCGTTGTCGATTTGTGTAAGAAAAAAATAGTGCGAACACTTTTTAGTAGAAAGCAATTGAACAAGTAATAATTAATTTATTGTCATGGAAAGACATTGGTTTCGTTGGAAATATGATTAACTAAAACAATTTGCAAAAAAAAACCTACACCTTATTTGTGGTGTCCGGGAACTAACACCAAAATTGAATATGTTTTTCAGTACCCAGACATGCTGTCCGGGTACTAACACAGTGCGATTATCATGCATATTCAGTACCCGGACAGGGGTTGTTTCTTAAAATAATTGTGTATGGATACTGAAACAAAAGCGTTCGGATACTAGATCAGTAATTTTAAGAGACTTAATCATTGAGAGATTTGATCATTTTAAGAGACAAGCCCTGTATGGATATTGGATACAAAAAATGTGCGCTTGTCTTATATTTACAGAACGCAGACATGGCTTGTCTCTTAAAATGATTGTGTACGGGTACTGAAAAAAAGGCATCCGGGTACTAGATTTTGCTGTACGGGTACTAACGCAAATGGAACTTTTCTGAATTGTTATTTTATTAATTTTAACAATGATCTCTTTGCAATTTACTTGAACGCAATATTATTGAGAAATATCTATATTCTTACAATCAATAAAAGTTTCCGTGGTAGCATTTATGGTTACAAAATGGTTTGAAGTCAAAGTTGAGAAAAAAGTTAAGTGTCCGGGTACTAGTGCGTTTACCCTATATCATTATGTATGTCAGTTGCCTACAATCGATTAAAGACCTCAAAGATAGATTTCGTGAAGTTAAGGGACATACACTTAGCGGTATAGAGCGCATTGATGATGGAACATTCAATTCAATTCAATTCAATTTCTTTATTTGTATAGCTTGATCTTAAGATTTACATCTTGTTTAAAATTTAACATTTCATGAAATAATTATGGTCCTTAGCGTAGCGGCCTTTGACTGATGCAGTTGTCCATTAATATACCCTACTCTTTGCATTGAGTTAAGCTTCCAATCATTTTTCTTAAGAAATACCCGTTCCTATTTCAAGATCCGTTTTATTCTATTTAGTTTTAATTAGACTACTTTTGTATCACTTTGAGTACTTGTAATAATTTTATTTGTATAAAATACATAAAAAATTACTAAAAGCACCCACATTATTGTTTTATTCAAACAAAATTTACCCATGTTTTAATTTTTCAAGTATCATAAAATGTATGGGTTTTTGAGTGCACTTATTAATGAGTTCTTTTTTTATTATTGTTTTGTTCATCTGTTAAAAATAAAGAAACTCTATGTTTATCAGGCATTTTCTGGAAAAAAACGACCTCAAAGTCAAAACTTTGTTTGGGGAAGAAAATTTGAACACCATTTAAAATTGAAAATCTGGCAACCCTAAACCTGTGGAAGCTCAACTTATATACCGTCTTAAAGGTTGTTGCTTCTTCAAAAGATTAAGTCTAAGGTTAGGGGTCTATCAGCACTATTGACAGAGATATCGAATTTAACACAGGTCAGGGTACACCAAAGTTAGCCTTTTTTTAAATTGTCAAAAAGTGATGTCAAAGTTGAGAAACGGACTTTAGTGTATAGCAATTTTTTTTCTTAGAATATGACCAAGAATCACATCCCAAAGTATGTAACATGAATTACGGAACACCCTGTATAAAAAGGGGAACTATTTTGTATGAACACTGCGAATTTTTACAATAGTTATTATTTTCTTTAGAATGGCTCACCGAAGCGATAACAACGAAGCCGGCGCGGCGCAATCCAAAATGATTCAGGGAGTGAAGACGGTCTTGACTTTGACCATCTAGTGACATTCGCAATAATAATCCAGAGGTAGATCCGACCCCTTTGTTGTTCAGGCATTCTAGAATAGACAGGTCCCTCTACAAAACGACGAAGGCTTGAAAAGCCAAAAACACTGTAAAAAAAAAGAATCTTGAGCAGAATGCACAGCAGCTGGCTTTTGCTGGCAACGAAATATTGGGTTCTGATATCTTGGATCTGGATACTCCTATTCAGTTCTTTCTTTACCTTTTTCCACCAGAACTTATAGGGAAAATATCGTAGGAAACAAACCTTTATTCGGTACAGAAAGATCCCAAAAACAGCTTTCGCGTATCTGAGATTGAAATCCAACAGTTTATTGGTCTGGTGTATATAATGTCACTGATTCAGCTACCCAGAGTTACCAACCATTGGAGTTCCGTCCTTGATAAACCTCTTATCTATTTAACACACAATGCCGTCAAATACTTCTAAAAAAATAAGACAACACCCACACTTCAACGATAATAGTAAATGTCTTCCCAGAAACAATCCCGACGCTGACAGGATTTTCTGAATTCGTCCAGATGTTGAAGCGTTGAACGAAGCATATGCCAAAGTTCCGTTAGAATCATGGCTATGAGTAGATGAGGAATGTGCTTTACAAAAGCACGGAATATGCTCAAAAGGTATAACCCCAACAAACCTCATAAGAAGGGCTACAAGCTATACGTGTTTAGTGGTGTTTCCGTTTTCGGTTACACGACAGAAGTCGAAACTGGCAAGGAAAATGTTGTGAGAGCAGAAGAGAAAGATTTAGGAGCCTCATCTAACGTCGTTGTTAGATTATCACGTATAATTTCATCCCACGTCATCAAAATTATAGGATCTACTTTGACAATTATTTCACTTCGTTGCCTCTTCTGGAGTACTTAGCCAAAGAAGGTATTCTTGGGCTAGGTACTATTCGACGAAATAGAATACCAGACTGCAAGGTTTCGAGTGAAAAGGTTATAATGAAGAAAGATCGCGGTTATTCTGAGGAGTAAGTAGCTAACATGTGGTACCCGTGGTGTGATGGATAGCATGTCCGCCTGTTAATCCAGATGTTCGAGTTCGGATCCCAACAGAGGCAAAAATGTTTTTTCCACGGGTATCGCTTTTCGCGAGGAATTTGCAAGTCCTCCGTTAGCATTCATTGCCATGAAAAGCGTGTTCTCGATTAGCCGTTCGGAACCGGCAGAAAATTCTAGGTCCCCTCCATTTCCTCACAAGGCATGGTTGTGAGAAATGCGCTAGGCACAGGGGCTCCTCGCTCTGTTGCGCCACCCTATTTTTTTTTTTTTTGTTTTAAGTAGCTAACATCAACGACATCGACATCTCGACGGTTGTGAGGAAGGATAATAAATTATGGACATAAGCCTCCACCTTTACTGGTCAAAATCCCTAGTCTGCAGTAAAGAGATACGACAAGAAGAACTCCAGATATATAAACATCCCGCGACCTGATGTTATACGCGAATACAACCGACATATGGGTGGTATTGACCTAATAGACAACGTAATGGGCATATACGACTGCGAAGCAAACGATAGCAGATACGTTTTTTTTATCATTATTTGGATCTAACAATGGCCAACTCATGGCTGCTCACTGCTCTACAAGAGGGTGTGCAAGACCATAAATGTTTTTCAAAAAATCGTCATGGCATCAGCAGATTTTCGCCTGGAAGTCGCTAAAACTAAGAGGGCTCCAGATCCAGTTTGACCACACTCCGCTCTTTACAAAATGAGATCTTAGCTAGAAAACATAAGGAACCTGCCCAACATGTGCCACCACAAGCAGTCCGCCAAGACCAAGTCGGTCAATGGCCTCAATGGGCCGAAAAAAAAAATCTGATGCAAGTTCCCAAAGTGTGCTGGATTTACTCATACGGTCTGCGAGAAGTGCGGCATAGCTTTATGCTATACTTAAACCAAAAATGGTTTCAGAAACTTCCACATATCGTAAATTATTAACTTTTTACTAAAAATAAAACTCGTACGTTTTCTCTGACGTTGTAATTCATTGTTGCCTATATAAGCTACACCCCCTATTTTTCAATATTATGCGTCATTAATAAATAATTTCAAAATTTTAAGTAATACGTATTGTAATGTACTACCACCATTTAATACTAATTTCCTAATCGAAAACGTTCAACCGAAAACACAAGCGGCAACACTATAATGTACATCTAATAGAAGACGTTGTTTGTGAGTGAGTGTGTGTGTGTGCAGAAATACCGGGAGGAGAATGTGTCTAGACACCATAATTCATAGCAAAACTACTAGAAAGCTCTCGATGTTTCACACTGCTATATAAAGAGGCCGCTGATGCAACCTGACAGAAAGTTTTGATTTTAAAGTAATAGTGTGAAGATAAAGTAAACGTGATTATTAGTCGAGTTGTATATCGAAAGTAGATATTGAATAAAAGTCTAATTTGTCTCTTATCGCCTTGTTTTAACGGTCAGTTTGTATGGTTATCTTAAGCATATTCATACGAAATTGAAAGGAGGCTGTGATTAGAGGAAGGTGATACTTCAATTTATTTATTAAAAATTATTTCACTTTGCAAGAGCGATGACCTCGACCAATGGCCTGATTTTTGGGGCTTATTACCCCAACACTGAATATATGGAGAAAACGCGCTTCAGTGGATTTGTCCCACCGGAGGCTTTCCTCTATTTTGATATGGTAGGGTTTATTCAGGATAGATTGGCGGTTCCGCTAATCTACGACGTCTGCCGTAAGCCCGTGGAACGACGCGACGTCTCCTTCATAACCGAGACGTCACCGCAGTAGGCGGAGACGTTGAAGAGCTCTTCCAGTAGGGCGGTCTCAGATCACGATCGTCGTGATGTTGTCAAAACGTCGAATATGTTCTGGTGGTTGTCGGAGCAAAAACATGAATTTGATATTGATAGCAAGTCGCCAATAGCTGGCTTACACAGGTTTAACTTAGGGTATAGGGGGTGGGCACAGTGGCAAACAAAAAAATCAAACAAAAAAAAAAATTACAAAATACAAAACTAAAAAAAAATTACAAAATACAAAAAACCAAAAAAACGCTACTGTGGCTGCTCTAGTTTTAAGTAGATTTAAGTAGTTTTAATTAGTTTTAATTAGTTTTAAGATAACACAAAAAGATGTTCTTGAAAACTAAGTTTTTTTTTAAATTTTCTTAGTTTTAACTAGTTCTAGTTTTTAATTCATAAGGTATCTTAAGGCCGAAAGGTATTAGTAGTAAGATATTGAATAATTTAGAGTACCCGCTTAGGGTGAGTAAGTTAATTAAGTTTTTAGCTAGTTTTACACATTTTTGTTGGCAGTAGATATAAGAAAAATTTAATAAAAATGAATTAAAAATGAAAATGAAATGAGCATGTCCGCCTGTTAATCCAGAGGTTCGTTGTTCGAATCCCAACAGGGGCAAAAATGTTTTTTCCACGGGTATCGCCTTTCGCGAGGAATTGCCAAGTCCTCCGTTAGTATTCATTGCCATGAAAAGCGCTTTATCGATTAGCCGTTCGAAATTTCCATCACAAGGCATGGTTGTGAGAAATGCGCTAGACCCTGGGGCTCCTCGCTCTGTTGCGCCACCCTATTTATTTACTAATTTTATTTACATGAGCAGAATTTCAATATTTTCTATAATTGTAATAAAAATTAAAGAGCAACAAAGTCAAAATCATAAAGAAAAAAAATCCACTTTTTACACATTTATGCTATGCGGATGAGATTATTTTTGAATCTACAATAACAAACAAATTCAAGAAAATCGGTCCCAAGGTGGAGGCAGGTGGAACTAACAAAACTTTACTTGAAAATATCACAAGCCGCAAGAAAAATTCTTTTTCTTTTTTATTTCTTTAAATTAATAGAACTGAATCTCAATGAAAAAACTGTTTTGTAAAGAAAAAACAACATTCTTTCCAAAAATATGTAACACCAATTACTTATATTCAGGAAGCTACAGAATATTCCACTTCTCCACCAACAATTTAAGTACCAAAAATAAAAAATAATGAAAAAACAATTACTGTTTCGAAAAGAGCTGGCTGGAGCTTGGAGGCCCATCTTTAGATTTTTCGAGTTCTAAAATTTTTCAAAACCATTCATGAGAAGATCAAGCTCATTTGGTCCCATAGTGCGGCGGGCATACTTGACAAACTGAGATTGCAATGCTCGTAAGGCGGACAAGGTACAAGATGATTAAGAAGAAGTTTGCTATCCTCTGTTCAATATGAATATTCAGGACAGGGAAATATGGGATATTTGCCTTTCGTTCTGACACTACGCAAACACGTTTCTACAAACGTGTGTTTGTGCAAACATAGTTTCGCCACACACTACACAAACATGTTTGAGAGATATTAGTTGCTTGACGTTTTTCATATCACAGACCTACTGAGCAATGAGCGATTTTGCAAGTGCTGCTTTAATTATTGCCTTGGCAACGAAAAATATTCATCCGTACTTCTTGAAAATTGACATCTGTTTGAGCAAAATTCAACACACACGACTCAAAAATGTTTGTGCAAACACGGAAAATTCAAAATTTTTTGAATTTCTTCAAACCGTTTGCGCAAACACTCAGCATCGCTACACATTACTCAAACAGTTTGCACAAACATTTTTACAAAAACAAAATACATATGTTTGCGCAAACGGTTTGTGTAGTGTAGGGGCCCTATTAGATATCTCAATTTATAAGCTCTCACATCGTTGCCGCCTGAATTGTCTATCAATTGTCATAATTCTCTTTTAAATGTCGGCTGCGTTGACAAATGTGAGTTATGATTTCTTGTATGATAAATTCAAAAAATAACCGAGTTGCAATAACCGATTTTGCCATTACTGGGTTGTATTTTTTATTTTTAGTTTTGCTGCATATTATAATGGAAATAGTTTATTTTCTAATAGAGAACAATGTTATTTAAAAACTTTAGTGAAACCAAAACAAACAATAATATTTGAACATATTTTCATACTTACTTAGGTGGACATAACAGTTCGGGGTAAGCCTGAGACTCAACCAACATCTTACGCCAACAATTTCGATTTCGTGCGGCGACTTTTGCTGTCTTCTTCGACTTGATTGCGCCACCCAACACGTGGTCTTCCCCTTCCGCGATTTTAATGCAATGTACTTTCGAAAACCCGTCAAACCGAAGCGTTGGTGTCTATCCGCTCTACATGGCCCAGCCATCGTAGGCTCTCGGTGTGCACTCTTCTGGCTATACCCATGTCGGGGTACAGTTCATTGTTGTAATTTCTTCTCCACACATTGTCTTCACATAAGGGACCAAAGATCATTCGGAGTATTTTTTTTCGAAACAACCAAGGGTTTCTTCCTCCGCTTTCGATAAAGTCCACCCCTCCGCACCGTAAAGCAAGGCTTGCATGACCAAGGCCTTAAACATGGTTACCTTGGCTTTTCTAGGGTTTGTTTCTCAATTGCCTTCTCAGCCCAAATAGGCAATGGGCTGAGTTTTTTTCCGTGTGTATAGAGGAATCTAGGCAGATGAAGTCCTGTAGGTACTACCTCGAAATTACGTTTTGTCCAATTCGATCCGATATTCGGTGTCTGTGTTTGATGACACCATATACTTCGTTTTGCCTTCATTAACTATCAAACCTATTTTTGACGCTTCTGTTTCAATGCTCGCAAAAGCACCAATGACATCATGCTTCCTTCTTCCTATTACATCAATATGCGAGTAATTGTACAAACTGTTGAAAGATTGTTCTTCTGGTGTTGACTTTTGAGTTTTGTACAATCTTTTCAAGTACATATTATATTTTATAAATCGCATGACAGTTTGTGGCCGCCTATAGCCTCTTTCGACATCAAAGGTCTCGGTGTATTCCTTACCGACCTTGACAGAGCAGCGTGAATTTTCCAATGTAACCCTGCATAGTCGTACGAGTTTTGCAGGGATGCCGAAACTAGATATGGTTCGTATAGCTCGTCTCTGTAAATACCGTCATACGCGGCCTTGAAATTGATGAAAAGATGGTGTATATCGATATTATGTTCTCGGGTTTTTCAAGATCTGCCGTAATGTGAAAATTTGGAAATTGTTGACTTTTCTAGTCTAAAACCACATTGATAAGGATCTATCAGAGTGTTTATTCCTCTATAATTGGCACAATTGTGAGGGTCTCGGTTTTTTGGGAGCGCGCATACGATACTGAGGTTCATTCATCAGGTATACTTTCTTCCGACCATATTATGCAGATCAGTTGGTGCATACTCTTCTTTCCAACTGATCTCCAGCTGCCTTGAAAATTTCAACATCAAAGCCATCTGAACCTTCAGTCATACTTGATTTTAGTTTTTTAGGCAAGCTTAACTTCTTCTAGGTCGGGAGGACGGCATTCTTGATCATCATTCGAGTTGAATAGGGCATTCTGCCTGATAGCGGAATTAGTGTCTTCATCGCCGTTAAGCAGCCTGCAGAAGTGGTCTTTCCAGATCTTCAATAGCGACTGCGTCTCTATTATTATGTTTCCCTGCTGGTTTTGGGTTCGGGCTTTGTCACCCTGGCATGATCTTTTTACGTTTTGGTAAAACTTCCAAACCTCATCTCTGTCATGGCATCTCTTAATTTCCTCAAACGAGCGCTTCTCATGCTGCTTCTTTTTCTTTTTGAGAATTCGGTGTTCTTCCCTTCTTTTCTCCTTGTAAATCTCGATATACTCGTCGAAAGTAACCGTTGTTCTGTTTCGCATCAACATTTGTCGTGTTTTCTGTTTGGCTGCATTTTCCTGCCTGCAATTTTTATTGGGCAATGGGCTTCGGTTTGAGGGCCGAGTGAACCGAGTGAGAGACTTCGGTTCTGATGGCTTAGTGGCTTGGACCGTCAACGTTGAAATCAGAATTGTTATCAAAGGCTGCTGGTTGCTTCGGAACCATGTAGATTTTACGTGGTTGGATATTAAGCCCACGCACAACCCTCAACTTGGAGGGTCAGGTCCTTTTGGTATCCCCTTAAACATAGAAAACCCGATAATCCAGAAGCAGCACCATGCTGCAGAGGTATGAAAGCCTCCGTTGGCTCGCCAGTAGCTCATGTGTCACTCTCTATACTTCAATACTCTGTTCGAGTATTGAAAGACTTTTAAACCAAAATATATCGAATTTATCTACTTATTCAGGGGTTTCAACCGTTGATTCTGTTAGTCGAACCACTGAGGTTCGGGCAGTCGGTCATTACTCGCAGATCATAAGTGTTGATCTTTTTCTTGTTCGGCTCTTTGTCAACGCTCGCATTTACTAGTTTAGCAGGCCATCTCTAGGTGGACCATCCCTGTTCTCAGTGGCTACCGTGCAGGAATAGTATAAGGACAATTGACGTATACTTTACGTTGCAATATCTGAGCGCCGCACCGCCAATTTAACACCGCCACATACATATGTATTTGTATTATTACGATTTTAAGGGATTCTTTCAATTCCAGCAAAGAGAAAAACCTACAAGAAATAAACTCTGAATAAATTATGGCAAATATGTTACTTTATTAGTAGTGGAGGACCGTTAAAAAAGGCAAAACCTAGGAATTCAGGGCCAGTCCATGGATTTTCATGAAATTTTCGGAAATGTGTTTTCAATGGCGTATAGAAAAAAGTTAAAAAAAAAAATTTCACCGCTCTCAATTTTTTAATTATTTTTAAAGTTAATTATTAACTTTTAGAATTTTATTTTATTTATTTAGGGCGTTTAAGATACGGTTTTCCAAAGAGTAAGGATGGATAGGTTTTGTCAAGACAAAAAAAAAGTTGTATGGGAAGGGGGGTCTATATCCCTCCGTGTAGGCGCGAGGGGCAATTTTATATGAAATTTACTCAATTTTTTAAAAAATTATTAAAAATTAACTAACCCACTTACTTTCTCATACTTCAGTGTTTTTTAAAAGCTATTGCTTTGTTCTTTAATAAAAATTTTAATTTGAGTTTACTTAATGAACAGTTTCTGAGAAATCAAGCCTCAAAATCAAAATTTTGAAAAAAGAAAATATTTTTTTCCTAATAAATTTTTTTTTACATAATTTTGCCCCATTAAGCGCCATTTTTTCTTTTCATATTCAATGCTTTTATTAATTTTAATTCAAAAGCAAAAAACCGAACAAAAAAATTTTTCTTGGTTTAAGAGAAATTAAAAAAAAACGAAAGGTACTTTTTTCTAGAAAACAAGATGTCGTTAATTTCCCGCTAATTGAACTTTTTTCCTGGAAGTGAAATATGAAATGGGTCTTAAATAGCATATAAAAAAAAGTTAAAAAAAAATTTTTTGTATGATCTTAATTTTAATACAAATTATAAATAATTAATAAAATTCTAGAGTTATCTTTTAATTATATTAGTTTTAAGTAAAATTTTAAAACTAAGACCTATTACAAACTTGAAATTTGGTCTCAAAGGACAGCACATGTAATGATTTGTGCCCCAAATGCTGTTTCCGGTCAAACGTGTTGATAAAACCGAAAAAATGTGGTTTTTTCCCAAATTTTGAGTTTTCAACCAATCAAAGAGACTTAAATCAGTTAAATAAACGGCCCGAAGTTTTTTTTTTTGGTGGGGAGAATGCTGATGTAGTGTTCTTTCTTTTAAATAAGAATTGATGCATCCCTTATTGATATATGTTTGTTTGCATACTGAATGCACGTAGAAAAATTCGCGAGTATTTATTTGGCAAAAAACCATATTTTTTCGGATTCATCAACACGTTTGACCGGAAACAGCATTTGGGGCACAAATCATTACATGTGCTGTCCTTTGAGACCAAAGTTCAAGTTTGTAATAGGTCTTAGTTTTAAAATTTTACTTAAAACTAATATAATTAAAAGATAACTCTAGAATTTTATTAATTATTTATAATTTATATTAAAATTAAGATCATACAAAAAATTTTTTTTAACTTTTTTTTATATGCTATTTAAGACCCATTTCATATTTCACTTCCAGGAAAAAAGTTCAATTAGCGGGAAATTAACGACATTTTGTTTTCTAGAAAAAAGTACCTTTCGTTTTTTTTTTAATTTCTCTTAAACCAAGAAAAATTTTTTGTTCGGTTTTTTGCTTTTGAATTAAAAATAATAAAAGCATTGAATATGAAAAGAAAAAATGGCGCTTAATGGGGCAAAATTATGTAAAAAAAAATTTATTAGGAAAAAAATATTTTCTTTTTTCAAAATTTTGATTTTGAGGCTTGATTTCTCAGAAACTGTTCATTAAGTAAACTCAAATTAAAATTTTTATTAAAGAACAAAGCAATAGCTTTTAAAAAAAACTGAAGTATGAGAAAGTAAGTGTGTTAGTTAATTTTTAATAATTTTTTAAAAAATTTAGTAAATTTCATATAAAATTGCCCCTCGCGCCTACACGGAGGGATATAGACCCCCCTTCCCATACAACTTTTTTTTTGTCTTGACAAAACCTATCCATCCTTACTCTTTGGAAAACCGTATCTTAAACGCCCTAAATAAATAAAATAAAATTCTAAAAGTTAATAATTAATTTTAAAAATAATTAAAAAATTGAGAGCGGTGAAATTTTTTTTTTAACTTTTTTCTATACGCCATTCAAAACACATTTCCGAAAATTTCATGAAAATCCATGGACTGGCCCTGGATTCCTAGGTAAAAAGCTTATGGTCCTCCACTATAGGGCAAAACTTCAAAACGATTGAACAACGAAAAAAAAGAATCGCCTCGTGGTCTGCATACAATCTTCTCGGTTCATCTGACAGTTCGTAATATGAAATGGATATATCGCAGAGCGAAAAAGATGAACAGCGTTTTACAATGCGGAGTGTGTTCACAGAGTAGGTTTCGTTACAGTATTAAATACGAAAACGAAATGTTCGAAATTAACTCAGAAACTAATTTGTGATACATACAGAACATTGAGTATTTTTAAAAAATCTTGCTTCGTTTTCGAGATATTTTGAAAATAAGAATGAGGATAGTTTAGAACCCATATCTCAGATTTGCACCCTCTAATTTAATAGCACTTTTGGTTTTTTCTCCAAAATTAGGCCATTAATCGATTCATGCAATAAAAATCCGCTCTTTTTTCGAGTTCCTTAAGATAATCAATAAACTATTTATAGTTTTCGATGAAGTGCTTTCCGCTACGTGAAACTCACTACAAATTTTTTCTCTTGTTTTTCTGCGTTTAACTTCATTTGTAATTTTAAGTTTACTTTTAAAGCTCCCCCAACCTAAAGCTGAGATAATATATCGTTTCATATGAGATAAAATTAGCCCGTAACTTTATGGGATTGTGTATGGTATTTTGGAATGCCTTCCTTATAAGCGTATCTATCTTTTATTAGACTGTAGTTCATACATATTGTAACGTGCGCTTAGTTCGCAAAATAAAACTTCACTTTTTATTTATTTCTACCACTTTATTCAGTATCTATACTTTATTCGAACTCAACTCGACTATTGGACTATCACTGGTTAACAACATTTCACTCTTAACTTTATCACTCTATAATCAAAAACTGACTGCTCGTTGCGTCAGCGGCCTATTTATATAGAACAACACTCATCTAGAGCGTTCCAGTTTCTTCTCCATGGTTTCCACATTTGCTGTCAAGCATCTCTACACTCACACACACTGGCTTACAAGCAATGCCTGTCATTTTATACCATTCCATTATAGTGTTGCCAGTTGTGTTTTCGGTTAAACGTCTTCGATTAGGAAATTGGTATAAATGTTGGGTGTTCATTACACTGCCCCCTCCTTAAGATTGTTCGTCCCGAATAATTCCATTTGCAGCCTCGCCACTATATCGATGCAGCCGGTCACAATGAACTACTTTTAACTTGCCTCTTAATCCTCTTTGGATGCGGTAAACCACGTCGTTAATCCTCGTGACAACAGTATAAGGACCTTCCCAGTTCTACTGAAGTTTCGGTGACAATCCCTTTTGACGATGAGGATTATAAAGCCACACACGATCTCCTGCTTGGAATCCTGCCGTTGTCGCTTTCGTGTCGTACCGTGTCTTCATCCGGTCGCTGTAGGTTTTCATCCGTTCCCTTGTTCTTTTATGGATGTCAGCGAGTCTCTCCTTGAGGTCGTCCACATACTCGTTTGTGTCCTGTGGCTCCTCTGTGGGGCATCCAAATTTAAGTTCGCTGGGCAGCCGCATGGTTTTCCCGAACAGGATGTCAGATGGTGTTTGTTCTGTCGAGCTATGTACTGCACTTCTATAGGCCATCAGGAAGTGCCTATCCCAGTCTCTTTGGTAGTCGCCTACGACCTTGGTGAGGTGTTCTTTCAAGGTCCGGTTGAATCTTTCAACCATCCCATCAGATTGTGGATGAAGCGGTGTGGTTCTGGTCTTCTTGATGCCAAGTAGTCCGCACACTCCTTGGAAGATGTTTGACTCGAAGTTCCTCCCTTGGTCGGAATGGAGTTCCATAGGTACGCCAAACCTACTTACCCAGTTAAACACAATCTGGTCGACCATCGTTTTGGCTTCTTGATTTGGGATGGCATACGCCTCAGGCCATTTGCTAAAATAGTCCATTACAACCAGAATGTACTTGTTTCCAGCGTTGGTCTCTGGAAAAGGCCCAGCCACATCTACTGCAATCCTCTCAAAAGGCGATCCAACGTTGTACTGATGCATCTTACCTTGCATCTTCCTACCAGGTCCTTTGGTTGCAGCACACTTGTCACATGTTCGGCACCACTTCTCCACGTCATCTCTAGCATGTAACCAGTAGAACCGATGTCGCACCTTCTCCAGTGTTTTGTTAACTCCCAGGTGGCCTCCAGAAGGTCCGTCGTGCATCTCTCGAAGAACTTCACTGACTTTCGATTGCGGTACGATCAGCTGCATCACATATGATTTACCGTCAGCGGACTCCCATCTTCGCCTGAGCACACCTTCTTGCACATATAGTGAGTCCCACTGCGCCCAATAGGCTTTGAGAACTGGACTCCTTTCAGAAATATCTCCCCATTCAGGTTTCTCTTCATTTTCTTTCCATGCGAGAATGGGTTCGATATCTGGATCCTCCTGTTGAGCTGTCCTAACTTCCTCATTGCTCCATCCGCTTATTGGGTCAGCTCTTAGTCGCTGAGCGGTAATATTTTCTTTGTCTTCTTGCCGCCTACAATGCTTGCAATCCACTTTGCAAGGTCTTCGGGACAATGCGTCGGCGTTTGAGTGCAGCTTTCCTCTGCGATGTTGAATCTGGTAATCATAAGTCTGCAGCCTTTCTATCCACCTTGCGACTAGACCTTCTGGATTTTTGAAGTTCAACAGCCAGTTCAGAGCACCATGGTCTGTCCGCAGAAGGAATTTCTGTCCATAGATGTATTTATGGAAGTGCTTTGTCGCCAAGATAAGAGCTAGCAGTTCCCTTCTGGTCACGCAGTAGTTTCTTTCAGGCTTCGAGAGGACCTTACTGTAATATGCCACCACTTTCTCTTCGCCATCATGCACTTGGGATAGTACCGCCCCGATTCCAACGTTGCTTGCATCTGCGTCGATGATGAATGTTTTGCCAGGTGTTGGATGTGCCAGCACTGGAGCGTTACAGAGGCGGTATTTGAGTTCCTGAAAAGATTTTTCACACTCACCTGACCATTTGAACTGCTTCCCTTTTTCGGTGAGCTGATGCAAACTTTTTGCAACTCCAGCAAAGTTCTTAACAAAACGTCGGTAATATGTGGCAAGACCAAGAAAGCTTCGGAGTTGATGTTTGTCCTGTGGTGTTGGCCAATTTTTGACGGAGTCAACTTTTTCAGGATCAGTCTTCACTCCTTGGGAAGAGATGATGTGTCCCAAATACTTAACTTCGGTCTTGAAAAGTGCACATTTTTCTAGATTCAGTTTAAGGTTAGCCTCTCGAAGTCTCTGAAACACGGCTTTTAGATTCTTGCAATGTTGGTCAAATGTTTTCTTGTAAACAATGACATCGTCCAAGTAGACAAGGCACGCTTTCCACGTCAGTCCTTGAAGAACGCACTCCATCAAACGCTCGAATGTTGCCGGAGCGTTGCATAGCCCAAACGGCATAACTTTAAACTGCCAGAGCCCATTACCTGTAGAAAACGCCGTCTTTTCCCGATCATCAGGGTGGATGTCAACTTGCCAATATCCACTCTTCAAGTCCAGCGTCGAAAACCACTGGGCTCCCTCCATAGCATCCAGGGTATCACTGATTCTCGGCAGGGGATAGCTGTCCTTTTTAGTCACATCATTCAGCCTTCGGTAGTCCACACAAAAACGAGTGCTTCCGTCTTTCTTTTTCACTAGCACCACTGGTGAAGCCCAAGGACTTTTGGAATTTTCAATAAGACCGTCCTTCTTCATTGCTGTTATCATTTCCTCAACCTCACCTTGTTTGGCCAGTGGAAGGCGTCTTGCGGGTTGACGAATAGGTCTTGCATCTCCTGTGTTGATGCGATGCTGCACCAGCTGTGTCCTACCATATTGTCCCTTTTGCGATGCGAAGATGTCAGTGTACTCTTGTAGGAGATTTTCAGCCATCCTTGTTTGTTGGTGATCAAGGTTGGATGAATACAGTATTTTAGCTCTGATGGTTTTGAGCTCCTCCGGAGTTATAGTTTTTCTCGGGGCTTCGTCTGTGATCTTCGTAATTGCTGCAACCGATTCGCAACGTCCAACGACTTCTCCTTTCTTCAACCTTACATCGTACGGTCTGGTGTTTAGTAATCGTACGGGGACCATTTTGTTTTTCGGTGCTACTAGTGTTTTCCCAATGATGACGCTTTGGGAGGAACACTCTGGGTCTGGTTCCACCATTAGGTATCGAAGGCTTCCAAACTCACCTTCCAGTTTTGTCCAAACGAACACTTCAGAAGAAGGAGGCAGAATCAGATCTTCCGTGATGACAGTCCTCAGTGTCGACGTACTCTCGTTCGAATAAGTCATTGGAAGTTCCTTATTTTGGTACTTCAAAACCTGATTACCGATGTCCAAAATAACTCCGTGCTGTTTCACAAAGTCGATTCCAATGATGCACTCGTCACATATATCTGCCACCAGGAATTGATGAGTAAACACTAGATCGGCCAGTCGGATCTTAAGACACACTTCTCCATATACTCTTGCTGCTTCTCCCGTTGCGGTTCTTAGACGGTAGCTATTGGTGTTATGAAGCCACGTCGTCTTTACCAGGTCTCGACGTACTATGGAGGCTGTGGCACCGGTGTCGATGGTAGCCACATGTTTGTTCCCGTTAATAGTAGTTTCCACAGTCAGACTTTTGTTGTCTCGTTTGGTCTGAGAGACCTGGATGGTGGTTCTGGGGCCATCGATACAAGAAACCAGCCTCTGCCCCTCGAAGTTGGTTCTTACTCGTTTCCCTGATGGGAAACGGGCTGATACGCAACGCTGGTGTTGTTGTTACCTTGTTCTGGGTTGGATCTCTTGCTTCCACAATGTTGACAACCGGCTTTATTTGGTGGTAGTCGGCATTGACGCTGTAAGTGCCCGGTCTTGTTGCAGTTCCAACATCTTGCTAGTCCGCTCTGCTGGTTCTTTTGTATTTCAGCTCTTTGGCACGAGCACACTTCGACTATGGCTTCTCTAAGTCGATGTACTCCCTGAGAAGCCTGTTCTGCTGCTTCAATTGTCAATGCGAATGCTAAAGTTTCGGAAAGAGTACGTGTTCTAGCAGTTCGCACAGACCTCTGAAGATGTATATCGGAAATGGCACGAACGAAGGACTCAACAGCAAGCTGGTTGATGATTTCTTCTCCAGCATCCGGGTATGCCAGGTGAACCAGTCTTTCGGCGTCTGCTTGGAGCTGCTGTAGACTTTCACCCCTTTTCTGGACTCTGTTATTGAGTTGGACTCGGAAGACTTCTTTCAAGTGGCTATCTCCAAAGCGTTTATCTATAGCTGCCACGAGAGAACTGAAATCGCCGCTCTTACCAGCTGGAACTGTTTGAAGTAATTCAGCTGCTGGTCCTCTAAGAGCAAGAGTCAGTGCAATGTACTTGTCTTCGTCATCCCAGCCATTTGTTGTCGCGGCTGCCTCAAATTGTCTCTTGTAGACTGGCCAAGAAGACTGTCCATCAAATGTTGGGGGTTTCATCTCCTTTTTCTTTGTAAACTCCCCAGCAGACTCTCGAATTTTTATTTTCCGAATCTGGTCCAATTCCTTGGTCAGAACAGAGAACTGTTTATCGCATCGGCTTTCCAAACGATTCTCTACAACAGAAAGCTGTTTTTCCACACCTTCAACGCGTTCGTCTAGGGCACATACATTTTTCTCAATGTTACCCAATTTGCCTTCTAGAATGTTTTTCTGACCTTCCAAAACATTCTGTTGCGCCTCAAGTCTTTCGAGAATATTCTGTTGTTCCATCTTTTGCTCGTTTCGTTGTTCTTCAATCAGCTTCTTTTGTTCGTTTCTTTGTGTTTCAAGTTGTTCGAGAACATTCTGCTGTTCCTTCTTTTGCTCGTTTCGTTGTGCTTCCAGTTGTTCGAGAACAATCTGCTGTTCCTTCTTTTGATCGTTTCGTTGCTCTTCCAGACGTCCGAGAATATTCTGCTGTTGCTTGTTTTGTTCTAATAAAATCTTCATTATACTAGAAAAATCTACACTTTCATTTACTTCCTCTTCTTCCACTTCTATTTCAAAAACAAAAGTGTTTACGTCTTCCCCTTGCTGTTCCAAATAGTTACGCAAGCGCAGGACGAGCTCATTTTTCGATCCCGCTCTAGAAAGATTTCGCTTACCTAACTCACTTTTAAGCTCAATGCAGTTGAGCTCTTCTAACAACTTACCCATTTTCACTGTATATAATTATTATTTTTCGTTTTACTTTTTTTTTTTTTGTTTACACTTTACTAGTCAAATAAGTTTTATTTACACTTCTGACACCAATGTAACGTGCGCTTAGTTCGCAAAATAAAACTTCACTTTTTATTTATTTCTACCACTTTATTCAGTATCTATACTTTATTCGAACTCAACTCGACTATTGGACTATCACTGGTTAACAACATTTCACTCTTAACTTTATCACTCTATAATCAAAAACTGACTGCTCGTTGCGTCAGCGGCCTATTTATATAGAACAACACTCATCTAGAGCGTTCCAGTTTCTTCTCCATGGTTTCCACATTTGCTGTCAAGCATCTCTACACTCACACACACTGGCTTACAAGCAATGCCTGTCATTTTATACCATTCCATTATAGTGTTGCCAGTTGTGTTTTCGGTTAAACGTCTTCGATTAGGAAATTGGTATAAATGTTGGGTGTTCATTACAATATGTATGAATATTTTTGTAATTTTTTTTTGTCGCTTTTTTGTTTTATCGATCTTTCAACCTATACGATGCTTAAGAAGATTCAATTCAATAATACAACGCGCTTGCCTTATACTAAGACTTTGTAATTAGCAGGCGCCAAACACATTTATTAAACACAGACCATTTGTTGTCCTTTTTAAAAACGAATCGTTGCGTCGGCGTTGCGTCCTGAGGGAGAAACTATAATAGTATTTTCTAACAAAATACAGCTGTAGAAATAGTTATACCCATTATTCCACTACACAAGGCGCATATATACGGCAGTTACTTCTTCAACGAACTAGAAGAATTATCGGATACTCCAAGAAACCAGCCTGTTGAACTTCATTAAGGCCACAAAATGGTTAAAAATTGACCAACCATAAACTGATGGGTTTTTAGGACATTACAATACTTCAGGGTATCACAATGGCTCTACTTTGGTCTAAGTGTGGCGGAAATAAGATCAACCACCAGCCCATTCTTCCCAACCTAACCTAACTTCCACCCATGTCATTTAAATGCAATTTATTTATTTCTCAGTTTATTTGGAACTTTGTTTTCAAAATGACTCCGGGCCAAAAAAAGGAATACAATATACTTATATATGTATATATGTACTAGCGACCCGCCACGGCTTCGTACGGGTACAATGCTGATACTAAATACACCACAGAAAAACTGTGAACATTTAAATTTGAAGTAAAACAATTCCCCTTTCCCTATACCATGAAGATTTCCTGCTATCTTTGGAATATTCATACACAACATTTTTACTTATTTACTCTTTAAATTTTCACATCGCAATTTTTAAATCTGTAATATCGTCGAAAATATTCATTTAAATCACATGCTGTAAAGGGCAATTTTGATCTACATGAAATGAACAACGTATCTAATGTATTTAATTGGATAAGGAATGATACTGTATCGTTTATAATAGCTTGGTATATAGCCCATATATTTTTTTGTAATATGCAAAAGATAAAAATGGTTACTGTGGGTTATTCTTAGGAGATAAACATATGCTGTTGCGGACTTTTTTATTCATCTACAATTCTTCCGTAGTACATAAATTTGATTTGTATCGTAAGGTTTAGCCAGCGTTTGCAATGTAAGCGCAGAAAAATATGTTTGTTACGACATTACATTACAAATCTTTAAATTTCTCGGCTTTTCTCTACTATAATATGCATGTATTATACATATAAACCTTCCCTTTGAATCACTCTATTCATTAAAAAAAACCGCATCAAAGTCCGTTGCGTAGTTTTAAAAATCTAAGCATACATAGGGACAGAGAAAGCGACTTTGTTTTGTACTATGTAGTGAAGTGATGTGTTTCTTTCTTTATCGTGACCCATTATCGTTTCATGGAGTTTGAAATTAAAACGATTCCAAAGAAGTTTCTCTTAAAAAATTTATTTTTTGTTAATTTAGCCTTCAAACTTTACTGGAAAAACAGAACTAATGAAATTAACATCAGTGGAAAAAAAAACAAGTCAACGAAATAAAGCTAGTGATGTAGCATTCAGGTGATTTTTGTATATGTACATCTTCAGTTCCCTTAGTCAGGAATTACACGATGTATCGTGAGACTTGTCTCATTTTTGACGTTCCTTTTAAATTTCCATCCCGTGAGACAATCGCAATTACACGACAATTTTGCAGGCTCACGTCTCAAATTTGACAATTCTTCATTTCGCTTCATTTGCTTATTCTCGTTCGCTTTTATAACGTTCAAAGTTATCTTTTCCTCTATGATACATAAGACGTTCATCTCACCAACACGGAAAAACGAATAAAGCAACATAGCAAAAAGAGAAAATGAGAAAAGAAAAACGCAAATGAGCCTGCCAAAAATCGGCCCGGTACTCACCGAAAAGTTTTTTTCGCATCTCATTTCCTCACATCTCCTTTCTTTTTCGCACTCATGTGAGACTTGTCTCACCATACCTCGTGTAATTCCTGACTAAAGGTGAATTCACATGAGTGCGACCAACGAACGACGAATAAATCAAGAAATGTGATTTTAAGTACCTTACAATCATAAATTCCTCACGAATTTTTTAGGAAACGATGGAAATATAGTTCATACTTATTTTTAGATGGATAAACTCTTCTTTTTGTGCCTAAAATTAAAGCAATAGAGAAAAGAAATTTATTCGTTAAGAATAAATTTTATTCGTAACGAATAAATTTTTTTTCTCTATTCCCAAAAGCTTAGGCACAAAAATAAGAGTTTGTTTACCAAAAAGTAAGTATGAACTATATTGCCATCGTTTCCTAAAAAATTCGTGAGGAATTTATGATTGTGGGGTACTTAAAATCACATTTCTTGATTTATTCGTCGTTCGTTGGTCGCGCTCATGTGAATTGCCCTTAACTCCCGGCAAGAATAGTCGTATCATTTCAAATTCAACTCCCTTTCCTCCTCTTTTTGTTTGCCTTTTTTTGCCATTGTTTGTAAAATGAAATTGCAAGGCCCACTAGACTTTTCTACTTAATCTGAACAATTTCCATTGCTTAAATCTACTCTGTTGACAATTTCAATTCAAACTGACAGAGAAGACAAACATTGAGTGTCCTTATTAGTGTTTTTTCCCTTTTTTCATATGAAAATGAAAACGCCGACTTATGATGGTGGTAGTAGTAGACACTAAAGCGAGACTATCTAAGATTATGGAACAAGAGAAATTTAGGTCAAACCAAGTCGAATAATAATCAGGGCCTTTTTATCATAAAAATTAAATGTGGCATGGAAGATGGAATGTGCTATTAAGGTTCAGGAATATACTTTCTTCATATATGTATGTATGTACACTTAAACAAACGAGCTAAAAAGAATAAAAGCAATGCTATTTTAAGAATATTCGGTCGCGAAAGTAGGACGGTCTCGGAAAATCATAAATCAAGTAGATACAAGATTCTTGTTCTGAGCTCGTTAATATCAAGCTTAAAATTCTCACTCAAAAATCAACACTTTAAAATGAGAACGAGTTTCTTTAAACAAGAATAAAAATATGATCTTGATTGGTTGTTATTGGTCAGATTCAGTTATTATTTTCCAAATTAAATTCCTTATTATCACTTTTTTCAATTCGTTTTCTAATTGATCAAGTGTTACTTACCTTAAAAAAAATTTGCATTTTTGACAACTTTTAACTTTGTAAAGCTTTCACAAACTATCAGATTTATCTTACTGTGAAACTATGATAAATAATATAAAATAATAATAATAATAATTATGTCTTAAGCAAATTAACTATAAGTGATCAAATTCATTATTTAAGATCTTTTCCAAAAAACAAATAGTATTGGAACAAGAAGCTTAATCTGACAATCTCAAAATTGAAACATGTGATTCCGTGAAAGAAATTTTCTTTAGAAAATAACATTTATTTACAATCTTACTATAATAATAATAATAATAATTGTATTCTAGTTTTGGGCAGATGTCTTCTTCTTCTTTCCATTTCCGGCGTTACGAGTAGTGATCTTGAAGCGATCACAACTCTCCCACTTTTCTGCCTCACACTAGTGATCCGCCTGTGGGGTACGCCGCGTTGACCTCAGAAAGCGTCGGCAGCCTCCCGGTTTTGGATTGTTCCATGTCTGAGGCCAACCAAATGCTGCTGTTTTTGCATTTGCTTGTACCAGGAGTGTTTTGGCCTGCCTTTTCTTTTTCGTCGCGAATTTGTTGAAACGTTGTACGATATTGCCTTTTAGACGGGGTTCTGCGGATCTCTCCTTTGAACATGACAATACCAACTGAACCGGTAGTGCTGAATTTTGTCCAAGGTGGTACTTTTGACATGAAGGCTTCCACGGATCTTAGTACTGTTGGTTACTGTAATTTAACATGTATATAACTACTTTAAAACTACTTTCAAACTTTTTGATCTAAACTTGTTTTGAGACTTAAGTAAATATATTTTACTTTATTTTTCACTCGTTCTTAAGAAGCTGTTCTGATAACATCAAATAATATTATTTTTCTTTTACTTAAATAAAATACTTTTTCAAACTATTTCTCGAATCTAATTATTTAACTCTGGAATATCTTCGTTTGCAATTTCTCAAGTACTTCTAATTCGATCAAGCTTAGCTTTGTTACTCCTGCTGTCATCCGAAGCATCTTCATTTCGGCTGCCGTCAATTTGCTCTCATACTTTTTGTACATTGTCCAACATTGTGAACCGTATGTCAGAGCTGGACGGACAACTGCTGTGTAGAGTCTTCCCTTCAGCTTAGGGGGCATTTTTCGATCACAGAAGATAGCGGAGTTTTCTCGCCACTTCATCCACCCTACGCTTACTCGATGATTGATGTCGTCATCACAAGTTGCTTCACTATTGATCATAGATCCCAGATATTTAAACTTTTCACACTTGGGAAGCACATTTCCATTCAAATAAATGTCTGGAATAGGCTTGTCTGGATCAGAAAAAGGGCAGCACAGGTATTCAGTCTTTTTAGCGCTAATACGGTACCCATTTCTTTCCAGAACATCAATCCAAACGTCAAGTGCTCGTTGCAGGGATGTAGGACCCTCGCTTATGATGGCTCCATCGTCAGCAAAGAATAATTGTTGTACTTTATTGTCCGTTACTTTTCCTTCGAGCAAATAATCCAGAACAGCAATAAAGAGCAGTGGACTCAAGACACTTCCCTGATGTACACCTACTGTTATTTGGAATTCTTCGGTGACTCCAGCTGGGCATCTCACTTTTGTAACTGCTCCCTCGTACATGTCCATAATTATTCGCACATAGGCTTCAGGAACTCCTCGGTGTCTGAGGGCCACCCATATAATATCTCGTGGTTTTCGATCGAATGCTTTTTCGAAGTCAACCAACACAATATGCAAATCCTCTAAGGCATCTCGGTATTTTTCCATAATGATCTTTATACTTTTGATTGCGTCTGTAGTTGACTTACCCGCGACAAACCCGCATTGGTCATCAGACAGCCTTATTATTTTCCGCAGTCGGCTATCCAAAACCCGCTCAACGATCTTCATAGTGTGGGACATCAACTTGATCGAACGATAGTTGTCACAGCTTCTAATAATAATAATAATAATAATAATAATAATAATAATAATAATAATAATAATAATAATAATAATAATAATAATAATAATTTTTTTTTTTTTTTTTTTTTTTTTTTTTTTTTTTTTTTTTTTTTTTTTTTTTTTTTTTTTTTTTGGAGGAATGCGTTACTCACCATAAGGAGATATCCATACCTCCCCGTGTGCCGGACTCACCAAAAGGGATTTCAACCTTTATATGGCATACCGGCTAAACCTCCAAAGTTTCTCAATGATCTCACCCCCGGGACTACTTGCGCATTACTTCGGGGGTGGATCCTTGTCTAGGCTGGTTCTGTCACTTCTGGAACTGGCTCTTCTCGTTTTTTCGTTTTGAGGATTTTTGTGAGATGCGAGCTTATTCGCGTCCACTGCTCTTCGTTCTCTAGCATCTTATGAATGATGTTATCTAATCTGATTTCGCCGATCGATCTGTTAAGGTTTTGGCGGTCAGGTTCCCATCTCCAGCACTCAAAGACGGTATGGAAAACGTCATCTGAGGTCGAGTCTCCATATTGACAGTGGGAGTTTCTTCTTTTGCCTATCTTATGCAGGTAGGCATTAAAGTATCCGTGTCCGGTGAGGAACTGGGTGACGTAAAAGTTCACTTCTCCATGTTTCCGGTTACTCCACATGTCCACATTTCCAATGAGTCGTGCAGTCCATCGGCCTCTATTATCAGACTCCCATCTCTCTTGCCACTTTCTTTGTGTGAGTGCCTTTCCTTCAGCCGTAGCCACTTCGATTCCGATTTCCGCTTTTTTTTTGTAAACGTACTTTCGCTGTGCTGCCAGCAGATCTATTGGTGTCACACCTGCTATTACTAGGACCGCTGGCTCTGACACCGTGCGGTACGCACTAGTTATCCGTAGGGCACCACGCCTCTGCACCATCTGCTTCCGATATTTTTCTTGTTTCAGCGCTTCGGCCCAAATTTCGCTTCCGTATAACAAAATGGCATGTGTTGTTGTCATAAGGAGTTTCCTTTTGCTTGCAGTGGGGCCCCTATATTCGCCATCAATTTGGTCAAGGATGCTGTCACTTTGGATGCGCGTTCTGCGGCTGATCGTATTTGTTCCCAGAAACTCAGTTTTGTGTCAATTCTTATTCCCAAGTATTTGACCACACGTTTGCTGGTAATGATCTCTGTGTCAATTCGAAAGTCAACTATTGTAGGGATTTGTTTTTTCGTTAGCAGTACTACTTCCGTTTTTTCTGTGGCTAGGGCCAAACCGTGCTCTTCCATCCACGACATAGTTTTCCTCATGACTTGATTAACTGTTCTTTGCGCACTTTCAGTATTCCTAGCTGTAATTACCGCAGCCACGTCATCTGCGTACCCAACGAGGAAGGAATTTTCTGGCATTTCCATGCAGAGGATGTCATCATATGAAATATTCCATAGGTCTGGTCCCAGAATAGATCCTTGAGCCGCGCCCGCGGTTATACTCCTTCTTTGTGGTACTTCTGTTGTTTGGTAAATGAGCTCTCGCTCTCTGAGATAATCTCTCGCTATTTGCAAGAGATACTCGGGAATTTGATATTTTCTTTCGAGTGCAGTCAGTATATCTGTCCACCGGACAGAATTGAAAGCGTTACGGACATCTAGTGTTGCCAGTAGAACAATTTCTCGGGAGTAGTGATTTCTCCGGTCGACAGTTTTTGCGGCTCTCACTACCTCTCCTATCGCTCCTAGGGTAGAGCGGCCTTTTCTGAAGCCGTACTGTTTTGAAGATAAGTCTCCTCTTCTTTCTTTTGCGGCTAGAAGTCGTGGTTGGAGTAATTTTTGCAGTAATTTTCCCGCTGTGTCCAGCATGCAGAGTGGCCTGTACGCGGATGGGGAATCTGGCTGGCCTTTGTTTTTACTTAACAATACAAGTCTTTGCATTTTCCAGCGTTTGGGGAATACCCCCTCTGTAAGACAGCTGTTGTACATGTTCAGTAACAGCTGTGGACAGGACTGAGCGACTTGCTTTAAAGCTTCCACTGGTACGCCATCCAATCCAGGAGCTTTTTTATTTTTCATTGCGTTTGTAGCAACTTTCAACTCTTCGTCGCTAAAAGCTGGTATTTCCAGTCTTGAACTGGAGGCGGGACCATCTGGTGGTCTGATGGGATGAGTTGGAAACAGTGTGTTCACAATATGCTGCATTGTTTGTGGTTTAAGGTCTCCCACATTCTTCTGGTTACCGAGCTTCTTAATGACGATCTTATAGCCAAGTCCCCAAGGATCATTGTTAATGTCTTGGCGGAGTTCATCAAATTTGCGTTTTTTGCTTTGTTTGATGGCTCTTCTGAGCTCTTGGCGCTTAGTTTTGAACTCCTCAAGTTCGTTTTCAAGGTTTTCGACCCGTCTCCGTCTTCTTCTGGTGACTTTTCGTCGAAGGTGTAAACAGCTTCTGCGGAGTTCAGCGATTTCTTCCGACCACCAATATACTGGCTTCCATCTTTGGTTCTGGAAACTCTTTCGGGGCATTGAGACATCGCATGCTTGTTTCACCAATTGCATTGTGGCCTCGACTTTTTCTTCCGCGGTTCCTTCTGTTTGCAGTACGTGAAGTTTTCCTTCTTCTACTTTTCTGTCGAATAGCTCGGGACGGAATCTATTGACATTCCATCTGACCATTTGGGGATGGTTTTGATTTATTGTCCGCCGGTTCTCTTCGATGTTAAATACTATGTATTGGTGATCACTGCCTGTAAAATCTTCAATGACTCTCCAGTTTCTTATTTTGCACATCATACCGTCTGTAGCAAAAGTTATGTCAGGTATTGTGCCTATATTACCAGCCCTTCTAAAGGTTGGAGTATTGCCAATGTTGACGACGTTTAGCCCTCGTCTTGCTGCCATTTCAAGGACTTGTCTTCCCCGGGAGTCCGTAGTAGGCATACCCCACTCTTGACCCCTGGCATTGAAGTCTCCGGCGACAATGATTTCGCCTTCGGTCTCGCATATAAAATCTTCTAGGTCTGCAAGCTTTTGTTGGAACTCGTCTATGCGGTCGGTTGGGCTTAAGTATGTGCTTATGATTGTGATGTTGTCGTTTTTGATCCATACGAAGCCCCTTTCCTGTCCTCTCCTGTTGACTGCGAAATTTTTTTTGACGGTCCATATCGCGGCGGTGTCAAGGGTATCGGAGATCCAGGGTTGTTCACTTCTGTACACATATTGTTCGCTCATAATTAAGATGTCTGCTCGTGTTTCCTCTATAAGCCTTAACAGGAGGCTGTCCGCCAATCGGCTCCTGTTAACATTCGCCTGGAGGACTGTGATCATTTTGAGGAGGCCGTTTTTGCCCTTTCCAGTGCCTGCTTGAATACTAAACACTTTCCTGATCCCGGTACGTGCTCCAATGTGACTGGCTGATTTTCCAGATTTGCACACAAGTAACATTTTGGGGGTTCCTTACACTCCGTTCTTTTGTGATTTGTTTTGCCACAGTTGAAGCAGATTTGTTCCTTTCTTCTGTCCGGTCCGTTGCATTTGGCCTGCATATGACCATAGCTGAGACACTTGAAACATTTTTGAACCTCGACTCTTCTTTCTAATCCTACATTGACTCCATCCAATTCTAATCACTGGGTTTCGGAGTATTTCCCTCGCAGCTCTCTCATTGGTGTATATTACAGCCATTTTTAAGGAACTTCTGTTTTTTCCGGTGACGAGGATTCTTAACTCAGAATGTTGGTCGCCCAGTTTCTTAGATAGAGCTTCACGTATTTCTTCTTCTGTCGCAAGCTCGTCGAGATCTCTTATTTCCAAACTGGTTTTTGGCTCGAGGTTTTTCACTTGTGCCTTATCGCCTAGAACGTCTTGAATCTTTTTTTTTCGAAGATTGCTCGATTTTTGGCTTCTGGTCCTAGCTCCAGCAATAAATCACCAGTTTTGGTTTTTCTTACTGTTTTTACTGTTGTTTCCGTTTCCTCTGGGTTGACCTTCTGTCTTATTTCACGAAGAATATTGCTCTAGCTCCCGCCCTCGATTGGTTTGATGAGTATAGCTTCTGCTTTTGATTTTCGTCTGGTCTTAGGCTTGTTTGTTTTGGTCCGCTTCTTCTTTTTCTCAAATCCCTTTCTTTCGTTCGGAGTTGTCTTTTTGGGTAGCGACACTTTGGAGATTGCAGTAGCTTGGGCATTCTTTCCTTCGTTGTTTGTAGTTGGTAACTTGGCAGGTTCTTCTTGAATTTGATGATGATCGTTTTGTTCATTGGCCATGGTGTTCCTGTCGCCAACTGGGGACTTTCTGGTTCTTTTCTGTTGTGTTTTTGATAGAGGACTGGGAGGTGGTCTCTTTGCAGACGTTGTTAATCGTCTGCCGACATCATCCTCCGTTTGGGATCCTACATCTCTATACGGTGTTTTCCTTATGAAGGGTTCTATGTTCCTCTTGTAGAGCCAGTTCAATTTGTCCATGCATTCTTCTACTTCCTCGATGCCTACTTTGATGTCTTTGCTTACATTTTTTTGTTTGCCGCATGCAAGCTTCATCGTCTTCAGCACTTTCCTACACATCGCGATTTCTTGGAGAATTGGGTCCTCTTTCTGTTTAGTCTTGCTGAGGGGTGTTTCTTCCTCTGATACCAAGGCCATTTGACAGGCTATAGGGGTCGATGAGGGAGTATCGCTTTCCATTTCTATGGGTCGCGTACTTGGTGGTGGTGTACGCGATAATCTAGACACTCTTCTGAAGTGGTCATGATTTTCTTCGTTAATGTTGCTTGTAGTATTACATTCAATGGAAGCCAAGTGTGCCACTCCCAAGGATTGGTTTTCATCGCTTTTCTTGCAGTCGCTGGATATCGACGTCCCGGAGCCCGCGCGCTCACTCCTGACAGACGCCGGTACTGGGGATCCTACTCCCTGCACCGTAACTTTTTTTCCTCCTGTTGTACTATTCATCATTTTTAATTGTTGGTTTATATGAGTGTGTCCTTCACAAAATGTATATAATAAGACAGCCGCTCACTCTGAAACAGACGCTGACCAGGGAGCCGATCAATATGATACAGACGCTTCTGGGTTTAGTTTCGATTCTAGTTTTTGTTGGTTCACCTCGGATATTTGATTTCTCCGATACCAGTCATATCTGACAGGCTTTCCCTTATCCACCACCTGGGGGAGGCGCTGTGGCAGCCGTAAAACTAGAAAAAACAGCCATAACAGATAATAATAATAATAATAATAATAATAATAATAATAATAATAATAATAATAATAGTAATAATAATAATAATAATAATAATAATAATAATAATAATAATAATAATAATAATAATAATAATAATAATAATAATAATAATAATAATAATAATAATAATAATAATAATAATAATAATAATAATAATAATAATAATAATAATAATAATAATAATAATAATAATAATAATAATAATAATAATAATAATAATAATAATAATAATAATAATAATAATAATAATAATAATAATAATAATAATAATAATAATAATAATAATAATAATAATAATAATAATAATAATAATAATAATAATAATAAAAATAATAATAATAATAATAATAATAATAATAATAATAATAATAATAATAATAATATAATAATAATAATAAAATAATAATAATAATAATAATAATAATAATAATAATAATAATAATAATAATAATAATAATAATAATAATAATAATAATAATAATAATAATAATAATAATAATAATAATAATAATAATAATAATAATAATAATAATAATAATAATAATAATAATAATAATAATAATAATAATAATAATAATAATAATAATAATAATAATAATAATAATAAAAATAATAATAATAATAATAATAATAATAATAATAATAATAATAATAATAATAATAATAATAATAATAATAATAATAATAATAATAATAATAATAATAATAATGATAATAATAATAATAATAATAATAATAATAATAATAATAATAATAATAATAATAATAATAATAATAATAATAATAATAATAATAATAATAATAATAATAATAATAATAATAATAATAATAATAATAATAATAATAATAATAATAATAATAATAATAATAATAATAATAATAGTAATAATAATAATAATAATAATAATAATAATAATAATAATAATAATAATAATAATAATAATAATAATAATAATAATAATAATTAATAAGGTGAAAAATTCTTTCACCGTTGGAAAGCTACACTATCCCTAAGTGACATAGGCTACATTTAGTTTTCAAAGACAAAATAGAGTTCCTTACCAAAACTCCGATAATTAATAAACTTACTAATATTATAAAGAGGAAAAGTTTTATTGTTTTTTATTTGTCTCGAATAGGCTCCGAAACTACTGCACCGATTTGAGCACGGAGGTACGGGAGGTGGGTTAAGATCACGAAATAATCATGCCGCTGAGCCCACTCTCGCGGTCGGCTCCCAACTGAATGAACCAGACGCCAGACCGCTCGAGAGCCTTCTCTTCTTCGCTGAATAACTCGAAAGATATTTGTCGGATTCACTTCAAACTTTCAGAGAATATTTTTAAGATACTATTATGTACTTTAAGAAAATGCAAAAAATCGATTTTTTGAAAATTCAAACTACCCCTAACCCCTTAAATTCAAATTAAGTAAAGTTGTTTCTCTATTACCGTTCCTGTGGGAATATTAAGTGAAATAAAGCATATTTATTTCCTAGGTTCTAAAGCCATATCTGTTCATCTGTTTCAAATTTCATTCAGATTTGCTCAGTTCTTATTAGCCTATTCAATACAAACAAGCAAACCATTCCAACCAACCAACAACCAACAGAAAACCATTCCTCCCTATAATAGTGTAAAAAAAGATTTGCATTGCAATGACAAAACTAATCACTACTAAAAATTCGCGCAAACTCTGACAACACAGGAGGTTTTCAACTTAAACAACTGCAAACTGCAATGAGCTCATATCAGATTGACCAATATCTAAGAAACTTTTTTTTATCAGAAATGACTGAGTGGTTTCGTTTTAAACGAACCAACACCGATCACTCATCTTTTTTCTTCCCCCTAAAATTACTTAAAAAGGATGTTGTAAATAAGCCTTTCATTTTATTCGTGAGATTATACAGGATGACTGAAAATTCAAGTTACCCCGGCAAGGTTGGAAAAGAACTCACCCAGACCTTTGTTGTGACCGTTTGAACATCACACTCGATCATATTGTGCAAAACTCAAACGTCAACACCAGAGGAATAATAGTTCAAAAGTTTGTACAATTACTCGCTTACTCGTCCGATATTGACGTAATGGGAAGACATCAAGCGTGATGTCACAGTTGCTTTTGCGATCATTGAAAAATAAGCGGGTTTTCGTTGCAAAAGTGAAGATTTACATTTTTAACTATTTATTATCTAGCTCGTTGAATAAAATAAATAAAAATAAATAGGGTGGCGCAACAGAGCGAGGAGCCCCTGGGCCCAGCGCATTTCTCACAACTATGCCTTGTGAGGGAATGGAGCTCGCAAAGCTCCTTAACCATAATTTAAACCTTTGCAGTTACAATATTTTTCGTATCTAACCCCTTGCGCTGGGTAACTAATTTGGATTCCAACTTAAACAATGTTTTCCTAATGCAAGTCGCGAAAACAAACCACGAAACTTCTGTTTGCATCAAATAAACTTAAAAACAATAGCGGCAACGAACTCTCGCCTGAACTATTCCCCGTTAGATTTTAATAGTTTCAATTAATTTAATCCCGAAACTAGCGTTAATGCATCCTTATTCTGCAAACATAATTTCCTACCAAAACATTATGATTCAGGAAAGCGGGTAGTAGAAGGAACCATAATGTTGCAGTAATTATATTCTGGTACGAGCAGTATGTATATTATATCACGAAAAAGAGAAAAGAAAACAAACATAAAGATGGAAAGAAAATCACTAGCGTACATGGAATACGTCAAAACCTTAACCGTTGTAATCACGAGTGCAACATTCATGCAAAGGAACAAGAGAAACACACTGAAGCATAACTTGAACAGAAAAAATATTTCAGAATGAATATCTATAAAACGAAGTTGACCAACTATAATGTTAGCACAAGCACAGTGCTGGCAAAAAGACAACTTCACTACTATTTCAAAATTCACTATACAAGTAGTTGAGAGTTGATATAGTATAAACTTTCAAAAACAATTTCGTCGGGCTTTTTATGAGGGTTTGCTAAGTAACTTAAAGCATATTACTTCTTTATATGGTAGATGTTGACGGTAAATGGGCTCTTCAGTGACGGCTTAGAATATCATGTAACGCCTCCCGCTTGTCATAAGAGGTGTATGAAAGAAAAAAAAAAGACTTTATACTAATAGAAGCCTAGAAATCGATTAATTCATTCCCTTCATGTGATCCCAGTGAAGGCACCATTTTCCCTAACCTAGAAGATATTCTAGATTTGATCCAAAGTGGGCGTCCCAAAAAATCAGCTGGGCCGGATAAAATTTCAAAATTCGTTTTATCTTTAAAACAGACAGTGATGGTCTTTCTGGTTATTGTGATGAACAACTGCCTTAACAACTGCCACTTTCCCGAGCGATGGAAGAAAGTGAAGATCGTGGTCATTCAAAAAAAGAGAAATCGAGTCATTGTGTCTGTTTACAGGTCCATATCCCTACTCAGCAAAATTCGGGAGGATCTGGTTCTCCGAAGACTCAAGACATTCTGCAATGACAAAAGCATCATCCCGAATATGCAGTTTGGATTTCGGGAGAAACATTCTACTATTCATTCACTCCTGAAGCTCCAAGGGGACGTTATAAGGAGACTCAGCAACCACCAAACAACAGTTGGATGTTTCTTGGACGTTGAGAAGGCATTTGATAGTGTCTGGATAAACGGACTTACATATCCATAAACTAACCATTTTACGCTTTCCAGGTTCATTAATTAAAATTTTGTTTAATTTTCTTCATTAAAGATCTTTCTACGTGCAAGTAGACAACACCGTATCTTAAACCAGACCTATCCGAGCAGGAGTTGTTCAAGGATCGAAGCTAGGTCCCTTCCTGTATAACATCTTCACCTCGGACCAACCTCAACCAGAAAACCCACCAACCTTCTCTTTGCGGATGACTCATTGACCTACGCGCACTCACTGTCACCTGTGATCGCTGCTCGTAGAGTTGAAGACCACATAAAGAAGCTCTTCGAGTACTACAAACTATGGGGAATCAGAATCAATTCAGCGAAATCCGAGCTAATTTGCATAAGAAGACCCACACAAGGACGGAGACGTTCGAGATCAGCCACAAACAGTCAAATCATCTGCTTAAACCTTCCCGATGGCGACGGTTCACAGTTCAGGCCGAAAAGGCAGGTCAAGTATCTAGGATTCCACTTCAGCGAACTGATGAGTTTCAACCCGCGCGCCACTGCAGTCGTCAAAAAAGCTAACTTTGCTTTCCATCGCGTCCATCCGCTCATGCTCAAAAGAAGTGGACTCAGCCAAAAAACAAAATTGTTGTTGTACAAGCAGCTAATTCGACCCGTGATCACCTTCTGCTTCTCCGTCTGGTTAACAATATCCAAAACTAGAATGAAAAAACTGTCTGTAATCGAGAGGAAGGTTCTGCGCATATGCACAGGGCTTGGCTACGATCCGATACGCAGGAAAAACATCAGCAATAGAAAGCTCTATGAAGAAGCAAGGGTCATCCCCATAAAGAAATACATGGTGCAATCTGGAAGACGCCTTGTGGAAAACCTGGCCAACTATCCGAACCCCTTAGTAAGAAGGATAGCAGAAGAAGACCAACACCCGGACCCGAAATACATCGATGCGATGGCACTAATGGAAGACGACACATTCAACAACGATCAGGCAATGACCTTCTACGCTAAGGCAGCGTCAACCCACCACCGTGGCTAGCTGCTCCATCCATTACCATTACCCCCCCCCCCTCCCACACCCCCATCTTCAACCGCAAGTAACTCCAAGGACAACAGGAACTGAACACTCCTACAGTTATTAAATACTAACAATCTATTCTATTCTATAATAATCATTAACTTAAATTTAATTCTTAATCACAATATCTGACAATGTACATATATCGTTAGGGCCCTTATGTGCCAACACAGGAAATTTACTATTATATAATTTAGTAACGTATAATTAAGTATCAATTGTAAATATACTTTTGTTCAATAAAAAATCGTTGCAATCGTTTAAAAAAATCGATTAATTCATTCAGAGAAGGCAAACAAATTGTAGTTTAAGATTCGTTAATAAATAAAAGTTGTTTTCTATTAAAAATTATATTATTGTTCTTTTGTTTAATTCGCTAAGAGGGCAGTTAAGGTGCTCAAAGACAGAAGGCAGGTCAAAACACTATTGGTACAGCCAATCTGCAATTAAAACATGAAACAATCGAAAGTTGTGTAAAATTAAATAAGCTTGTTTTACAAATTTTTGTTAGCATGTAAGTAGTTGTATGATAATGATATGAAAAATGAATTAAAAATAAAAAAAAAAAAATTACAATCGAAAGCTGGGAGACTCGCCGTTGCTTTTTTGGTCGACGAGGCGAACCACACGGGAGTCTCAAGTGGGACTTCTAATTGCAAACAAATTTCTTTTAAAATGCAAACACTCTTAAGAAATCTGTAGTGAACCAGATTCGATTCAAAGGTAGAAATGAAAGCATAAGCAAACTCTGATGTCTGACAGTAATAAAACGACAGCGCAGTATTTCTTATCCAACCGCAGCGTATTTAGACTTTAGACTAAATACAAAAACATAAAAAGGATTAAGTGAAAGCCAACATCAACGGTAGCTGCAGGAGCGCTTGAAGCCAGTAACAATTTAAATTAACTTCATTTTACCATGGTAGCGAACCGGTGTTGTTATTTGGCCGTAGCTGAAAGGGATAAAAGCTCAGACCTGCATTCAATTTCCATGTTTGCATGTCTGCCCATGATAAATGATCCACCCATCGAGCGCGGATGATGTTACAGACTAAAGGGGATGAAAATACATGAATATTCCTTAAGCTAATAATAAATTGCCTTTAAGTAAATTTGTTATTTTTTCTTATGGCTGTGTAATCGTTGCGGATTTCCTTAAAGAACTAAACCCAGCAGAGCGTTATAAGGGTTAAGTACATGTAATGAGGTTGGGTACTTGCATAAGGCCAACGATTTAATGTAAAAACAATTTAAGGCGATACAAAATTGCTATAAGTTCATAGCGTCACATGTGTGTTACAACCAGATGAAAATGGATTAGATAGAGAAGAGTGCGTAAGAATGGGCAAGGTGTTAAAATACATTTTACCAGTTTCTATGAGATATGGACGATACCAGAATGTTCCTGGTTTACGATTTGATATATGAATTGCAGTGTTTCTTGCAGTAGCAGCAGGTGTAATAGATGATTGCTTGAGGGGAAAATTTAATTTTCACCATTTTCCTTTGTCAGGTTTTTAGGGAGAAAGAAAGGATGCAGCCAAGTAAACACTTCAAATGTAAAATGGCTTAGATAAATTGATAAGACTTTCCACTCTGGCAGTCATGACTTTTGTTATACATTTTCTACAGCTGAGTTCCTTCTGAGCAAAGCACAATGGAATAATATCAGTTTTAAGGACTTATTCAAGGTGTCGGTCGGTGTCATTCGTAACATGATGGTGATACACTGAGAGAGTACTACTACTCAAATTATTAGAAAGTGCATTGAACAGACAACTTAAAGAACTTGAGATGAAATTGCTTTTAGAAATTCGTTCGACATTCCCTTTACTGCTATGAAAAAGTAAGCAAGTAAGTAAGCAGATATACTAAGATATTATTCACTCCTTCCCTGTATGTCAATTATTAATAACAAAATAAATTTGAAAAGCAAGTTTGCTTTAATAATAAGTTCTACTCAGTGGCGGATCCAGGATTTGGGCATGGGGGGGGGGGGGGGGGGGCGTATTACTCAAAATTTAATTTATATATACGAGGTTTAGCAGATTCAATCAGAAATTATTTACATGATGTTGGCGTCGATTGCTCATATGTATGGCCAAGGATTCGACGGAACTTCGGCAATGAGTGTCCAAGACACAGGCTCATCTGAGATCGTATTTCCCCTGGCAATTCATGTACATTGCACGGCACATAGCTTTAGTTTGGCAGCATGCGAAGTGTCAGGAATCAAAAATGCGTTAGGAACTATCGGAGCGATTGAAGCATTTTTTCACTGGCCTAAAAGACAAGACGTTCTACGACAAGACATTTCAAAAATGACAAACAAAAGTGAGAAAAAAAACAAAAGTTGAAGTCTGTTTGTCCTTCCAGGTGGGCTTAGTCTCATGAAGCAGTTGGAACGTACGTTGAATTGCAACCGGCTGTAATTGAATCTGGAATCTGGAAGAAATAAAAACGTGGAAAGATCGAGATACTTCGCAAAATGCATTGCATCTTTTGACAGCGATTTCGACGGTTGAATTCCAAATCGCCTGTTACATTATGGAATCAGTTAATTCGATTGTTATGCCTTTGAGTCGGGAATTGCAACCTAAAAACCAAGATCTGGGTGAGGCTACTAGGCTGGCAGATGACGCTTTGAATGAATTTACGTACAAACGCAAAAACGCAGATTCAACTTTCCACGTTATTTATGAGCATGTTGCTAGAATTTCTTCTGAATACGAAATCACAGTGAAACTGCCACGCCGCGCGCCGTCGCCGACGCCGAGCCGTTGCAATCAACAAAAAAATCGTTGCTACGTTCAAGATCAAAGTATTGAAGACTACTACAGAATTTCTTTCTACATTCCGTTTCTTGATACGTTCATTTCTCAACTCAAAAGTCGGTTCTCGGAACACAATTTCACTTACCAAAGTTTCGGGCAACTGTTTCTTAAACAAAATTTAACGAAAAGAAATACGCTGACCTCTAAACATTTTACGAAGATATATCAGATTGTTCGAAAGAAAATTTTCTGTCAGAAGTCAAGATGTGGAGACAACGAATCCAGGGCCAGAACATCCAAAATGCGCTTGATGCTTTACTGGTTAGTATCTTTCGATCAAAAATTAACTTGTTAAAAAATATTATATGTGACGCGATCCGAGAAAAGGCACCTTTTAGGCAAAAGTGAAAGCTTACACAGCACGCTCTGAAAGGCGCTGATGTACAATTCAAACCCATCTAAAAAATCGTCTCTCTGAATTTATAATTTGCGAAATAATGTTACAATTTCTGATTGCGCTTCGTGAATGTTCAGTAAAAGTACTTGTGTAATCAGTCATGATCCAACAACCGATTTTTTTGTATAGTAACTCCCTTTTATCAGATCGAGTCACATATGTATGCAAACATCAATCTGACGATATTTTTCGGGTTATCAATAGCAAGTCGTTCAAGAATGTCGATTATATTTTTATAATCAATAAAGTTCTTGAATTTTTAAAGCAATAATATTACTTCTGCTTTACTTTTTTGTCTTGCTCATGCTATATTTTTCCTTCCCGCAACGAAATTTGAACATTAGGAGCCGATAAATGTTACAAATAACATATTTTTTATCCCGATTGGGGGGGGGGGTCCGGACCCGAACCCCCACCCCCGTGGATCCGCCTATGGTTCTACTTATACACAAAGCTACCGTACACCCCTGAGACTAGCTCATCTCAAGCTCAAAAGCTTTCAGGTTCTTCCGGTGTTGGTAAAATTATTTAGGCATGTATCAATAAGTACACTGAGAAAAGTGAACTATGAATAAATTGAAAAGAAGCCTATTTGATTGTATGTTCAAAATGTTGAAATAGAATCTTATTGAATCTTAATTCAAATCAGTTTGAACACAAAAAAAAACTTATTTTAAACTAAGTCCTGTTTAAATGAAAAACATTTATGTTTGACTTTTAGATCGGAAACACTATACATGTGCATAAAAATGAACGAGTTTGATTTTTTACCACTCTGTTTGATTGTCTGATTTACTAAACATGGTATGAACTTGTACGAGTTAGGTTCAAATATGACAGAGTTTGCATAATTAAGCTAACAATAAAAGTGAACTGAATATGTTACATTCAAACTTAAACCTTTTTAAAATAAACTCAAAAGAAGTACCTACTACGCACTGAATTGTATGCACCTAATAAACATCAGAGAAATCACAAACAAAAACAGCATCGGAAAAGTATTCCGATCCTTTTTCACCCCATGTTGGCAAAGTATACACATCGGTTCGCCACTACTCGATGTATTGTGTGTGTGTGTGTGTGTAGGCACATACCATTTTCTATACAACCCTTCATTTAACATGAAATGAACATGTAGTAGTTTACCTTAAATATGAAAACAGTTCAAGTGAACTGATCATGTTAGGTTCAAACTCGAGCATATGTGAAAAAAACTCAAATGAAGTAAACTTAAGACTAGAAACGGTAAATTTTTCGTATCGTCTCGTTGCTGTCGTCAAAAGTTATTTCAAGTAATTTCGCTGTGGCAATCGGGAGTGTTTAAGAGTGTTTAAGAGGATACAAATTGTAATTGTGATTTGTGAGCAGTGATTCCAGTTTTTTAAGTTAAATTTGTTTTGTTTTGTTCACAAAATTGTGAAATAATAAAAGTAGTGGACGACGGATTACAACTAGATGACAGTTTCAATATTACTACTGCAGACCAAAGCAATATTTCTAATATTTTCATAATTGATCCTGATCCGTATGCTGTGCTTCCAGAGTACAAGGGAATGTGGGATCTGTTGAAGGAGTGGAATCTTCTTACATTGTTCCCTACTTTTTGTGGTAAGTTCTGTTTCGATTAATAAAAAAAAAAACAGTTTCCTAGGCTTCGTTAAAACATAATTTCCAAATCTATGTATATATCTATAATTAATTTTTCTAGAAGCCGAAATAACACTCGAAAGATTTCAATATCTTTGTCCAGAGGACATAAAAGACCTCGTCCCGAAAGTGGGTCCCAGAGCTGAGTTCCAAGAAAAACTTTTGATTTGGAAGAAACAAAAGGTAAATGAAGAAACCTCAGATATGGCAGTTCGAATTTTTAACTTTTCCGTCTTTAATTTTTTTTTTTTTAAGTTTAACATCGATGATAGGACGATATCGCTAGACAGCAAGATTTCCAACTGGATGAACAGCACACATTCTCAAGGAACATCGGGTACCTACGTGAGCATCGCAGTTATTAACAGTTATGACATGCTCAAAATGCTCATATAAATGCCAACGAATTCTAGAAAACCGTAAAAAGTTATTGAAATTGTTAAGTAAAAGATTTTGTCCACTATTTTTAAAACAGTTGAGCATAGTAATTTTTTCTATAAAAAGAACGTCAGAATAAATGTATAGAAAAAATAAAATATTTTTTTATTTGAATGGAATAGAGTTTAATGAAATCAAACTTATGAATCGTTGAAAGAACTACATTTGTGGTTAATAAAGCTGACTTTGAGGTTGTTTGATTTGAACCGAAAAGTCTTTGACTTAAGCATGTAAATACTGCGAAAATACAAACATATTTCTGTTTGACACAACTTTGGATGAATTTAATAAGAATAAATAGAAAAAGTTTTTTCCAAATAAAAAATGAAGTTAATATAAACAGAATTCAGTTCAAATCAATTCAACCATAACTTAATAGATTCAAATTCAAATTAAACTCAAAACCAATCCATGCCAAATCGTGTGCGTTTGAGTTTGATTTTAATATGAATCTGTTTTATATTTTTCTCAGTGTATGTGCGATCATTTGGGATAAAAATTTAGGTACTTTGATGAAAGAATTCTTGATGCAAAATTTGCTAGCCCACTATTTTGAAAATCATATTAAACAGAAAATCGGTTACTGAACTTTTCTTCGATATTCTATTCACGGTAGTCTTCTTCAACTTGATTATTGTCGAAATATACTTACTAGCTCAGGTGGGCATTATAGTTCGGAGTGAACATGAGGCGGCTCAACCAACATCTATTGGACAACGTCTTTGATATCTGGCGGTTCTATCCAGTTTTGAACTTTAAGTCGGTAGACTCGTGTTTTGTGTTTTTTTTTATGTTATGGGAACACAAGTGAAAGAGTTGTTTGATGAAGCTCAATTGCTTAAGAAACAGAGGGCTTGATGTTGTCACTTACTGAAACTTCTTTAAAAGCTGTACGATTGGAAAAATCACAAAGTGTTCTCCGCTAGTTGAAAATGTGTTGCCCACATTGGTCTTCAAGGCTTTATTTGTAAAGCTAAAAAAAAGTTTTTTTTTTAAGTGTTCGAAATTTTATAAAATATTTCAACAACAAAAATCATTTAACGGAAAAAAAGAGAAACTATTAAGCTTACCCTGGCACATCAGCATTTTCTATTTCTTTTTTATTTCCTTCTTCGTATACACACGGACAACGGCAGTGCCGGATTTACTTTTTTAGGGCCCATAGGCGGAATTTTCGTGGGGGCCCCTTTAAGATGAAATTTTTTTATATAAACAGGAAAATGACCATTTCATTTTCTTCCATCTCTTAGGGAAATAGCAGTTGTTGATGCAGTTGTTGAATATGATTGCCAGGAATAGCATCAGGACTTGGGGGAACCTTCTTATGATGTAGTTGGAGATCATGTCGGGTCTGGTTGATTTTTTAGGTCGTCCACCGTGAATCATTTCAACTACTTCTGGATTTGTGAAGTTTTCTGCAGGTACCGGGTCATTTGCAAGGTTATTATTGTTGACATTGATGACTTGAGTGTCCGTTTGCTGCAGTTGTCTTAGAGTTGCCTCAACTTCTTCGATAAGCCCTGGATCGTTGCGTGGTTTTGGAACAAAGTTTTCCTTGAAAAAATTGGCAAACGCATCTGCTTTCTCTTGGGTTGTCTCGACTTCTCCTTGTCCAGTGCTTATTTTTTCTGGCATCTTTGGTTTTTTCCCGATGATGTTGTTGATGGCTTTGAATGCGTCGGGTCCAGGCTTGATGTTCTGCAGCCTATGTTGGAACTGGCTGTTGTTGTGATATTGAAGAGCGTTCCTCAGCATGATGTGGGTGCATTGAAACTCACTCTTCACCATTTGGTAGGTGTTGCTCACGGTATTCCAATCTCTTTGCTGAATCCCTTGCAGTTTCTTCCTCAGCCTTTGGTGGTGTTCGTATAGCCGCACAATTCCTTCTGGGAGGTGCTGGTATCTGTCTCTGGATGTTCTCGGTCTCTTCTGTTCATCTCAGGCGTTTGTTATTATGCCCTCCATTGATTTAATAGCCTCATCGATCTCGTCGTTGGAGAGGTTCCTGTTTGCTTTCGGCAAAGTGATTGTTTCCTCGATCCTTCTTTGGAAATCTTCAGTATTAAAGCGGCTGTAGTTGATGTACTCCTCACCTGTCGTCGGACTAATCGAGATGATCGGCCTGTTAAGGTTGATTCGAAGTTCTATCGCTTCGTGGTCTGCATCCGATAACAATGCTCTGCAGGTGAAGTTCTGTAGTTCCGGAACTATGTCTACTAGGTTGGAGGTAACCAAAAAGAAGTCCAGCCAGGATGGTGTTCTGGAGAAGGTTGGCTTCGGCTGGGATACCACAGTGAATTAGTGATTTCCGGTGTCTTTATCGAGCCATTTGACCAAAGTGTTTCCAGCATCTGTTGAGGTAGTGTCGAACCATTGTGGGTGTCGGGCATTGAAGTCTCCTCCTATGAGTCCATACGTGTGTTGAGCGGTGATGGTTCTGAAAATAGAGAGATCGTGATTAATATCGTTCTTGTTGGCGCTGCAGTTGTTGTAGATACTGAAGACAACCAATGAGTCACTATTTTCGACTTCAATGGCTACAGCTGTAGCTTCGAAGGCTTTAAGACCAGGAACCATGACTTAGGAGGCTTTTATGTTCTTTTTTACAAGGAGCGCGGTGCCTCTTTTGCCTGGAAGCTTGTTTGTCCTGAATGTGTTGTAGCCATTGAAGTCGATGTTGTTCCTTTTTGTAACGTTGGTTTCGCTGATGAGAACCAGGTCCGGTGAGTGCTTTTTTAGGAAGAGGTGAAATGACGTTCTTTTTAATACACTATACAATGAGTTAACATTGTACGTGATTATTTGTAGCCGGTTTATGCGCTGCATAAATCAAAGATAAAGGCGGCCAGAGCCACGGACTTCTTTTCCTTTATTAGTGAGGCGTAGTTGGATGGAACGGCAAAGCGGGCTTTCTTGGTGGCTGTTTCCATATCAGTTCCAAAGTGTTCCTTTACTTCCTCGTCTAAAATTGGTTTTTTGTGGGTATTTTGCTCCTTTGGTGACGGTTTCCTAGTCTGCGTCGTTGGTTGCTGTGTCTTTGCACCTATAGCTTGTTGTTTTTTGGGGAGTGTGCTTTCCGTGCCTCCTCGCTTGATCATGGCTGCGAAGCTAAGTGTTGGCTTCGTATGGTTACATATTGACTGGGTCCGGAACTCCTGTTGTTGCTTCCTCTCGGCTTCAGCTTTAATTTTTTTTTTCCTTCGGTGCAAGTAGGACCTTGCATCGGAGGTAGTTTGCTGGGTGACCGAACTCCTTGCAGTTGGCACAGTACACTTTCTGGTCCTTATCTTTGCGTTTGCACTCACCGGGATTGTGGTTTTCGTTGCATTTCACGCAGACGTAGTTCATGCGGCAGTTAGTGGCCACATGACCAAATCTCTGGCAGTTTTTGCACTGAACGATGTTGTTGTTTTTTAGCCGCTCCCAGTGTACCTTTTGGTTGAGGATCCTTGTTTTTGTATATACATCCGCTACGACACAGGTTTTGTTTACTTCAACCACAAACGAGTTGAAGGTTTTGTTCTTGGCTTTCCTTGAACGGAAGACCGTGACTTTGGACGCTGGAATACCTTCTACTTGGAGCTTATCCTGTACTTCGATGGTTGAATATGAGTGATGGATACCTTTCAGTAGTAGGAGCACCTTCCTATCTTAACGAGGTAGAATGTATTATTCTGAACATTCCTGGTTTTTAAGAACGTGGCGTTCGATAAATCAGTTTAGTAGCTCTTGGTTACGGGGGTTTCTGTACTCTGGTTTGCCGATTATTTATTTATAAACATTTACACGCTGGGCTACGTGGTTTACTGCACTCTAGTTTACAGCTCAAGTTTTTATTAATTATTAATAAATATTCGCGAGCTGGGCTACGTGGGTTACGGCACTCTGGTTAGCAAAATATAATTATAAACAATCTCACGAGCTGGACTACGTGGGTTACTGTACTTTGGTTTGCAGTATTCTATATTTTTAAATAATTTTTCTAAAAAAAATTTCAATTTGTGGGGGCCCCATATTTTGTGGGGGCCCCTAGGCGCCGCCTAGTCCGCCTATATGGTGAATCCGGCTCTGGACAACGGTAACTAACCCCAACTTAGTCTTACTGGGGGCCCAGCGAGTCCTTGTTGATCACTATGCATAAGCAGATTATTGTAGGGACCGTCCGGTTCCTCTTACTTTGCGAACTTCCAGTCTTTAGTAGGTTTCCGTATTGTATAATCTTAAGAACTATCTCTTAATACGCAATACTTGTGCGAGCTCTCTGTGTGCATTGGATGTTTTCCCCTGCCACATCTTTGAGTTTAACTCCTGCCCAGAGTCTCTATAGTCTGCTAACAATTAGTTTAAACAGATGATCTTTGCCATGAAAAGCGCTTTCTCGATTATTCGATCGGAACCGGCAGACAATTGTATAGGTCCGTCCATTTTCTCACAAAGGCAATGGTTGTGAGAAATGCGCTAGGACCCCGCTAGGGTTCCTCGCTCTATTGCGCCATCCCATTTACTTATTTTTGAACATTGAAGTTATTTTGAGTTATGTTGGTTAGAAAGATTTCTAAGCTGGATTGTTGAAGGGAACTTCTTACCACGACAAGGTGAACTAATAGACAACCGGCTTACCTTTCATGGATACTACCAATGGAACTGTTGAGACATTCATTCCTCATTCAGCACTAAAATTCTTACTATTGAACAGCCGACATGTAACAAAGTTTTATTATCGGCTTAAATCATCATCTGGGACCAATGCACAATGGCCCAAAAATGCGATTTGGAAGCAGATGTTTTGTGGGGGCATTGATTTGACTGTGCCCCAACTTCCGCCAAGCGAAGTAAACAATTACCTCAAATCATCTAATCTGTGAATATATGGGAAGAAACTTCGGATTGCAGCGAACATATCTAAGAGTTGCATTGCTGTACTATTCATCTGCTCAAGATTTCTCCAAGCAATTGCGAAATATCGTTAAAGGCCGTGTTACTGTCGACGAATCGAGGGCATTGATTTTCATAACGCCAAATTTTTAGAATTTTGTCTCATCGAAAGACGCTCTTATCGACGAAGAATTTCCAAACATCTTTGCTAGTCACAAAAACAGCGAATAGTTAAGTTAGCGAGTTACTTTACGCGGCTAAAGATAAAGATTAAACTTTGTTAATCAGAATTAAATCAAAAAAAGCTTTGACTTTTTAATTTAAAAACAAAAATGTAGAAAAAATATTGTACAAATTTTTGATTTAATATTTAAATGTAATTAAATAATTTTTCGTCGCAGATATCACGATTGTGTTTAAAAAAATCTATTCATTATTGACTTATCTACAGCGACACGTGACTATTTGAAGAAGTTCATTACGAATATTTTGGGAGGAAACACAAATTTTTCCATCTCCTATACAAATTGTATGGGAGGTCAAAACAGCCATTTTACAATATCTACTTTGAATAGAGTTTCAAATCACCCCAGTAGAGAGAGCAAATCTCTGATTTAGCTAATTTTCTTGCTGAAATAAGCTAAGCCTAGGCACTCAATTTGATGTGTCCCAAACAAAGTTCTTGTGGTTAATAGATTTTGTGAAAAATAAGCAAAAAAAAGAAAGTTAGTTAAAAAACACTATCGACAGTTTTTCATATACTATTGATGTATTCGATAGTTTTTTAGTATCGATAGCATCGATAGACTATCTATCAATGTTTAAAGAACACTAGGACGAACTAGGAGCTCATTGGAGTACTCAGGATCAGGGATGTTGCAGATCTCAATTTTTTCACATCCGCGAATGCGAATGCGGATGCGGATTACGGATACGCCCTTGTAGTGAATGTTTTGCCACAAAATCTGTTATTATTAATGAAATTATTAACAAGTTATAAATATCTGTTGCCAAGAGCTCATTACGGAGATGTTTTTAGACATTCGTAGTCCGAAATCGCTACGACGGGCCTCATGATAAGGGTGAATACCTTAAATTCTTCTCTATGAACATTTCACCATTTAAGAAGATTTTCATAAACATTGAGTCTTTTTTTAGCGCGGTAAGAAAGTAATTCCTTTTTGAGTACAGCTTCAGGACTACAATTTTTTGGCATTTCTTGTGTATCATCTTCACTTGATGAACACAACAACAAAAGCGTCGGATCTAAGTAAGTCTAGAAAATCCGCATTGAATAGTGCGTGTTGACTTGACCACACTTGTTGCTGAATTTCCACTCCAAAAAGAAAGAAAATGCTGTTCTTTGTATGTAGTTGCACGTTGGATTGTTTTATTTTATTTATGTAACAAAAAATGTTTCTCAAAAAAACGACTAAAGCCGGAAGGGTGAAACTTTTTAATTTTGAAGATAAAAAATTAAAAGAAAAAACTCACAAACGCACAAAAAATGGCTGAAGGCCCAAGAGAATATTTCTTAAAATGATGTTTCTAAGTTGCTGGTTGGTGAACGATTGATCAGTCGCTAAACGACCAATTAGAAGTGTTGAATGGTAAAAAACAAGTTTACTAGATTTTTCGAAATGTAGATGGGGAGTGGCACTGTTAACACTTGCACTGTTTACACTCCAGTTCAGAGTCGTGTGAACATTACCGCCCCCTTGGCGAGATGAGCAAAAAAAAAAAGTGAAAATCATAAATTGGCGATAAGTTTATAGGCAGAAGGCACAGTTTTACTATGGGTGGGACTATTTCTCCGTTTTGGGTCTTAAGTGTTGCGACTCTGACTCGACCATCGGAACCCGGGTGTATATTTATAACACGCCCTAGACGCCATTCGGTAGATGGCAGATTTTCGTTTTTAATGACCAAATCATTAACTTTAATGTTGGTCTGAGGTGTCTTCCATTTTTGTCAAAGCAGTCAAACACGCATGCATACCCTTTGGTCATACGACAATTTCGTGCGTTGAAACTCTTGATTATGAACGGACCCGCGAAGTCGATTCCAGTAAATGTGAACGGTGGAGAAAATGTAACTCTTTCTGGAAGTAGGGCAGCCATCATCTGCTGGCTTAAGTCTCTTTTGCTGGTTGCGCATATGGTGCAACGACGAATGCAAGACTTAACCAGAATTTGGAGTTTTGGTACCCAGAAACATTGCCTCGTTAATCGCACCATTAAAGAGTTGCCACCGTGCATTGAAATCTCATGAATGAATTGAACCAGGAGACAAGCAAAACGGGATTTAAAGGGTAGCATTATAGGATGACGTTCATTGTACGAGATGTCTGGGTTCGAGAGTCGTCCATTGACTCTAAGGAGCTTGTTTGAATCCAAAAATGGATTAAAGGACAAAATAGAACTTTTCTTTGAAACTGGCTTACCAGCTACAAGCAGAAAATATTCTGTAGAAAAATGAGCTTCTTGAGCCAATCGGATTAGACGAATTTTCAAAAACTCCGTTTCTTGTTGCGAGATGTCACGAGACTTGTATATGCTGGGTTGTTACTTTGAGATAGACCCAAAGAAGCGAAAAACATAGCACAATACGCGCATAGCGCGGGATAAAGTCGAAAAACGGTCAAGAAAATCTTCCGGATCTTGTTGAACTACAGATCCGGAAGATTTTCGTAAAAAAGTTGGTATTTTCTTCGGAGTGGTGGAGGGAAATGTTTGTCAGTCCCACTAGAGGACTTTGAAAAATTGGCTGGACCACCAACGAGGAAACCTCTTTCTGTTCGAGATCTTCAGTACGTGGAGCGTCTGGTAATGCCGCCGGCCATTGAGAGGCTGCTTCACAGAGCCATGATGGGCCCCGCCATCACATACGATTCTGCTTCAGATCGGGTGTAATCTCGAGTGGCAAAGTCCGCGGGATTTTCGGCAGATCTGACTTGCTTCCATACTGCGTTGCCGATATTGTCTTGTAGTTCACTGGTACGGTTTGCAACAAAGGTTTTCCAAACGCACGGAGGTTTTTTGAGTCAGGCCAAAACTATGGATGAATCCGTCCATAAAAAAATTTGATATGCATGGAAAATTGGGTAAGTAAAATTTAATCCTCCACACAGCTCAAGCGGTAAAGAGACCGACTTTAAAGGAGCAACTTTGGACTTCGCATACATCAAGTAGGAGGTTGCTTCTCCATTAGGGTGACTTGCACGTATATAAAGCGCTGCCGCATATGCTTTCTCGGATGAGTCAAAAAACCAAGAAACCAAGAAAATGAATCTTCACAGTGGGGGAATATTCAATCCAACGCGGTATTTCTATAACCCGTATTTCAGGTAACGAATCTGCAAACTCCTTCCAAGTGGCAAATGATTCAGGGCTGATACGCTCGTCCCACTCAGTGTGCTCCGCCCAAATTCGCTGCATCAGGGTTTTGGCAATTATCACTACGGGGGTGTTTGGACCCCGGATCAGGAGCAGGATCGAAAAAACGAGCAATTTGAGAGAAGACCTCTCTTTTTGTCGGATTTGTCGACAGTGGAATGCGTTGTGTGTTGAAGTAAAAATTGTCTCCTTTGGCATTCCATCGTACCCCTAATGTTTTTGTGGTGCTCTCAGCATCGAGCTTCAGGAAACTTTCGTTCAGCACATGTTCTGGTGGCAAATGGTTAAGTAGGAACGAAGACGAATTTGCGGTCCACTTACGTAGTGGAAACCCAGCTGAGTTAAGCAACGTTATAAGTTCGATCTGTGCATATCTAGCTGAACTAAGAGAATGACCAACAGATAGAACATCATCGACATAGAACTCCGATTGTATGATTCAAGACGCTAGGGGGTACTTGGTTCTGCCTTCTTTTGCCAGTTGCAAGAGGGTGCGGATGGCCAAATATGGTGCACAATTTACACCAAAAGTGACGGTTTGAAGTTCAAAGTCTTCGATTTCGGACTCTGGGGAACTGCGAAAGTGGATTCGTTGAAATTGAGTGTCTCGATGGTCGACCAAGATTTGACGGTACATTTTCTCAATGTCCGCATTGGCCCTGGATACAACAAATCGTTTAAGCTTACCCTATTCGATGAAGATTGAGACGCATTAAAAACAACTCTCACTTTGGTGGTCGTGCTTTCAGGCTTTATGACCGCATGGTGTGGCCGTGGTGCAGTGTTAGAGTGTTTAATAGATAGGCCGGACGCGAATTTTATTCTTTTTATTCCTCCGGGATAAAAAAATTGGAAAAGAAAAACTTGGTTTCAATTTTAGATTTATTTGAATTGATCTTCACTTAAAGACTATTACACAAGACTTGATACACAAAACTAGACTGACTTGCTTAATTCTAAGAAACCTCTTTTATATCAGAAAGATGTGCATAAGCAGCAACTCCACTTATACATACATATGGAACTCTTGCATAGATTCATATCGTCATCTTTGGTGACAATTATGTTCTTTGTTTACTTTACATTAATATTTTTATGACATCCCTCTTGGTGTCGATTAATTTGGTTTAGAAATGCAAAGTGCATTTCTTTGTTTCGGATTTTATAGCATTTCTTTGTTTAGGATTTTATAGCATTTCTTTGTTTAGGATTTTATAGTATTTGTTAATTGGTTTAAGTTTACTCAAGCAAATATGCTTGGTACTTCTTTGTTAATTGAATTGGGGATCAATTCTATAACTCTTCCCCCCTTTGATTTTTGTTTCTCCTGGAACAATTTCTTATATAGGATTACAACAATGGTGCAAATTATTACAATTAGAAATCCGTTAATACCAAAATGAATGTGCGATTCTTGAGAGACTTTTTCTATTATTTTCTTAATATTTTCAATTTTCGGCAAATTATAATCTTCGACTTTTAGATCCATATTAGTCAAGTTAAATGTGTCTTCAATAAAGATATTAATTGGTTGGCTGACAATTGGGATTTTGTTTACATAAGCTGTATCTTCTATTTGTATGTTACAATTTTCGAAATGAATTAAAACATTTCTTTTGATTTGAATTGTTTTTCTCTCATCACAAGAATTGTTGATTTTATAATTACTATTTTTGACAATTAGAGTTCCTTTTTTAAGTTCCTTTACAAAATTTACATTAGTGTTTTTTCTCTTTAAACAATTGTTTTTATTTATGCAACTAATATGAGGTTTTAAATGCCTTAGTTCCTTATTTTCAATGTACTCATAAAAAGTTTCATTTATCTTTTTTATATTTTTATCACTTATATCTAGTTCCATATTTTCCTCATTGGGTATGGAAGTTATAAAATATTTATCAAAATTATAGACTTTATCTGGGATTTGAATTATAAAAATTAAAAAGTCGTTATCATATTCGCTTAAGGAGAGTTTGATATTTCTTAATTTGAACAAATCTATATTATAATATTCAATTTCTTCTGCGGTTAATAGGCTATCCGTCATTATCTGTAGCTTACTTGCTAGTACTATTCTTTGGATTTTTTCAATAATATATTTTATCTTGTTTATTCTTCTGGCAAATTCTAGGAAATTGATTTTTTTTTCTATTAATTTTAGTGCTTTTGAAAGACCAGCTGTGTTATTTATTTTCACATCAATTAAGTTTTTTACCGTTTCTATTTCTATTTGAAATCTGCTATTTATATTCACTTGTTTATTATTGTTCATTATTAATTTATGGCTGTTTAGGCTAAGAGCTTCTAATTTTTCTTCTATTTCTACTTTGTCTTCATCATCCATAGTTCCGAACAGAAAGTTTGAAAATCTACCACCAATGTTAATTAAACTTCTTGTTTTCCTAGAATAGTTCTTATGACTTTTTATACTTTTTAGTTCTTCTTGAACAAGGAGTAGTTCGCTATCTATTTCCACTGTAAATCTTAAGTCATCAGGAGATTTCACTATACAATTCTTATGCTGTGACCACTGTGTTTTTGTTTTTTAAAGAAGTGAATTAATTTCCGTTAAGTTAATTACATGTAAGATTGAATGGAATTTGTTGACTATTTTAACTTCATCAAATTTTATAATGGCGTAACCGTTATTGTTCACTATTTCTTCAATTATTATTTTTCCGTTTACTAGGCTTACAAGAGCCACAAAAAACACTATAGAACTTTTCATATTTTTGCGTCTTATTCGTTCTGCGTTTGAATCTAAACTAAATTTCTTTCTATCGGCCTATGTTTGAATCTGCTCAAAGCTTTTCTATCGAATCAATCTGTCTGTTTGTTTTCTTTCTTATTTATCTTATTTTTTTTATTTATCTGACTCGCTTTTATTAAGTGGTCTTGGTTTGTATGTTTACTTTTTCTTTCCCTTTGAATGTTCTTTGTATGTTGATTGTCGAGTTTATTATACTTGTATCTTGGTGCTGTCTTATGACGGTCTGTTCTTGAATTTCTTACAAAGCCTTCTGTTCGATTTTCAACGTAGTCTTGCCTGTTATTATTTAATTTGTTTATTATTTTCTTCTTCTTTGTTACCATAAAAGCAAAAAGTTTCTTTTTGTCTACATTTCCTTTCTGTATGTCATAAGGTCTTTCCCTAGTAGTAGAGTGAATAGAATTGTTGTAAAAAATAATAGCTTTATGAACGATTACTCGAGTCTCATGTATGCTTGGATTCATTTTTCCGTTAAGGAGTGCTCTTATTTTTTCAGCTAAAGTTCTATGAAATACTTCAATATCTGAATTCCCTGTATGACTATTTGGTTTAGTGAAGTGCACTTCTATGTTCAGGTCTTCTAGCAATTTGATTATTCTTGGAAAGTTGAATTCATTGTCCATTACAATTCTTTTTGGTTTATTGTTTGTAGCTACTAACTGTAAGATGGTTTCTTCTAAAGTTTCATGAGAAACATTAGGAACGTATGTAGCAGTAGCAAGTTTACTAAATTTATCAATTGAGGTCAAATATTTTGTTTTATTGATACAGTAAATATCAAGATGAACTATTTCATTAATATCTTCTGGGGTTTCTGTCAAATAGAATTTATTTTTGATCGGCTTTCTATCATACTTAGATTGTTTGCATATGTTACAACTATTGATTACGTCATTGATTAGTTCTTTTAACTTTTTAAAGTAAATTTTTGTTCTAAGCCCCATATAATTTTCTTCAATTCCCGAATGCCCTGTTTCTTTTTCATGATATAATTTAATTTGTTTAATTGCTTCTTCTTCTGTTTCCAAGTCTTTAGCTAAATAAACGCATTTATAAAATTTTATTCTAGTTCCGAATAACTCTATTAGTTTTTGTTGAAATGTATTGTATTCATTATCGTTTAATTCAGTGTAAATTCCTGTATTCACTTTTTCTATCAATGGTATTATAAGCTCGTTAAAAGTTTCTTTATTTATTTCATTTATTCCTACTTCTATCCTATTGTATTTTGAATTCTTTTCAATCCCATTTCCTACTTTTAATATTATCTGTTGTTTGAATATGTTAACAGCGCTTTCTTTAATTGGAAAGTGATCATTAACTTCTTCTTCCTGTGAATGTATTGTAGGTATAAGTGAATCTTGTTCTAACACGTTTATGTCCTCTATCTCTTTAATTTCTCTACTTAAGAAATCTGCTACCGTGTTACTTGTACCTTTCAAATATTCGATTTGCATATCATATTCTCCTAGTTGGAGTATCCATCTTTGTAATCGAGGAGAAATATCTCTACCTAAATTCTTTGTCTGGAGCCGTTTCAGAGGTTGGTGATCTGTTTTAAGATCGAATCGTCTACCATAAAGATATGGTCGCAAATATTTGACTGACCAAACTATAGCTAGTAATTCTTTTTCTGTTGTGCTATAATTCCTTTCATGTTGGTTGAGGGTTCGACTGATAAATGTAATGGGGTGCCCTTTCTGTGTTAACACTGCTCCTATAGCGTAATTGGATGCATCTGTTACTGAGACGAATTTCTCGTTAAAATCAGGATATGCAAGTACTGGTTCTGTTTGAAGTGCAGTTTTTAATTCTTGATATGCTTTTATATAATTTAAATCATTTTTATCAATTTTCATATCTTTCTTTAAATATTTAGTAATGGGTTGAGCGATTTTTGCATAGTCTTTAATAAATTTTCTATAATAACCTGTTATACCCAAGAATGATTTAATTTCTTTAACTGTTGAGGGAAGCTGTATTTTATCTATCGCTTCGATTTTATCTAAGTTAGGCTTTACACCTTTATCTGTTATTGTGTGTCCTAAAAATTGTGTTTCTCTTTTGAGGAAATTACATTTATCTATCTGTACTTTGAGGTTATATTGTTTAAGTCGCTGAAAAACTAGACGTAAATTAATTATATGTTCTTTTAATGAAGTACTGAAAATTAATATATCGTCAAGATATACTACACAAATTTTATAAATCAAACCATCTAAGACTTCATTCATCATTCTCTGAAAAGTAGCTGGAGCATTTTTCAAACCGAATGGCATTCTTAACCATTCATAATGACCATAAGGAGTTGAGAATGCTGTCTTCTCAGAATCAGTAGGATTCATTTTTATTTGATGGAAACCTTTGGCAAGGTCAAGGGTTGAAAAATATTGAGCTCTTCCTAACTTATCTAATATCTCGTCGATATTAGGTATGGGGTGTTTGAATTCTACTGTGTTTTCGTTCAATTTTCTGTAGTCGATTACCATACGCCATTTTTGTTCACTTGAATTGTCCATTTTCTTTGGAACTACCCAAATAGGTGCATTATATGGCGAAACACTTTTTCTTATTATACCTTGTTGCAATAAATCTTTAACTTGACGTTCTATTTCTTTTTCATGAATTTTAGGATACCTATATATCTTACTAAATATTGGGCTATCATGTTCTGTTCTAATGCTATGCATAGTTTGTGTTGTGGATGTCAATTTATCACCCTCTTTATAAAACATGTTTTTATTTTCATCCACAAATCTTCTTAACTCGTTCTTCTCTTCGAAATTCAAATTCTCATCTACTAATTGGCTCATTTGCGTTGAGTTGCAATATTCGAGAGCATGAATTTCTTCATATTCATATGGACACACCTTTAAAACGTTTTTTATTGTATAATTGTTAAAGAATGTTTTTCTTTGATTTATTTCTAAATATCCTTCCTTCATATTTAATGTTGCTCCTAAAGGCTTTAATAAATTCTGACCTATAATTCCTACAAATTTCTTATTTCTTATTTTCATTAACTTCCATGCCATAGTAGATTCATCTTCATTGAATTCTACTGGTACTTCAGTTATGATCTCAAATTTTATTATGTTTTCGTGATTTAATGATTTAACTTTTATTGGAACTTTCATTAAAGTTCGTGGAACTTCTAATAGTTGTGACTCATCAAGTATACTTGTTGTTGAGCCAGTATCTATCAAAATGCTAAGATTTTTATTATTTATTGTAAGTTTTAATATGGGAAGTGATTCTTCTTCCCGGCCCTGATAAAATTTACCTCTTCGTGTTTGATTTCTACATTATTTACATCCATAGGTTCTGGCATTGGATTTCTATTGTTATAGTTATTATTATGGTAATTATTTCTTTATTGCCCTGAATGGTTTGGTCTTTGGTTATTATTAAAATTTCTAAACTGTCCCTGATTATTATTATTAACGTTATTATAATATCTAAACTGTCCAGAACTGTGTCTCTGGTGATTGAAATTATTCCCAAAGTTGTGTTGAGGTGGAGGTCTTACATTAAAATTATTACTTGGTTTCTGGTTGAAATGTAATTTATTATTATTATTTTGGTGCACATTTTTAAAATTTCCTTGTTTATAATCCTTATTTAAATTTCTATGGCGTATGAGCAAGGTATACGCTTCTCTAATGTTTATAATATTTTGAGCTATAATTACGGATGCTTGATTGGCATTTAAGTTGTTAATAAATTTATTCATTACAATACTTTCATTGTTTACAGGGTTATAAATAACATTAGGTTCGAACTTACTTTTTTTGTTCAATTTTAACAGGATTTCTTCCGTCTGTTCAAATAGTTGTTGAAGATCGCTGGTGTTGATGCTGTGGAGATCTTGAAGAATTTGTTCGTATGTTTCACGAACTCCGAAGTCCTGGATTAGTGCCTCCTTTATAGTTGGCCAAGTTGGCATTAAAATTCTCCGTAGTGTGTTGATTGCCACTCCTTGTATTTTATTTCTTATGATGAGTGTTGCTATTGGTTGATTTTCTACACTCACAAAGGCATAGACATAATCTATATATTCGATGAATGAGATTACGTCCTCATCTGGACGACCCGAGAATGTCGGAATTTTTTCCAATCGCACCAATGGTACATTCTGGTCCGGTGCTACTTGAGCCATTTTATGTATTTTAGAGTCTTTTTTTTTTGTTTTTTTCTTTCACTGTTTTTGTCCTTTACGTAGACACTTTTCTAAGTTCGCTAATCTCTCTACGAGAATTCGTGTATTTCGTTGTGAACACTTTAGCGTTTATAAAGCATATAAAGAAATCTTTTTTTTTTTATTGAATTAATTACTTCAGTAATTAGTTTCACTTAAAAAAATTGTTTCGTCCATTAAAACACTTCAGTGCTGTTAATTTTCACAAAACACAATTTCACAATTTTGCTTTTGTTACGGAACAAAAAATTTTCTTGACCGCGAATTATGTCCTGGATTATTTTCGATAATCCTTTCAAAAATTCTACCGGTTAAATAATTTTTTCGGTTCGATCACTGAATCTCATCTATCGTTTAACTTCTTAGTGAGATCCTACCGACTGCGCCAATTTTATTCTTTTTATTCCTCCGGGATAAAAAAATTGGAAAAGAAAAACTTGGTTTCAATTTTAGATTTATTTGAATTGATCTTCACTTAAAGACTATTACACAAGACTTGATACACAAAACTAGACTGACTTGCTTAATTCTAAGAAACCTCTTTTATATCAGAAAGATGTGCATAAGCAGCAACTCCACTTATACATACATATGGAACTCTTGCATAGATTCATATCGTCATCTTTGGTGACAATTATGTTCTTTGTTTACTTTACATTAATATTTTTATGACATCCCTCTTGGTGTCGATTAATTTGGTTTAGAAATGCAAAGTGCATTTCTTTGTTTCGGATTTTATAGCATTTCTTTGTTTAGGATTTTATAGCATTTCTTTGTTTAGGATTTTATAGTATTTGTTAATTGGTTTAAGTTTACTCAAGCAAATATGCTTGGTACTTCTTTGTTAATTGAATTGGGGATCAATTCTATAACTCGCGTGGGTTCGAATCCCGCTCTGGGCATCTACTTTTCTTTCAGCCTCCTAGTTTCATATGGACGCTGCCCTTGAGGTTATATATGTGAAATTAACAACTTATTTCCAACTATTGCAACACAAAAAAAGGGAAGGCTGCTACTCTGGTAGTACAATGAACCGGATATTAGGTCTGAGTTCTCCAGATTATCTTATATGCTCCTCTTAAAAAAAAAAAAAATTGTGTGGCAGATAGAACGAGTTTACTTGACCTTTGGCAACTTTCTCCATCGGAGACGCTTTCCGCATATGACCAAGGGTGAGGTATTCAGAAATAACGCTTGAATATTGAGTCTTGAGATCCGCCTTCATGGCTAACGATCTTTCGACTCTTGAGAACTGCCTTAATGCGATGTGCCTAGAGAACCCTAACTTGCCCCTTGACGATTGTGCCTTGAACGGCAGACGAACAACATACCTCCCATCCAAACGTCTCGAAGTTGCGTTTTTATATAGCTCAACACAGTAGCAGTCCTCTGTTGACCGAATGACTCTGGACGGCAGTTCCTCGAGCTCTCAAGATTTTCGTAGTTGAGTATCCAAATTGGAAGTACTCAAACTAGTCGGTACTAAGAACGTATTGAACGATTGGAACGACTCCGGAACCGGTCCGGACAGTATCCACCCGAACATTGTGTTGTGAGCCACCAGCGAATCTGCGACAAGTTCGAGGCCGATCCTTATGATCGATGGGTATAAATCCGCACCGATCAGCAGATCAACCTGGGACGATTTATTAAACGTGGCCGCGAAAAAGGTTGGGATCAATGACACAAAACGATGAACTTGGCAGGTTGTTCGTCAACGATCTAAGCACAATGGCCTGAGCGGAAATGGTGATCTGGGTTCCATCTAAGCACGTGATTGCAAACGAACAGAGTTTTTTCGACGTTATGGCAATATTACCACTGATTCCAGAAATAGTTGTGTTCTTATCTTAAATTCAAAAACGTTCGTTGTCAAGTGCAGACGTGTTTTTAATCCGCTCCCTTTATTGAGTCTTTTCTTGTATTCGTCATTTCCCATTCAAATCAATCAACTCATATTTTGCAAAATGACCAAGTGCAACGCGTGCAATATTAACCTGGCTACCGATAATAGCATGCCCCAATTAACGTGCGGTGGTTTGTGCGGTAGGCTTTTTCACCCAACATGTGCTGGTCTGAGCAAACGTTCGCTGATCCACTTTAGCGAATATAGTTCCCGGTTCGTGTTTTTTTGTGATGAATGCAGGGAAATATCTTTGTCCCACATTTTAAAAGCTATCAAATTTAACAATGACTCGTGCAGTGATGAAATAAATAAAAATAATGATAAGTGTCGGCAAATTTTGAATGAAATGGGCAAATTTGATGACCTTATTAACTCAAACGATGAAATTCACTGCCGCCTCTCTGAACTGACCCGCGCAATAAACAATAATTCAAGTGATTTAAATAAAAAAATTGTCAATACTAATGATACCTTTGATGAGATCATTTCGGTCAAATCTTCTCTTCAAAATATGAAAAAAGACATTATCTCGGCAATTTCTAAAATAAATCTTGATGGACAATTTACTACTCTTCGGGATGAACTACTCCGATCGGGTAACAATATAATGGATTCTATCAATTCCCTTAAGCCTCTCCAACCTGATGATGCCTCATTTTCATCACTAATTGACGACCGACGCCTTAAAACACCTCTCCAATTTTTCGGTTGATCTCGTGATGACCATGGACACCGTCAAAGAGCTGATAGATAGTGTGAGAGCATCTAAAAGCTTACGTCAACCTTCCCCTCACCACACGTTGCCGAACGACAATGTGCCCTCGTGCTCGTTTAATGTTTCCTTACATGATGAGCTACAATTTTGTTCCCCGGTCAAAAATCGCAATGAAGTGGTAATCGCTGCTGTAAACGAATCTCACCTCCATAATACAACTTCATCATCTTTACCCCCCATAAATACCGATCCTGTGTTACAACCATCTTCTTGTAGCTTACCTCCCTCTACACCACTTGTATCAAAATTTGTGACCACCTGGACTAAAGCCGAATGGAGTAGCAGACTTAACAAGCTAAAAAATACCAACACAATTGCCCTTCTCTTGAGAAACACTCCTCGCAAAGCCAACAAACTTTGGATACGTGATTTCTTCTCCAGAACGTACTCTATATCGGTTACTGATTCCAGACGTGCAGCGAAACGGAGTTTTATAATCAACATTCCTGGGAAATACGAATGGTTATTTTCTTTCCCCGATGGAAGCTTAAAACTTGGTGATATGACCCTATCGTTGTGGATGGAAGACCCTCGGCCCGAAAAATCAGCAGAAGCGTCGACACATAACTGGAGCTTTAAAACAAATATTTTCCCAAATTTCTCCTTTTCTCTCAATAATTTTAAAAACAATCCTTATCCTCCTAAGCCCCACACACTTCCTGCTAGACCTATGCCCAAGCCCCACATATCTCAAAAATCTATAATTCAGCCCAAACTCTTACCCAAGTCCCAACACAACCCCAGACTGTCCTTACAGCAACCCGCAGTCCAACAGAAACGTGCTCATCAACGGGTATCCTTCAATACTAACCCTGATTCCCAATCCCCTCTCTCAAATAATTTCGACCAAACAAAATCCCCCCCTGTTCCTAGTTTCAATCTCACCTCAGGAGCTAAATACCCTAATTTTATAAGCTCTCATATTTTAAACCCAAGCCCATCTCAACCACCACTCGAATCTCGCTCTACTTTCGATCCTCTTTTACCTCCTAATGTCAAACTAACGCAACAGTCCCTCATTGAATCTACCGAGTCCCGCTATGCTCTTTCAAAACTTAGAGATAGTAAGGTGTTTGACAACATTCGTCTATTCCTAGCTTATCTTCACGATAAACCAGACGATATGTGTGAAGACGGTAAAACGAAAAGCTATGTACTAGCGTCTATTCAAAAGGAAGGACTTCCTTCTGATCCTAAACACCTAAGGCAGCTCTACAATAAATACCACGAGCTCCTGAATATCTCTTCGGTGCAAGTCTCCAAAGATCTCTTAGCTTTCTCTCGGTACGTTCAATCCAAAAGAATCTCTTACCTGCAAAGAATCCGATCCGAAACTGAAAAGTTTTATCGCTCCTAACACTGAAAACAGTATTCCACCTTCTAATCACCACCCTCTTTCTTTTTATTACCAAAACGTAAGAGGTCTTCGTTCTAAAACTCACTCAGTGTACTTGCAGTCCCACAATCTTCCCTTTGATGTATTTGCACTTACTGAAACAAACCTTTCCCAGGACATCAAAAGCCAAGAGCTGTTTCCTTCGTTTTTCAATGTCTTTCGTGATGACGAACAACCTCATAGCGAACCCCCAAATAGAGGCGTCCTAATCGCTGTCCATAATAAATACGAATCTTCCTTCATTTCATCCTCCTCTTCCAAACTTCTTGACTACATCTCTATAAAACTTACATTCTCTAATCAGTCCATTTTCCTGATGTGTTTCTACATCCTTCCCGGCGAACCAACAGACTCGTACAAATTGGTTGTAGCTGCTATCGACAAAGTGCTTGACATCTCAGAAGCACAAGATGAGATAATTATTTTCGGTGACTTCAATCTCCCCTATCTTCAATGGAACACTTCAGAAGACCAATTTGCTTTCACTCCCTCACCCGTTTCCATCAAAGAATGTCTCTTTGTTGACGCGACGGTCTTACTGATTCAAGCCTTTCGCAAACGAGTGGTATTAAAAACTATATGGGCCGGCAACTTGATCTTATCTTCACTTCCGACCCCATTAACTCATATGTCTCAGAATCCTCATCCCCACTATCTACTATTGACAACTTTCACCCGCCTCTCACTCTCTCCTTTTTTATAACCTTACCTTTTCTTCTACCTAGCCCAAGTAAGTATTCGTTCAACTTTCATAAAGCTAACTTCAAGAAGATCAATGAAATTCTCTCTAATACCTCATTCGACTTTAAAAATCTTTCAATGAATGATGCAACTAGTTTGTTTTACGAGAAATTGTTGTACTGCATAAATCTTTATGTTCCCCTTTCGCGCGATAAGTCCTACTCAACATCCACTCCCTGGTACAATCATAAACTACGTGAGCTGCGAAACAAGAGAAATAAGCTCTGGAATAAATATCTACGCTCCTGTTCAGTTTTCGATTACTCTGATTACCTTGGAGTATTTTATAAGTTTTCCAACCTCAATGAAGCTCTTTACAATGACTTTACATCCACCACCCAAGCAAATCTAATTTCGGAGCCAAAATCGTTTTATAAGTTTATCAATTATAAAAAGAAAAATGATGGTTTCCCTCCGTCTTTTCACTACGATACCCAATCTTCCAACGAACCAACAACAATCGCAAATTTTTTTGCAAGTCACTTTAAATGTCTTTTGCTCAAAAAACCCCAGATCTAGACCAGACTTACTTTTCCTATCTTAGCCATTTCTCTACAGGGCCTTCTAATCTAAGCTTTAATCAGTCAACTGTTCTTAATGGTCTCCTCAAACTCAAAGACGAGTATAATCCAGGTCCAGATGGCATTCCTGCCATTTTGCTTAAAAAATGTTGTTCCTGTTTAGCCCTTCCCATCACTAACCTTTTCAAACTATCCCTTTCAAGTGGAGTTTTTCCGGACTTATGGAAAATATCCGTTATTTCACCTATCCATAAAAAAGGCCCCAAAAACCTAATTTCTAACTATAGACCCATAGCTAAACTCTCCCATATCCCTAAGCTTTTCGAAAGCATTCTGTATGAAATACTTTCCTTCCAGTGCAAATCAATGATATCCTCCAAGCAGCATGGTTTCTGTAAGGGAAGGTCTACAACTACTAATCTAGTTGAGTTTGTTTCCTTCTCTCTCTCTGCAATGGAAAAAGGAAACGAAGTAGACGTCATCACCACAGATTTTAGCAAAGCTTTTGACAAAATTTCTCACTCTGTAATCCTCTTTAAACTTTCTTTCCTCGGTTTTAGTCCTATCCTACTTAAATGGATCTCTTCATATCTTGACAACCGCCAATATAGAGTTCGTTTCCGTTCTACTCTTTCAGTTCCATTTGTGGCTACCTCCGGTGTGCCCCAAGGAAGCCATCTTGGACCCCTCTTTTTCATCCTGGCCATTAATGATGTCGAAAAGATCATCCAATATTCTTCTATCTCACTTTACGCTGATGACGCTAAAATTTTCAAAGTCATAACCTCCGATCGAGATTCTCTCCAGCTTCAAAATGACCTCGATTCATTCGTCTTTTGGTGTTCTAAAAACTTCCTTGAATTAAACATTGCCAAATGCGAGGCAATAACTTTTTCTCGTAAAAGTAATAAACCTCCCCCCAGGTCCTATCATCTTCAGAACCTTCCAATAAACCGTGTGCAGCTTATCCGAGATTTAGGAGTTCTCTGCGACGGCGAATTGAATTTTCGTTCTCATATTGACGAAGTAATATCAAGAGCTAATTCCGCCCTTGGTTTTATCAAGAGATGGTCCAAAGAGTTCCGCAACCCCCTTGTAACAAAATCTCTCTATATTGCCTATGTTCGCCCTCTCCTTGAGTATGCATCGCAAGTATGGGCTCCATATCAAGCGGTTCATATTTCAAGGATCGAAAGTGTTCAACGTCGTTTTCTGCTCTTTGCCCTACGGGATCTCTACGACGTAAGAAACTTTCTCAACTTGCCTCCTTACCGCGATCGTCTTACAATAATTAATCTTCACTCCCTAGAAAACAGAAGGAATGTCTTTGACATCATATTCATTCACCGACTTCTTACTGGCAACACTGACTGCTCCTCCCTTTTAGACCTTATCTCCTTCAACACTAATCCCCGAAACGTAAGATCATCCCGATTTTTTTTCCTTCCTGCTCATCGTACATCCTATGGTCTCAACGAACCCCTAACCCGCATGATGAGTAAGATTAACTCTGTTCCTTTTCTTTTCGACCTTAATCTTCCAAGTCCTTGTCTGAAAGTCCTCCTTTTAAACCATTTCTCATCCCTGTAGTTTAAGTTAGCTTTAATTAGTTTAAGTTTAGTATGTTTAAGTTATTTTAAGCTTGTATTAAGCTAATAAATGGGGCGGTAGCCCCACCAAAATTAAAATTAAAATTATCGGTTATGGGCAAGTTCAAACGCTTTTGGATTGCCTCTGAGATAAAGGATATTTCGGAACCAGGGTCGATAAGCGAGCGAACTATGTGCTTGGATTCTCTACCAACAATGCAAACTAGTGCCGTTGCAAGCAATATTTCCTTAGGGGCACCGACATGAAAGTTTTGAAACGACGCTTGAGGCACGAATGGATGTGACGACGCCGACATTTGAGGAGCTGTAGTTGCACTAGGGGGATTAGTGGACTGTATCTTATTTCCGTTTTCGTTAGCGTTTAGATGCAACAGATATCACTCTTGTCTCCGATTCGGCTCATCATAGGATTACTAATTGGAAAGTATCTACTGAACACTCCTTTTCTGATCATAGATACATTCAAATTGATCTTAGTGATGAACCTCTTAAGCAACCAATCTTCCGAAACTACCGGAAAAATGACTGGGAAAAATATCGGGTAACTTTGAAAAAGTTTATTAAACCTGAACTTTTACAAAACCCTACAAACAAACATGATCTAGACAAAAAAGTCAATGATCTTACCACTGCCCTTAACCATTCACTGCAGAAATCCTGTCCTCTTATAAAAATAAGAGGAAAACGGAAACCACTGTGATGGAGCTCGGGGCTAGAACCGCTCAGGAAGGAATGTAGAAAACTTTTCAACCGAGCTAAACAATCTAAAATTTTAATAGACTGGGACTCCTACAAGGAATCCCTCAAAACTTATAAATATCAACTGAGGAAAAATAAAAGAACTTCCTGGAGAAACTTCTGTGGAAAAATAGAAGATACTTCAGAAGCTTCTAGATTAAGAAAAATCCTCTCAAAAAGTCCGACCATGCCTAGCAGTCTGAAAACAGCTGACGGCTGGACGGAATCCTGCGAAGAAACGCTCAATCTGCTTCTGGACACTCACTTTCCAGGCAGCTCTAAGAACTTATGTAACTATGATTCCATAGAATCAGGTAGCATAATAACTAACACCCCCGATCTGATTACAAGGGAAAAACTAGTTTGGGCCATTAACAGCTTTGACCCATACAAATCCCCTGGACCTGATGGTATAATTCCAGCCGAACTTCAAAAGGACGCGGATATTATTATCCCTGTCCTTGAAGTAATTCTCATCGGCTGTACCACCTTGAACTATCTCCCCACGCAGTGGAGAGAGGTCAAGGTTGTGTTTATACCTAAGGCTGGGAAATCATCCCACGTAAATCCGAAAGATCTCCGACCAATAAGTCTATCATCTTTCCTTCTTAAAACCTTAGAACGACTGATTGATATCCACCTGCGTATAGCTATAGATCCAAAATTATTATCTACAGCACAACACGCCTACTGTAAGGGAAAATCTGTAGAAACGGCCTTACACACCTTGGTTCGTACTATAGAATATTCCCTCCATCACAAAGAATTCACTCTGGCCGCTTTCCTGGACATAGAGGGAGCCTTTAATAACGTCAGCAACTCTGCAATTACAAAGGCACTGACGAAGCTCAAAGTAGATGGTTCCATAGTGGAGTTGATAAATCTAATGCTAAAAAGCAGGAGAATCAACTCAACCCTAGGAAACTTCTCTGCAAAGAGATCTGTCAGTAGAGGAACACTGCAAGGCGGAGTCCTATCCCCTCTTCTATGGAATCTAGTCGTCAATGAACTTCTAGTTGACTTAGAAGCTGAGGGATTCAAAGTGATTGCATATGCAGATGACGTCTCCATGCAGACCGCTCTAAATATACTAGTAAAATGGGCGGGAAAATGTGATCTAGGGGTCAACCCTAAGAAAACTGAACTCGTTCTCTTCACCAGGAAATACAAAATTCATCAACTAATAACTCCATCAATTAATGGAATCCCACTTGAACTTTCAAACGAAGCCAAATATCTAGGTATAATCCTAGACAAAAAGCTAAATTGGAAAGCCAATATACAGGAAAGAATCAGGAAATCCACCGTTGCCTTATTTTCCTGTAAAAAAGCCATTGGTAATAAATCTGGTTTCTCCCCCAAATCACCCACTGGCTCTACACCGCGGTCATCAGACCAATACTCACATACGGAGTAGTGGTATGATGCACCGCTCTTGATAAAAGGACCTACTGCGACAATTTAAGCAAGGTCCAACGAACAGCCGGTTTGTGTATAAGCGGAGCACTGAGATCAACACCCTCAGCTGCCCTAAATACACTTCTTAACCTCACACCACTAGATATCTTCAGCAAACAAATGGCCACCAGTGCAGCCACTCGTATGAGAGCTATCTCCCAATGGACCGATAACAACATCGGTCACGCTACAATCCTGAATTTATTCGGATCAATCCCTTGCCACTCCGACTACACCATCCCCCAATTGGTTTTTGATAATAAGTTTCAAGTCTCAATCCCACCGAGAACGACCTGGGAAGACGAAGAATTTCTGAGAGATGATTCAATTCATTTCTATACAGATGGGTCAAAAACCGAGGAAGGGGTCGGCTGCGGGGCGTACTCAAACCGACTTAACGTAAGTCTCTCATTCCGCCCAAAATATTGTAGCGTGTTCCAAGCGGAAATTCTGGCGATCAAAGAGGTCATTTCATGGCTAAAAGAAAACGTGATATCCTCAACGAATATCCGGATTTTCTCAGGTAGTCAAGCAGCCCTCAAATCACTCGGCGATGTTTCTACGAACTCAGTAACCGCCCTTAACTGTGGCCTATCTCTTAGGGAGATGGCTGAACAGTTCAAAATTCACCTTGTTTGGGTGCATGCCGGGGCACAGAGATATCGTGGATAACTGCAAAGCCGATGAACTCGCCAGAAAAGGAACCGTTCTACCGCTCTTAACCAGCAGGTTGAATATTGGTATACCAATCGCTACATGTAAACTTATGCTAAAGCAAGAGGCAATGGATACAACAAATCATAGGTGGAACAACATCACCACATGTGTGGCAACGAAACGGATATGACCAGGACTAGATCCAAAACGCACAAGACATTTGCTATCCATTACCAGATTGCAAGTTAGCTCCGTAATCAATGTCATCACCGGACATTGTCTGATAGGAAGACACGACATAAGACTTGGCGTTCCCTCTAATGACTTCTGCAGAAGCTGCTTAGATGAGGAGGAGGAGCAGACAATACCACACCTCCTCTGCTCATGTTCTGCACTCTCTTTTAAAAGAAAACGGCATCTAGGAAAATATTTTCTTGATGATCCAAGCGATGTGGCGAACACAGATCCCCTGCATCTCCTTCGCTTTATTAAAAGCTCCAAATAGCTTTGTTAAGTGAGGTACTTCCTCGCATAATTTCTATGGTATCACAATGGACCTAATATTGGTCTAAGTGTGTCAGTTTGTTTTCCTGACAGCCATTTTAACCTGACCTAACCTAACCTAGATGCAACAGTGAGTGATGCCGTTTTTTACAGTGGCTACAAGAATATTTACTCGGACAAGGAACCTTTGCATGACTCGCGCTTAAACAGTTGTTGCACAGTTTGTGTTGCCGTACCGTTTGGATTCTCGTTGGGATCGACATTGCCGAAAATTTAACACACTCATAAATGGAGTGCGCTGCCGCACAGATTTTGCATTTCCCCTTTCCTGTTTTGGCAAGATATGTGTTGGCTCTATTGCTGTTTCGAACATTCGTATCCTTTTTTGGAAGTCTATTAAACGCTGTGCCTTTTGACGAAGTGGTGTCAGAAATCCACTCCAGCACCTGAAAGCGTGACGTCAAGAACGAGTCTAATTGCTGCCAGGTAGGAACCTTCGTCGGGTCTTCCAGGGAATGTTCCCAAACAGTCAAGGTAGTTTTGGGCAGTCTACTTGAACACGCAAAGACGAGAATCGGATCCCAGTTTCTCGTTACAACCTTATGCGCCTGCAAAGCTGATACCGAATCATTGACAGTACTCTGAAGGGCTTGGATCAATTTGGCCCATCCTTCATGCGCTGTTGGCAAGTTGAAGATATTTTTTACCTAATTGTTTACCAAGTTTCGAGTATTTTCATACGTAGCCCGCAACGCTTCCCAGGCTATCGAAAAACTGGCATTGGTAAGCGGAAATTGGCTGACAATCCGATAAGACTCGTCTTTGGTTTTGGCTTCTAAGGTGGAAGAGTTTTCTACTTCACCCAACTGAGGATGTTTAATGTAGACTGTCTCAAACATATCTCGGAAAACCGGCCAGGAGATATAATCCCTCTTGAAGGCCTTCGTCTCACATGGAGGTAATTTGAGGTGACGAGGAGCGATTGGTGGTTCAGATGTCGATTTTTTGCCAGTTCCCTCAGATTTCAATCGCTCTTCGTGATCTATGAAAAATGCTGAGCATGCCACATAATTTTTGGTTGCACAGTTTATACTTGGTTTCTATGGCTTTAATGTCTAATGCTGCTTCTCTTGCCTTTGGTCTGAATTTTATGCATGAGGCATAGGTTTCTTTGACTGCGAGCCACAGTTCTCTTAACTTTAACTTTCTGCCTCGAAAGCGGAAAGTGTGTGACCGTGCCCCGGCACCTCTTTTGCCGCTTGGTGAAACTTGACCAGTTGGTCAGCCGAAAAAATTAAGTCTTCCGTTAAAGCCATCACAGAAAGTGCGTTTAAGATTGTATAAATGACAAGGAAGCGACACGAAACCAAGAAAATTCAAAATTCGTGGTTTAAAGCACTAGATTTTTCAAAAGGCTTGAAAGATTCTACTGGGGGCCAACCACCCCGGCTTGGATACAGCGTTACCAACTCGATAAAAAACGCATACTCCTTCGAAGAAGAAGGCAGTCGATTAAATTTTGAAACACCAAAAAATAGGCTGGGGAACAGAAAAAAAAACAAAAACAGCCCGCGAATATCGAAGATGAAAAAGGCCTATCACTACCGCGATGGAAAGCGAATGCCTAGGAACCGCTTCAATATAAGGAACTACCAATATTTCGTATATATATATTTGATTGTAAATCAACGGAAAAATGACGCGTTTGGCGGTCAGGATGCAACACAAAATTTTAATTAAAAATGTATAAAATTGCCAATCAAATGAAAATTTCACTTACCCTGTACACAATTTCAAATATTAAAATAAACTTCGCTCCAGGGCTTCCGTTGATGGTCTCCACGATGTCGATGGGCACACTTCCAAGTGGCTGAAAGGGTCACATGCGTCCAAGACGCGCAGCAATCAAAATGGCCATGCAGCGGATTTCTTGTAGCAGCGTGCGTCGCAGATGGAGCCATGCAATGTGGCTGTACGCTGTAGCGCATTAAAATTTTCGCTTTTTCGCCCTTTATATTTTGTAGCAGCGTGCGTCGCAGTTGGAGCCAGGCACAAGGCAAACAATTGTGCCTTTTTGTGGCAGCGTGGTCGGATGGCGATGGCGTCCAATTATCCGATTGTTTTATTTTATTTATGTAACAAAAAATGTTTCACAAAGAAACGATTAAGGCCGGAAGGGTGAAACTTTTTAATTTTGAAGATAAAAAATTATATGAAAAACTCAGCACAAAAAATGGCTGAAGGCCCAAGAGAATATTTCTTAAAATGATGTTGCTAAGTTGCTGCTTGCTGGTTGGTGAACGATTGATCAGTAGCTATTTCGCTAAACGACCAACGAGTGTTGAATGGTAAAAAAAAAAGTACTAGATTTTTCGAAATGTAGATGGGGAATGGCACTGTTAACACTCCAGTTCAGAGTCGTGTGAACAGTGCGGATGCGGATGTTGATACAGATGTGTAAATCAATGCGGAAATTCCGCATTTGCGGATGCGGATGCGAATATCCGCAACATCCCTACTCAGGATAAAGGATAAGAAGCAGTGGCGTGGCGTGGATATTTTCAAATGGTAAGTTGAGAAAAATTAATCACCTATTCGCCGTACATTACTCTAAGGCGAAAACTGTATTATTTTTTCCAAGCAGAAATTGCAGTAAGACGAAAATTATCGTCTTACTTTTTTCAATAAGAGAACGTGTATTGAAAAGGGAGGCACCGGGGTGGAAGTATATCGTAGGAAAGACAGGGACAAACACAGAATATGTTCTGCGCGGCGATTTTCAATGCTTTGTGTTTTGTGTATGCTTTGTGTATTGTGTGTGTATCTCGCAAATTTAAAAGTGCTTGGAGAACATTGTGTGTATAGGCAAAGATAGGCTGTTGACTGCTTAGTTGTAGACTTATGTTGCTGGTTTTTTCTATGAACAAGGGACAAATTTTAAAAGGTAAGACGATAGGAATCGTGTTATATGGACGCCACGCCACTGATAAGAAGTCATCACCATCCAAGACTCATAATTAAAGACAACCGGATCTGAACAACCCGAGATTTTTTTTTTTTTTTTGTTTTATAACAACTTTAACTTTACTCTGTGTCCTTATTAACACAGGAAAGCGGTCGCACGATGGGGTAGCACGGTCGCACATGCTTGTTTCATGGTCGTTCAAGCATTATATTTAAAGCTTTTCATAATCTAACTGTAAAGGAGTTCGACCGACGCGACGCGACGCTACGAAAAGTAGTCTGGTTGCTTCAAATCGACCAGTTTGATTTTCGTCGCGTTGCTGTTAGCAAATGGCAAGCGAAAACGGAATTTTAATTCCATGTAGGAAGTAGCACTCAACGAGAAGGTCGAGCGATCTTATGAGCATCTTGCAACTGGTATTAGGACACGCATTGCGGTAGCACTACCAACAAGCAACGCGACCGACCGAAGTTTATCGTTCGGTCGCGCGATGATACTCCAATTAGGACATAGCTGTCGCGTGATGATACTCCAATTAGGACATAGCTTTAACTCGCTGCGAATTTAGTGTTCAAAGCTACCTCGTTATGGATTTAGTGTCCAACGCTACCTCGTTGTGAATTTAGTGTCTAACGCTACCTCGCTGTGAATTGAGTGGCTCCTGCTACCTCAGAGCAACCATTGACACTCTCTCTAGTATCATTTCAGGACTCACCATACCAGGAGATAATTAACGAAACCCAGCAGTACCACAAGTTCAAGTTTAAGAACCGAAGACACAGAACCAAGACAGGAAACATTCACCCATTTGAACCGAAGACCAAGACTTGAAGTCCGAACTGGTCATCATCCGAGAACTAAGTCGTGAATCCCGGACTATCCCAGCCGAACCTCAGAGTGAAACTTCTCTCATCAGAAGAAGCCTCACTATACCCTATCAAGACCTATGAAATCATGCACCTGAATTTAAATATTGAAATCAATGTATAAAATTATAAGACCTATAAGAACTTTATAATTCGGAATAGCTTAAATAATCTAAAGTTTTTATTGCTTCTTAAACTTCTTTAGAAGACCCTGGATTCGCTGTGCATACCTCAGCTTTTGACAAAAAGCATCCTCACAATCTTCATGTAAAAATTATATGGATAGGGCAGTTCACACTGTGACTTTTGTGAAAATGACCAATGTACGATAATGTGAACCTCTAAAGCGACCGGGTGTATGATTTTTTGTATGATTTTCCAATATATTTGATATTTTCAAGAATGACGTCTGATATCATTCTGAAAAGTCTTAACGCAAACTACATCGGACTATCCAACATCCATCAGACCAAATCTGTTCAACTAATTGTATACAGTGTGAACCGCATTAATAAGGCATTGAGCTTTATAATTTCTTACACTCATTTTAGTGCACCACTTATTAACAGAAGTTATAAACAGCATTACTATACTCGTACAAAGCTCGCTGGCCCACCTAATATAAAAATATCTTTATGTATGAGTAAGGGAAAGATTTAATTAATTGAACTTGCGTCGAAAAGCAGCGTAAGGTTATGAAAGCTGCTTGTTTTTTTGTAATTCCTACTTCACTTAAAAGCAAATAGCACCAATTTCTTCGAATCGTTTTCTTATTTTAACATCAGGACCGCTTCAGCATATCATAACGTCTCTTTCGCTATAAGAATTTATCAAAAGACAGTTCCATTTAAGGAATTTACCTGATCACAAAGGTGTGCAAAATTCTTCAATGTCTGGTATTCAATGAACACAAAATCAATACAATGAAAATATGTGGACATCTGAGCTCGCCATGTGCAACAGTCACGACCCACTGGACGATTTTCTAATAAAGCTGAACACATCGATGACATAAAAAAAAAACGACAGCAGTTGAGCAGACATTCTTCTTCCTCTATACATATTTTAGAAATGTTTTTAAGGAAGAAAGTATGCAAAGGAATTTTTTTTTGCCTTGAAACTAAAATTTCACAAACCACAAGCATATCCTGTGAATTATTGATTCGGTGTTTTGAACAGCAGCGAAAGGCATCAACTGCAAACCGCTTTTTACTATTAAGTTTCGATTCTTGCATTTTTTATTTCTATTTTCATTGATATTTTGAATATCTTCACACTAATATAAATAGGAAAGATTTGTTTGTTTGTTTGTTTCTTTATTGTTTGTTTGTAAGTTTGCTTTATTCATCTACCGAGCTTAACTCTAACAGTTTTCAGATATAATATTTGGTAATAAAATAATTATAAGTAGGTATAAAGTACAGTACAATATAATATAAGAAACTTTAAGATTTAATAAATTAACAAGAAACAAAAGTATATTATGATACATGAATATTCAAAATTTATGATTTAACTTTCTCTGTGTGATGACAACACAAATCAATTTCTGTTGAGCAGAATAAATAAATACATTTAGTAGTAGGTTCGTTAAGACCATAATTGTAAATATGCCTAGGATTAAATAATATATTTCGTGATCTGAGTATTCTTTCAGGTGCGAAATTCAAAAAATTCTTTAGAATATCAGGACACTTTATGCGATAAGAAAACACATCATGAAAAAACAATATACATTGAACACTACGTCTTTTCTCAAGGGTATCTAACCCTATTAATGCACATCTAGTAGTATAAGGTTCCATTTCATTTGAGCAATGACAAAACTTGTAAATGACTTTTGCACACTTCTTTAAAACCGATTCATGGAAGTTAAATAGTTAGGTCATCAAATAATGGAACAAAATTTGCAATTAGTGTCTGTGGGTCAGCTTACAGAAGAATTTTTGGAATTGAGTCTCTAGGTCTTGAAATAACGGTACCTGCCATACAACCGATATGAGGATATTTATTTTTCTCCAAAACGGAATGAAAGATTTCAATAAAATTTTATGAGAAGGATTAGTTTCAGATTGTCTTTCTTATGATGTAAAAAAATTTGTGAAAAAACTCAAAAAATGGTAACTTCCATAGTACCGCTTTCTTCAAAACCGACTTTCTCGTTAATGGCTCACACGATATTGACAAAATTTCGTATTTTAGAAGTCCAAAGTTGTTTAAGAAAGATTGCATATCAACATTTGAAAAATTTAAATCTTTGAAATTTTTATAGATTTCTTAAAAAAATGTTGATTTTTTCAAATAACTTCAAAATTATATCTTTGATTTTTTTAAATTTTTTTTTCAAAACAACTTATGCCAAGAAGATCTTAATTAATACAAGATTTCTAAAAATCGCTTTTAAAAAAAAAAATTAAGAATAAAAACTGTTTTTCAAAAACTGGTCCAACGATTTGGATTAAATTTTCAGCGCTTATATGTATTAGCAACTGCAAAAGAATGTCGTTTTTAGATTTACGCTTGAGACCTTTTTGAATATTTAATTCATTTTTCAATATTTTGAGTGACTTAATTCAATTTTCATAATTAATTGGCTATCTCTTGCGATAGTATGTTTTCGATTGTATAGGCAGTTCGCGCAGTTAACGTATTGCGTCGATTGAATTCAAGATTTGAAGCTGACAGCACTTAATCTATTGTGCCAAAACACAAAAAAATACCTCTGAGATTATGTTATGAGGCGAAGCAAAAGATAATTACATATTTACTCTTTTTCTCATGTGCACTGCACAAGCGTATTTCAATGACTTCAAAGCAACCATAACAGTCGATGCTTGTAACCTGTTACATTAAACATAATATTCAATATCTAACCACAAATATCCCAAAGATCCCTTTCAATTGCACAAATTTCCCATTCCAATGATGAAACTATAGCTCTCGTCGTCGTTTTCATATTTTGCCAAGTTCGCGGAAAATAAAAATAATCCAAGCCATCCGCGCCCGCTATCCACTTAACATCATTGATGGTTGGTATTCAAGGAAATTATTCTTCCTTTGGGTGTGCCTGTGAGCTGCGAGCTCTGGCATCGTTCTTTTGGCATCCATGAATGAATACAAACACACATATGTATCTATAAACATGAGCATGTGTATATGTACTAATAAAAAATGCCAAGAAAACAATCTTCAATAAATTTATGCAATTTTGCAGCCTCACACACATAGTGCTTGTACAATAACAACGCTGAAAATAGCTGGCACCCAGAGGAAACTATACATATTTAAATGGAAGGAACGCCAAGATGTATTTGCAGGATGGTGGCGCATTTAATAAGTACCTACCCTACCATATCGGCCCCCAAAGAATGGAACACAAATTATATGAGAGACCATAAAAAAATTATTGACCATTATTTGCAGGGGTAGAGCAACTGTCGAAACCAAGAGCTTTCGCCTGACAGAACACCTAAGGATATTGTCCCACCCTCAGCTGCTTTATTTATTTTTAAAGGCTTCGCTCTTTTGTTTCAATGCTTTATGCCTTCCACCCTCGACTAGGGAAATAGGTATATGGGGTATAATCAAAAAAAAAAAAAAAGAAGAGAAATATTGCTTGTTATAGCCAGTGGACTCCATGGAACGGCAGATGAGTTATGGAATCTGGTCTGGTCTAGTGTAATTTGGGATGATTCCCCATAATGACTATGGCCATTGTAATTATAACTTTCTCCGGCAACAACATGAGATAATGAAGAGCACAAAGTTATTGTTTTTGGGATGCTCTTCAATAAGCGCTATCGGAAATGACCACAGAAATTGGTGCTTTTAAGGGTAAGAACTTTGATATTAGCTTATAGGAAAAGTTTGTTCTTTTGCAAGAAGTGTGAAATTCAGGAAATTCATAAATTGACTTCCTAAATTATGACCAAAAGAAAAAAAATTACATTTAATTTATTGACAAAACCGCATCTTGTTAATCATCATTTATGTATTTTAACAATGCTTTCACTCCAATCTCATAATTTCGAGTTCTTAAACGATTCTTAAGTTCGTCATACGTCTACCGAGGCAGCTATTCTCAAGCATGTGTGTCTGTCCGGATAGCGTAAATTTTAAGAGGATTGGGCTCCTAAAAGTAGGTATTTAAAAACGCGTTCGAAAACCCAAAAAACATTTCAAAATCTATTAGATGGTAGTATAAACATCTATCTTTTAAGCTATGTGTACACTGCTTAGAATATCACAAGAACAGCTTTTCGTTAAAAGGCGACTAAAGTAGAAATTACACCTGGACCATTAACATCAAAGTGAGTCTAGCTACAACTGCGTGTGTACGCGTAACACCTTAAGACTCTTCCTCAAGTTTTCATGGAGCTCCCAGATTTTACACGACTGGAGTTCAACGGCGCGGCGTATAGTAAAAAAGAAATTAAACTCAAAACATAGAACACAATGCTTATACCAGGCATAGTAGATAGTACTGATCCTGGACCGAGGAGCAGTGTTGGAATAAAAAAAAACTGAAATCTGGAAATCCCAACACGAAAATCTGGAAATATCTGGAAATGTCTGTAATTGTGAGGGTTAAAATAAAGTTAAAAGCAAAGAGTGAGAAGAACTACTGAAGAGTCCAAGTATTCGCTCATCTGTTTTTAGTAGTATTTGTACATGCAATTATAGGTTCTATAACACTATGAGGCAAATTTTGCAATTGTACAGAAAAAAAAAATTGAGAAAACAATTAAACCTGACATAACGATGATAGAGAATACAAAAAAAGGGGGTCCTGCAATTTTGTCTGTCTGTCCGTATATGGATCTACAGCCTAAACTGCTTGGCCGATTTTCTTCAGAATTCGGAGCTAGTGTCTAAGTGGCAGTCTAAAGAGGGCTTTTTAGAATTGCGTCTCTAGGTCTTGAAATACATATCGGTATCCGACACAATAACTATTTGTTAATAATTATTTTTCTCGAAAACGGCTCTAACGATTTCGATAAAATTTTATATGAGGGATTATATCGAGGTTGACTTTCTTATGAAGCAAGAAAAAATTTCAAAGTGTCTAAAAACGGTAGCCTTTAAAGTACCGTTTTTTTCAAAACAGACATTCTCTCTAACGGTTAACACGATTTTGACGAAATTTCAAATTTTAAAAGTAAAAAAATTTCAACCAAATCCTTAAATTGCTGAAGTCCCAATACATTTTTAATAAGACCCACTCTTTTCTTCCGCCCACAAGTCACACTTTGGCATGTTTTAGAATCTGGAAACGCTTTTTCTTGCATCTGAACAAGATGGTCCGATAATAAAAATGACAAATTGTGCTCAGCCGTCATAGCAGCAAATTTGAGTTCTGCCAGCATCGTACATCTTACTCTTTTGCATATTATTTGACTTTTGCAATGCTTTAGATACTAGTTTTTGAACCATGCTGGATTTTACATTTTTTTGTGAGTAGCAGTTTCTGCGTGCTTCATTCAGTCAGTTTTTCCCCCAGTTGCCTTTAGTTCTACTCCGCAGGCCGAACCAAGTAATGCACGTCATCAGACTTTCGAAGCCATCCCTTAAACTGTGCCATTTGTTCCCATGCCGAAAAATATTTCGTTTCATATCGGCTTCGTTTGCGCTAAATTAAAAATTCTATCTTTACTTATCTTATCATTCACTATATGTACATTTTTTCTCTTATTTCAAAGTTGACTATTAAAGTTAGACTATTACAGTCGTATTTATAAAATTTGCTTAGAACACCCTTAGACAACTGTCCAACTAGACGGTGTCTAAAGAGTTGGACAACCCTTAGCCAATTTCGTATTTATAAATGCATTCCAACAGTTGTCTAAACATCCTCTCAAACTGTCAACTCCGAATGAAAAACTAAATGGCGGCGTTCATGATGTATCCGTGCAGTACCATTTTTTGTGTTTTGATATACGAGTGCAACAACAAAATGGCTTTGAAAGAGTGTGGCGTAGCACTTGAACCAGACCAAAAAAGCAGCTGATTTGACTTTGAGTTACAGCTTTTCCAAGTCTCATAAAACGATGAAATTTGTGCAATTTATAAATTAAAATGTTGAAAGTAGTATTTTTGCACCTCAAACTACTTATTTTTTTCGATCTTAGAGCTCTCAACAGTGTTTTATAACATGTTCGACAAAATCGTTTTTTGCTGTAGCAAATGCCACTTTAGCCATAGTTTAGACAACCAATTTCGGTGTCTAAAGTTAGACGTTCCTTAGACAACGATGAAAGTGTTTATAAATACGATTTGGAGTTGGACACTGTTCTAAGAGCTGTCCAAAGTTAGACATACTTTGGAATGGGATTATAAATACGACTGTTAAAGTCTAAAATTTATGACTAGAGCTGTAAAAGAAACGCTAAAATGAGTACCTGTATATATTCGTTACTTTTATTCTGAGTACTCGGTACAAAAATAACGTTACTTTCGTTACTTTTTGAAATCTTAGACGTATTTAACTATGTAGTTTAGAGTGGTCCTTAAAGTGGTTAGGTCGGAATTTTAATGAGTGCACCCCTCACAAATGTTGCAAATAAATAAAAAAAAAAATTTTCCCAAAAATTCACCCCCCTATCTCAACTTTAACACGTGCCGCCGGACCTGTACTTTTTTCCATTTAAATAACAGGTGATTTTTTTATGTTTTATTTTTTTTTTAAGCAATATTAATAGCACCAAAAAATCCGGTCACGATTTTTTTCTCATCGGAAAAGGTTCTACTTTTTCTTAGGAATTTTTCCAACTTCGAAAAATTAATTAATTGATTAAAGCAAGATACAATAAAAAATACTTAAGAAAAAAAGATGATTTCACTAACATTATTACATACGTAAACATAACTCCCTTTAATTGTCTCATTCAAAAAGACATAAGAGCCTGAAACAATAAAAAAAAGAGATCCATTTGTCTCCAATTCAGATTTCAGACACACAAATTAGCCTATGTGTTGCACTTTTCACCTCCACAGAAGGTATACAATACTCTATATTCACACAAGGTTTAGGTACTGGTACTGATATCGACACCGACTCGATTACCCACTCGAGTACCTGTGAAACTACCCAAAGTAACTAAACATACGAAATGCCGATACCGATAGTCAGGAATTACACGATGTATCGTGAGACACGTCTCTTTTTTGACGTTCCTTTTCAATTTCCATCCCGTGAGACAATCGCAATTACACGACAATTTTGCAGGCTCACGTCTCAAATTTGACAATTCTTCATTTCGCTTTGAATGCTTATTCTCGTCTCGTCTCAAATTTGACAATTCACCTTTTTGTTGCCTCCCTTCAATTTGAACGCTGTGAATTTTTTGGAAAAATAAAATTTTTTAACAAAAATTTCTACTTTTATTATTTGATTTCAAAAGAGTGTTTTTTAAAATGAGTTCAGAAAGAAATCTTTTAAGTTTATTAACCTGTGCAACTATTGCTATAGAGCACATGGACACGGACAGCAGTGACGATGAAGTTATTGTGGGCAAGCTATTGGACCTGTGTAAAGAAGTCGCTTTAGAATGCGAAAAGCCAAAGCAGAAGAGGCTTTGGGTTAAGTCTTGGAGGCAAAATAGAAAAGAACATAGTTCGTTCAGTTTTGTCACAAGGGTGCTTCAAACGAACGACAAAATCTCATTCCATAATTATTTGAGAATGTCTGAAGCTACTTTCCAGCTACTGTTGGGACTGGTCAAAAATGACATCACTAAGGACCACACTGTGATGAGGGATGCAATTCCACCTGCTGAAAAACTTGCAGCCACTTTGAGGTTTTTGGCTACGGGCGAGTCGTATAAGAGCACAGACTATCAGACTCGGTTATCAGAGCCTTTTTTATGCCGAACAGTCCCTGAAGTTTGCAGAGCGCTTTGGAAAAACTTGACCAAAAACTATTTAAAAGTTAGTACATAAAGGTTTTATTCAAAAAATTTTTTTTTAAAACATTTTTCAAAATGAATTTAAGTCTTCATCGTCGAAGATTCCAGCCATCGACTGCTCCAGTAGATCTGGAGTGAAAGCACTTCTTGCTCCATCCGATTGTGAAGATGGGGGACGTATTACCTCCACATTCAAAATTTCGAGCTGCCGTGGTCGCAGTGGCAGGTTTTCAGTTGATGTTGAACTGCTTTCGCGTGAAAGCGAAGTACTTTGTCTCTTTCAGTTTGGGCCAAATCTTCCTCAACACTTTTTCGCAAAATTTTCTGGATCTCCCATGACGCATTTTTCCGAATTCGTTCGTTTTTAATTCCGTCCAGCTCAAAAACAACCTGCTTTCCGAGCCAATCATATGGAGATTTCTTTTCCTTCTCAATTTTTTGTTGCAACAGTCCAGCAACCTTATCAATTCTTGTTGAAATGAGTTTGGGCTGAAAACAAAAAAAAAAAAATATTTGTAAAAAAAAATTATCATCAAAAAAATTATCATAATCAAATCTTAAAACTAATTTCAGTTTCCATCATCCAAATCGGAATGGGAGAGAATCGCAGACGAATTTGCGATTCGCTGGCAGTTCCCGAATTGCCTTGGTGCCCTTGATGGCAAGCACATACCTTTTCGAAGTCTTCGAAAAGATGGAGCCTTTTATCACAATTACAAGGGGTCCAACAGCATTATTTTGCTTGCCTTAGCGGATGCCAACTGCCGATTTATATACGTAGACATTGGGTGCAATGGAAGGACCAATGACGCAGGTGTGTTGCAACAAAGCAAACTGAGGGATGTCATTGATGATGCCGCACATCAGTTCCCAGCTAGTAAAACTGTTGGAAATGGAAGATCTCTTCCATTTGTCATTGTTGGAGACGATGCTTTCCCTCTCCAAAAGCATTTGATGAAACCTTACCCATTTTCAACAAAATGTGACAAAAAAAGAATATTCAACCTTCGTCTGTCAAGGGCAAGGCATGTTATTGAACATTCTTTCGGTATACTTACAAATCGTTTTCGAATTCTTCAAACAACAATCAACTTGCGGGTTGAGAATGTTCAGTTGGTTACTCAAGCCTGTTGTGTATTACACAACTTTTTACTAAGCCACGAACAAACAGCTACAGCATCGTCAAGTTCCACGGAAGAACAAACAACCAATCCGAATCAAAGCTCATCAGACAATCCACACAAGGGCTTAGCAGAAAAAATCCGGCAAAACTTTGCAGACTATTTTGCCCAGGAGGGGAAGGTGGAGTGGCAACAGAGACAGCTTAAAAAATAAATAAACAAACCTTTTTCTTTGGCGTTTCATCCGGCATATCAGCACTCAGGCTCAAGGAGGCACTGCTGTCCAAACTCTCATTTACTTGCACTGTATCTGTATGCTGTATCTAAAAAAAAATTATAAAAATAAAAACAAAACAAAAAAAATAAACAATTATCTTACCTCGTCTAAGTTTGTTATTGATGGTTTTGTTCTGCAATAAGTTTTTAAAAACTTCAATTCATCGAAACACCACAGTTTTGGCTCGTACACATCCTCAACTCCAGCTCCACTTTTTTTACTCTTTTCAACTTCCCGGAACTCACGAGTAAATTGATTTTTTAGTGTGTGAAGTTTGCGTTTGATTATGTCTATATTTACTGTTGGGAACACAATTTTCAGTGAATCCATTATAGACTGCAAGGAGTCACATCTTTTGATTCTATCCACATAGTCTTTGTGGGTTGTGTTGTACAAATTTGGATGCATTTCATACAAAGAAATCAGTTCCAAAGTGGTTTCCCGCGTCCAAATTGCATTTACATTCGACATTTTTTTCCTTTTTTCCTGTGATGTTTATCTCATTGATTGCGAAAATTGAATGAAATAAACACCACCACACCACTCAAAAGCGAACAAGAGTAAAGAGAAACGTCAAAATGAGACGACTAAAAATCGGCCCGGTACTCACCGAAAAATTTTTTTTGCATCTCATTTCCTCACATCTCCTTTCTTTTTCCCACTCATGTGAGACGAGTCTCACCATACCTCGTGTAATTCCTGACAAACTGAATAACGAAAGTAACGTAAGTAGGTAACGAAAGTAACGACATAGTAACAGTAACGAAATTTTTTTGCGAGTAACGTTTCGTTATTCGGTACAAAAGAGAATACTCGTAGTAACGAATACATACCATTTGCAACAGCTCTATTTATGGCACACGAATTACGGGACACAGTGTATACTATCTTCAAGGTACCTTGTTGAATTTCAAAACACATTATTGAATTTCTGAAAATCTGGATTCCAGATCTGGAATGACTCTTCAGATCTGATCATCTGGAAAATAATGAAAAATCTGGAAAACTCAGATAAATCTGAGCATATTCCACCGCTGCCGAGGAGAAATGTTTGGGTAAGAGCTAAACAAATTCCAAAGCAAAACAAGCCACGGAGTGGATGTGGTTTAAGAGCTGCGAGTTGGAACGTTGGAAGTAGGTACAACTAACTGATCGTCAAAGTTGCGACCTGCAAGAGATGTTCAAAAGGAAGCATCTTTTATGTCTATACAATAAAATGGTAGACAACAATAAGCAAAGTATGTTTTTTTTTTTTTAATGTAAGAACAGTGGTACCCGTGGTGCGATGGTTAGCATGTCCACCTGCTAACCCAGAGGTTCGAGGTTCGAATCCCAGCAGAGGCAAAAAAAAAATGTTTTTTCCCGGGTATCGCCTTTCGCGAGGAATTGGCAAGTCCTCCGTTAGTAAATTCATGCCATGAAAAGCGCTTTCTCAATTTGCCGTTCGGATCCGGCATAAAATTGTAGGTCCCCTCCATTCTCTCACAAGGCATGGTTGTGAGAAACGGGCTAGGCCCAGGGGCTCCTCGCTCTGTAGAACAGAAACTAACAAAATATTCTATTATGGAATGGATAAGGATGAAAAACCCTATCGAAATCATCCTTGTGGATGAGCTATTTGGAAGACTGTTGACCACTTTAAATGAATACTGTCAGTGTTAATGCTCCCAAATTGATATTTTGCGTTATTTAGTTACACAGAAGTTGATTCCAAGTGACAACTTCATTAAACGTATAGGTACTAAAATAAATTAAACTGACAGTTTCACTTCGTCTTTTCAATTGCTTATCCCGCCTCTATTATTTTACTCTATTTGTGACCGTTCGATCTGTCTATTTGTGTTGGTTGTGTGAAAATCGATACCCTGTTCATTGTTCAAATATAATTTCATCTCAAAAATTCATATTGACCCAAAGAGCTTAGCTTTAAAAAATCGGATTTGGATTCTATCACTACTCGACCGAAGGAACTTGCCTATTTCAACAGCATCACTTCTATGGGCTTACGGCAAGTGGTGCCTGTGGCGTTATGGCTAGCGTATCTGCTTGTTGGAAGTTCGAGTTTCGAATCCCAGAAACACCAAGGAACAAAAATATTTTCGCACGGCAATCGCATTTGGCCTCTTTCACAAAAGCAGTATGGCTGTGAGAAAAGCGCTAGGCTTCAGGGCTCCTCATTCTGGTGCGCCACTTTTTTTTGTCGTCCTTGTGAGGAATTGGAAATTTAAACAATAGTAGCATCTTGCCATGTAGTGCGCATTCTCGATTAGCCGGTCTGAATCGACAAAAAAAATTGTAGCTCTCAAATTATCGTTGAGAGGAATTGAGAGGAATAGGTTATACAATTACAACCCTTTTATTTCTTATTTAAACCTCAGTAAACGTATTTCAAAATTAAAAAAGACTTAAAACTAAAAACTAGAGAACTAGAAACTATACCTATAAAATAAATTTATATTTTGTATCTAATTCATTCAACCCGAACCATGGAAAGCGTTGAGCTATGACGAGCGCTTTCAAACAGGGATTCCCGTTTCAGACCATTAATTTCAATCATTATCTTAATCGTTTGATAAAATTGAGAAGGACACTTTGAGGTCCAATGACAAAAATCGTACAAAAATGACAAACTGCTGAGACACTAAGTTTTCTTTCATGGTTTTGACCACAGAGTAGATAGTACAGATACAGAGTTTCAACTCGAACCTCTTTTACTTCAATCACACTCATATTACCATTTCTTTAATGTAATTTTCTCTTTGATGGCATATAATGTTCCTTGCGGTAGCACAAGACGTACCTACCTGTGGTTTAAAACTGAACAGCTAGTCAGCGAACGCTTACAGACTTTCACGGGCACGGCACACAAAAACCACCCTACTGCCTTTGAAAATGACGACCACATTAGCGATAGATGGGAAATTAGGTTTAATTTAAATATATACTTTTGGTCAAAAGGTTCCTATATTCTATCTGAACCAAATCACAACGCTTCGCTCTGCTCTTTTACTCTTTATAGCCACATAAAATAAACAAAATGTATCCACCGACATAAAAATATGATTTGCAACAATTTCCTGTGATGGCGCACAAAATCTCTCAAGGTAACGATCTGAAAAATGCCGATAAGCGACGTGGAGTGTTAGTCGTGTCGGTCCCACTACAGTTTGCCACAAAGCAAAGTGTTCTGTATAAAATATAAATTCGCTTTGAATACCGTTCTCCAAAAATCTCCTTTATATGCATCAATAAAGTTGATTGGCCCTGTTGAGGGCCTCCCCATCAACAAAATGTGAAACGCAAAATGGATGCATGCTTACCACTCATCCTGCTTATACGAACCTTGTGGGGAGGCACTCATATAGACTATCTCTCGCAAGGAACGTAAATATTTTAAAACATTCGCGTGACATTTATCCCCTTCAGGAAGAGTGGAAAAAAAATCGCATCGCGAATAATATTCGAGGACAACAACGACGAGTCTTTTTCATGTCCTTCACGTTTTGTGCTTATATTGTCGTTATTCATGTTGTTGTTGTTGTATTTTTGTTGTTGTTGTCTTTATTTGTGGGGCTTTAGTTTGTGTCGCATAGTCCCCATCGTCATTCGTGCTTATCACAAAGTGAGAGAAAATGTCATAAACATTTATGACAAAGTCTCTGCGCTATTTTGATTCTTGTCAGCGGTTGTCACCATAGAAAGCACTCAAAAGCCCTTTCGGCCCATGAGAGATCATAATCCACACACAAAAACAATGCACGCGTGTCAGTGCAGCACGTATCCATCAGAGATGTACGTAAAAATACATAGAAAATATAACAGCCAAGCACTGAAACAATGTAATCTGAATGGTTTGAGGTTTTTATAACCAAGCATTTTGCAACATTGTGTTAGCATCATTAACAATTTAACATAATACGGGCACTATGAAAGAGCAGTGCAGGATATCCGATTGGTTATAGATAGGCTCGTAACAAATCATCACTTGAATTTTAAATTTCGGTGTATTGATGTCGTTTATTGATGTGTAGAATAGATAAATTTGCTAAATCAATGAGTTTTATATCAGTTTGTTTATGAAATTATTCAAAACATGACTCTGAGTTAGAATACAAGGGATTCTGAACACGAATAGCAGCATCTCTACTCGAAAGGCCAACTATTACATGTTCTATTTTGTTTTCGTTGATAACACAGCCTCTTCAACCTTACGTTAATTCTTTTGCTATCAGAATGTAAGAGGCTTCGTTAAAAGACTCAAGCGGTAATCCTAATCTCATGCCTACCTAACTTTTTTTTTATAATAAGCGCTCATATCAAGGGGTTATGAATGACTTTATAATGTTTTAAAACACAATTGATAAAAGAAAAGTATGAATGTTTTTCATCGGCTCTTTTGGTCGTAATGTTAATAGAAAAACTCTATTTCATTCTTTTCCCAACGTTTCGATGGTAGTTGCCATCTTCTTCAGGGGAGTATTTAAAGAAGATGGCAACTACTATCGAAACGTTGGGAAAAGAATGAAATAGAGTTTTTCTATTCATTATAACATTACGACCAAAAGAGCCGATGAAAAACATTCATAGTTTTCTTTTATCAATTACAATCCAACTTGGTCATTAAACATCGTTATAAAACACAGTGCGATTATTTATACATATACATTAGGGTGGGTCAAAAAACATAATTTTTTTTTGATCCGACACGCGAAAAGTTGTTCTTAGGTACCTCTAGAAGGTACTTACAAATTTTGAGCTCTTAATATTGACGGGAAGATGATGCTCATCGTAGTTTTCCATTTTCAGTTTAGTATCATATAAAAATGGTCATATCTTTTTAAAAATAGATTGTTCAACCAGTCGCGAAAACAATATTTATAGGAAATTTAACGGTCTACAAAAATGGTCTCTTATACTTTTTTCATTAATCTAACCATTTAAAAGATATTCAAGGTCAAAAATTGAAGTCTTTTAAAGAAAATAACTTTTTTGTTTTGAATTTTGTAACTCACGAAAAAATTGTTATTTTTAAATGAACATCAATTGTTTCAATAGAAAATTGAACTTTCTACAAAAAAGTTCTTTTGTTGTTAATCGATTAATCATTTAAAAGATATTCGCAGTAGAAGTTTAATTCCTACTAATTTTAATAATTTCTTAATAATAATTTCTTAAGATTATTGTGAATTAGACTTAGACCAAGTGTTCTCGACAGGAAGAGTTGAGCATCATTAGCGTAAAGATGAAGTAACGAAATAATGTTGATGTACAATGTACATACAAAAACTTAAAGGTCCAAAAATAGATCCCTGTGGTACCCTCGATGTTACCAAAAAGTTGAAATTGAGTAATTAGAAAACACAGCTTGGTTTCTATTACTAAGACAGCTTTTTATAATTTTTAAGGCTGGTACATTAACCGGTAATCGAACCGAAAAGTCAAGTATGACCAAAATAGTCAGGCTTTGTTATTCCAAGGACTTGTTCTAGGAATTAACATGATTAAGTTAAACGGCCGTGCCGTTCTGTTAAGGTCTGTATCCAAATTGATTGGAATCAAGGAGAATGTTTCTTTTGAGATGGGAGCTTATTTGTAAAACCATAAGCTCGAAAAATAATCTCGAAAAAAAAGTATTTGAGATCTTTTTATTTCCTTTTTAACCCTAGAAAGTTAACCATATTTTTTATTACGTTAAAAGGAAACCATTTGTCGAAACAAAGAAAGTTGAAGGTATTTAAATATGTATTAAACAATTACACACTCGAGTTATAGGCAAGACTCCTTAGATACCCCTCATAACTCCTCTTTTTCTTTTCATCTACTATTTTTGTAAACTTTTTTTTCCTTTTGAAAATACTTACTTTAGTTTTCTGACCAACCGATTTTTTTGAACCAAACAACTTACTTCAACTGACTCAGAATGTGCGGTTTTCCAACTAAAACCTCCGCCAGAAATCAACTTTATTTTGCGTGTTTGGGAAAAGATTTTTTAATAATTTTCGAGACTTTTGCTTTCAGGATTATTGCTTTCGAGATTTCGTGGTAGAAGCATCTCCTTTCGATTGAAAAAAATAACTTAGTAGGATCTTATTGTTATGTACGTTGTGGAAGGAAAAACAATATATATATCTTGAATCTTGAACGTTTTAATTGAGAATAATAAATTATTATAAACAAAAGTCTATGTAAACTTAAAATACAAACTAAGTGAATAAAGCTTGAGTGAATTAAATATTTACAACACTCCACCTTAATTCACAATCAAATACTAATAATAGATAATATTATATAAAGAAAATATTAGTTTTTCAAGCCCATGTTTCTTAAACAAAAAACTTGTTTCTGATCAGTGACTCCTTTTGTTAAACTATCAGCAACCATATTTTCAGTGTTGACATCTTTTATTATAATTGAACTATCTGCTCCTTTTTCTTTTATAAAATACCGAATAATTTTTCCGGTTTTATCAGTCATTATTTTGAATATCCATTTCGAATTTATTGGTTTTCTATCATCTGGTAAGTCTACCAATTCCCAAGTTTTGTTATCTATTAATGATTGAAATTCTTCATCCATTGCTATCTTCCTTTCTTTACTGTTCAAACTTGAAACGGCTTCACTTAAAGACGTCGGTTCATTTATATTGTCTTTTGTAAAATATTGAACATAATCTGGTCTGTTGATTGGTTTCTTTGCTCGATTTGACCTTCTTAAAATTGTAGCTTCAGTGTCATCTGCTTCAATAATCTCCATTGAAATTGAGTTTGGATTTTCTTTTGGCTTATACATTCCTTTACAACTACGATCTTCTCCCAATGACAATGTTCCTTCAGCACTACAATTTTCATTAACTAAATCGTCAGAAAAAACTTGATCAAATGGTGGTGTTTCTTCATCATCATTGTTTATAACTGTCATAACCGGGTTATTGGTTTTTTCAGATTCTAAGAAAATAACATCTCGGCTCTCTACCACCTTATTTGTTGTAGGATTTATCAATCGATATCCTTTGTTACCTAAACAATATCCAACAAATATATGTTCAACAGATTTTACCTCAAATTTCTTTCGCTTCTCACAGGGAACATGTACCATGGCAGATGAACCAAATATTCTGAAGTGAGACAAGTTTGGTTTCATTCCTGACCAAACTTCAATCGGTGATTTGTTTTCTAACACCCTTGAAGACGAATGATTTTTTATGTATGTTGCAGTTGCAATTGCTTCAGCCCAATACTTTTTACTTAACGATGCATCAGTTATCATACATAAAGCTCTCTTCGTTAAAGTTCGAATTGTTCTTTCTGCAAGTCCGTTTTGCTGTGGAGTATAAGGTGTTGAAGTTTGCCTTTCAATACCACAAACACTAAACAATTTGTCAAATTTCTTATTGCAAAATTCCGTTCCATTGTCTGAACGAAACTTTTTCAATTTCTTGCCAGTTTGGTTTTCGACATAGGCCTTAAAATCACAAAATCTTTCGAAAGCTTCATCTTTGGATTTCAAACAATAAGTAAAAGTCATTCTTGAAAAATCATCAACCAAAACAAAATAGTATCGACTTCCACCAATTGAAGGATTTATTGTTGGTCCTGCTAGGTCTGCATGAATAAGTTCCAAAACATTATTTGCTCTTGTCGCTGTGTGCTTAAAAGGGGACCTTGCTTGTTAACCTTGCAAACAGGTAACACATACCTCAGTAAACTTTTCTTCATTGAAATTAACACCGTCAACACTCCCTTTCTTCATTATTAACAAATCATTGAAATTGATATGTCCCAATCTTCGATGCCATGTTTCAATGTTGTCTCTTCTTGCTACTGCGACATAACTTGCACATTTTGATCCATTCAATCGATAAAGACCATCAACTAATTTTGCACTTGCAATCAATTTACCATTTTTGTCTTTTATTTTACAACCATTTCTATCAAAATTTACATATTTTTGATTTTTCGTCAGTTGACTTACTGACAAAAGGTTGGCAGTTAAATTTGGAACGCATAAAACATCTCGCACTTCTATTGAATTCGGCATTCCATTGACATCAGTATACAACTTGACAGTTCCACAGGATTTAACGTTCATCTTTGTATCGTTAGCAGCTAAAATTTCTGATATTGGAGATTTCTTTTCATTAAAAATCCAATCATTGTTCATTGTTAAATGCTGTGTTGCTCCAGAATCTATGTACCAATCACTTTTGTTGAACTTTCCAGTCAAGAAAGCCGAGCTGAACTCAGGTCTTACATTATAAGTTGAATTAAACTTCACCTTGGAATGCTTGTTCAGTTTATTCTTGTCTGGACAATCTGGTGACTTGTGGCCTTTCTTGTTACAGGTATAACAACGAATACCACTCTTATTAGATTTTTGCTTGGAACTGTTTAAAAAAGCACTGTTTTTATTCTGTGAAGGCATTTCTTGCAATAACTTGGTCTTAACAGCGTCACTTGTAAGTTGAACTTCGACATTGTCTAATGCCATAACCATCGGTGAAAAATTTTCAGATAAACCACCCAATAAGAAACACGCAATCCACTCGTCATCGACCTTGAATCCAATACTATTCAAACGATGTGCAGCGGTAACAATTGTGTTAACGTAAACTTGCATTGACTCGCATTCTTCCAATTTGGTCTGGGTTAATTGTTTAATTAAACCTATACGACGAACTCTTCCCTTATCTTCAAATATTGTTTTTAATTTCTCCCAAACTTCTTTTGCATTTTGAGCATCTTCAATGTGAACAAAATTAGCAGAATCAATTGACAAAATTAAAGATGTTCTAGCTTTTGAAATTTTTGAAGCATCGGTTTCGGTACCCTGAACTGATTCCCAGAGCCCTACATGCTCTAAATAAGTTTGTATAACAAATTTCCAAGTAGCATAATTTTCTCGTCCTTTCAATTTTTCAATGGTGGCCAGAAAATTACTCGACATAGCTTATTATGGATGTTCTTGCTTGCGATCCTTCTCAATATCAAGAAATAAAATTAATTATTTAAATGGTAAGAAATTACTTATTTGTACACAACAAATATCCGGAGTAATTCTTCTTTTATTCAAAATATCTATTTTCCTTGGCGTTGTTCTGGGCCCATAACCTATTGTTATGTACGTTGTGGAAGGAAAAACAATATATATATCTTGAATCTTGAACGTTTTAATTGAGAATAATAAATTATTATAAACAAAAGTCTATGTAAACTAAAAAAAACAAACTAAGTGAATAAAGCTTGAGTGAATTAAATATTTACAACAGATCTAGACACCCACCACTAGCTTTAGATAAATTTCGCTATAAAGATATAGTCAAATTCATCTTTTAGTGATATTAATGCGTTGCCTTAAATCGAAGAAATTTTTGATTTTAATATTTTTTAATTCCTTAAAAATTTGTCATTTAGTTCGTATTATTAGATTGTAATGTGATAATGTGAAGATGTTGTTGTCTGCATGCAATTCAAGAATTGCATATATAGAGGTGATAGTTTAGTTTCCAGCACAACAACTTAGTTTAGGTTTTTATGAAGGTTTGGGATGATTTTGCGTTAAGCTAGTTCAAGTGTTAGGTGGAAATACAGTATAAGATTTCTTTTTAGTCCACTGTTACAAATGCAATGGTAGTACCCGTGCAGTGATGATTAGCATGCTTGCCAGCTTCGAACCTCTTTGTTCGTGGTTTGGATTCCAATAGAATCAAAAATGTTTTTCTAAGGGTATCACCTTTTGCGAAGAATTCGTAAGTCCCCCGTTAGTAAATTCAGTGCCATGAAAAGCGCTTTCCCTATTAGCCGTTCGGAATCGGCGTAGTACTGTAGATCCACTCCATTCCCTAACAAGGCATGGTTGTGAGAAATGCGCTAGGCCCCGGCCCCCGGGGCACCCGCTCTGTTATGCCATCCTATTTATTTATATAGTTACATAATATGTAACGCCACTTTGTGCTAGCATCACGTTTCGTCGGGAAAGTAAATTGTTTTCAATTCAATTCCCAAACGAGTTTCCAGTATTCTTTTGAATGCTGACTGTTCTACAAATATATTCTTTGTGCTTTAGTTTTGCATAGCCTTAGCCTCTTATATTTCTGATTATCTTCATCTTCAGATTGGAATTATGGAAATCATCAGCCATGCAAAAGATGTCCTGTAAGCACTTTTCCAGATTCACTCTATATATTTTGTTGGACAATTGAAAAGTCTACTTCTGTGGTTTTGTCAACACCAAAATTCAATTTCTTGTGCAAACTATACATGGACTTGAACGCTCAATTCTCTTTTGTTCTTCTGCAAGCATACCTATGTAGTTCCAATTTTCTTTTCGTATTATTTTGTTCGTTTTGTGCTTTTTAATTGTGTACCTACAAAATTTTGCAACACTTGTGTTGGGTAGTTTTAGTTTCCAATTCGCAAGGTCCCTACTGATTTCATGGTTTCTAAAAAAGAGTTATTGTTGTTGTACCCTTCTATTCATCAAATCTTTCTAAACATTTTGGTTAACTCTCATCGATTGTGAGCTTCAAAAATCGAAAACAAACACACCTTATTGGCTTTCAATAGCTTCTCAGAGGAGTCCCTAGTTAAGTTGATTCAAAATTTATTCCTTACAAAACACAGGGGCTCCGTTTCTTATTTTTCAAAGTAGATTTTATTGAGTACACAGTGCACCCTTAAAATCCAACTCAGTGGGAGTTACAGTAAAAGAAGGTGTGCAACAGTTTTCAATTTATGTGACCCTCGGTAATTCCGAATATGACACTAATAAATTACGAACGTCCAGCAATTCATTATCAAACTGTGTCTATGCGGTGTAATGGCCATTACATGCACTCAAGTACACATATAGGCAATTCCTAGTTTCACCATTGGGGGCGATATTCCTTTCGGACATTTCCTTTAAGGTCTCTTCATCTGATGGTTATTTTTTGCTTCCTTTAAGCTGGGCAGCAGGACAAAGTCTCACACTCGCCATGGATAACCATGGTATGCCACGATGATGACGATGATAACGACAATGAATGTACCTAGGTACTTCATTTCATATCATAGTAGGCTATCATTGCTGTCTTCTCTCGTCTGCGAATTCACTGTTGGTTTAATATAAATTTCTAAACACCCTAGAGCTGGCATTGACAAGCGTTCTTCAACATCAACATATAGGTAGGTACTCTTAATGTCTATGAAGGGATGATTTTTACAACCCAATTGACTTGTATGAGATTATACGTGAGGAGCATATACACTGCGGGTTGTTAAATGTTTTTATTGGACGCATCTGCTTCTGCTGCCTCCTGTGACTAAACTTACTCAGTACTGCAAAGCTGTTTTCATTGCCAACATTAAGTCGTGAAATTTTAAACAATGCTGCAAGTTCTCATCACATAAAACATAAAATCAAACAACTCTTGTGAGCAAAAATACCTTCACCACATAGTTTGGTTAAAGTTTGTGATAGTCTAAAAATTTCTTTAAAAAAAACGCTTCCGCTGATATACTGGTGCAATGTGTGGGATACAGCAACACATTTTATTTGCTGCTTTCAGTTTAAGTGCACATCTTTGCTAATGACGAACTCCTTTCACTTGAAGTAGGTTATTTTCAGTTGTAGTTCCAAGTTCCAACATATTGTCCTACTTGAATTAGTACTTATACATGTTGTTAGTATTTAACAAGCGGAAAAAAGAAAATAAAAAACGGGGTTAAAATAGTGTTTCACACATGGCAATTAGTTAGTTTGTAGCCTTTCATGGCGTCCTAGTTCCGTTGAAGATTTTTTGAGGTTTCACATACATATTTAAGATTGAAACCAGAAAAATATTTAAAAGAAAGATCCACGAACCACGAGCATGATAACTGACAACTGACACTTGCTTTAAAGAGAGATCATGCCAAGCTATAAATTATCCTGTAGTGTCTAGACTCTAGAGCAAAAGATTAAATGTTTGAAGTAAATGTGAAAAATTAACGAAACGCACCAAGAAGAATACATACCCAAAGATGATATCATCGCCATCACTAACGAACTACGAGTACGTAAAACAGAAGGGGTTCATAGAATCAAAAACTTATATTTCAAACACTTGCCAAAGTCAGGGTAATATATCCAACACTAATAATAAACGCCTGCCTTATGAACCAATACTTTTCAGATATCTTTAGACTGGCCAAAGTCATATTGATATTAAAAGCTGGAAAAGATAGAAATAACACAAGCAACTGTAGGCTGATAAGCCTGCTTAGTAGTTTAAAAGAAATATATGAAAAAGTAACAAAGAAAAAGCTTAGCATAAAATATTTTTTTTAAGAAGATTTAAGTTTGAATTCAAGCAAATAAAATTTCACCAATGGGACTCATCTGGTAAAAATGCTCAGATAAGTCAGAAAGGAGAAAATGGATTCGGTTTACTTACCTACATACTTACTTAGGTTGGAATTGCAGCCTTAACCAACATATTTCGCCAACAATTTCGACTTCGGGTGAACTCTCTCCAGTTTTGCACTCTAAGTCGGTTGAGGTTATCTTCCACTTGATTGTGCCACCTAAGACTAGATATTTAACTTCCGCGATTTCTCTGAATTGCGTTTTCGAGACCCTATCGATCCGAAACGTTTAAGATCCATCTGCTCTACATGGCCCAGCCATCGAAGCGTCGCGCTGCGTACTCTTCTAGCTATGTCTATTGTCTATGTCGCGATACAGCTCATTGTTGTATCTTCTTCTCCACACATTGTCTTCACATACGGGACCAAAGATCACTCGGGGTATTTTTCTTTCGAAACGAGCGAGGGTCTCCTCATCCGCTTTTGATAAAGTAAACGCTTCAGTACCGTAAAGCAGGATTGGGATGATAAAGAGCTACCTTGCTCTTTCTAGAGAGCGTTTTGTTTTCTCAATTGCCTTCTTAACCCGAAAGAGCAAGGGTTGGCAAGAGTAATTCTCCATTTGATCTCCGCACTGATTAGTTTTTCGTGTCTATAGCGCATCCTAGGTAGATCAAGTCCTGTACTATCTCGAAGTTATGTCTGTGTGTTGTTACGTTTTGTTCAAAGGGTTGGCAAGAGTAATTCTCCATTTGATCTCCGCACTGATTAGTTTTTCGTGTCTATAGCGCATCCTAGGTAGATAAAGTCCTGTACTATCTCGAAGTTATGTCTGTGTGTTGTTACGTTTTGTTCAATTCGTCGATGTTCGGTGTCTTTGTTCGATGACAACATATACTTCGTTTTACCCTGAATAACCATCAAACCTCTTGTTGCCGCTTCTGTTTCAATGCTCGCAAAAGCACCAATGACATCATTCTTCTTTCCTCCCATTACGTCAATATGATCTTGATAACGACATATCAAATTGTGGACGTGGGGTTTCAAACGTTCACATATTACAACAGATAAGATCTTATAAATGGCGTTAAGTAGGCTTATTCCTCTATAACTGGCGCAAGTGTTAGGGTTTCCCTTCTTTAGGATCAGATATACGATACTGAGGATCCATTCATCGGGCATGCTTTCTTCCGATCATATCATGCAGATCTGCTGGTGCATGCTCATTTCCACCTGATCTACTACTGCCTTAAAAAGCTGTGCATCAAATCCAACTGCACCTGCAGTCTGATTAGATTTAAGTTTGCATATGGCAAGCTTGACTTCTTCTAGGTCGGGAGGACGGCATTCTTGATCATCGTCCAAGCTGAATGGGGCAATCTGCCTGACAGCGGAATTTGTGTCCTCATCGCCGTTAAGCAGTCTGCAGAAGTGATATTTCCAGATCCTCAGTAGCGACTGTGACTCTGCAATTATATTTCCCTGCTGGTCTTTAAAGGCTTGAGTTCGGGGTTTGCCACCCTGGCAAGATCCTTTTACCTTTTCGTAAAACTTCCGAATCTCGTTCCTGTCATGGCACCTCTCTATTTCCTCAAACGAGCGTTTCTCATGCTGCTTCTTTTTCTTTTTGAGAAATCGGTGTTCTTCCCTTCTTTTCTCCTTGTAGATCTCGTTATACTGATCGTAAGCAGCCCTTGTTCGTTTTTGCATCAGCATTTGTCGTGCTTTTTGTTTGGCTGCATTTGCCTGCCTGCATTCTTCATCGAACCATGGGTTTCGTTTTGGTGGTCGAGTGAAACCCAGAACGTCAGAGGCAGCGGTTCTGATGGCTTCTTGGCATTGCTGCCACTGGTCTTCAATGCTTAATGCTGGCGGCGATTCAAGGATAATTGAAGGGACACTCGATTGGAAAAGGCATTGGCAATCTCTTGCGATTGCAGCTTTCCGACGTCATATCTCTTCACAGCGTTAGTTCGTGCTGGTCGTGAACAAGATATCCTCATTCGTACCTTGGCTACAAAAAGGTAGTGGTCCGAGTCAAAGCAGGCCCCTCGGGAAGTTCGGACATCTAACACACTGGAAGAGTGCCTTGCGTCGATCGCAACATCAATTTGGTTGACGGTTGATTGCAATGTAGCTTTATGAATTTTGAGATGCGGGAAGCGTGTCCTACTTACATCAAGATTTAGCCCCGCAGCAAAATCGATTAGCCTCAGTCCGTTTTCGGAGGTTTTGTCATGGAGGCTATGCTTACCGATTGTATTTCCAAAGATGTCCTCCTTCCCTAGTTTTGCGTTAAAATCGCCAAGAACGATTTTCACGTCGTGTCTAAGGCACTGCTCATATGTTTCTTCGAGGAGGTCGTAGAAACAGTCTTTGGAATTGTCGTCTTTCTCTTCTGTGGGGGCGTGGGCGCATATTAGGCTAATGTTGGCGAATGTAGCCCTGATGCGGATGGATTTTGGCTAATCATCTTATCCCTGAGTCTTCCTCTAACAACAAATCCGCACCCAAATAAACGCTGTTTCTGTTGTCTGTAGCAGTCGCCATAATAGATGTCACAGTTTTTCATCTTCTTTATGTCCGGTCCACTCCATCGCACTTCTTGGATGGTGGTTATGTCTGCTTTGCAGCAGTCCAGGGCGTCCGCTAATTCTCCAGCTGCACGTAATCCATTAAGAGATCTAACGTTCCACGTACAGATCCGGAGGTCATTGTCCTTTTTACTTTTGCTTGGGTCGTCAACTTTGAGATCATTATCGTTATCCGAGGCTGTTGGTTGTTTCGGAACCAGTTGTTTTTTACGTGGTTGGGTAGTTAACCCCACGCACAAGCCCCAACCTGGAAGGCCAGGCTGCAAGGGTGTGAGTGCTGCCGTTGGCTCACCAGGAGCTCATCCGCCACCATCTCTACTTCAATACCCTGTCCTAGTATGAAAAGTAGACCACTGAGGTTCGTGCAGTCAGTGATTAATCACACAGAGCATTATAGTGTTGATGCAACACTCGCACTTACTTGTTAAGCAAGTCAACTCCGGGTTTAGCATTCCAGTTACCAGTAGTTACCGCGTGTAGGTTTAGTAAGCACAATTGACATATACTATAAGTTGCAACATCTGGGCGCCGATATTTTTAAGAATAAGTAATGATTTTAAACTCAAGAATAAAGTACGGAGGAATAACCTCTTATCTAGTTTTGATAAGGGATTTAAACCTTTTTGGAAGTAACAAAAATAATGAAGAAAAATAGTACACCTATTCCACCTCTTTGAATTATTTATTTATTTATTTATTTATTTATTTCACCTACGAGCAATGAGCTCAACAGATTACACATTATTACAAAATTTCAATTCTTTCAATTTCTTAAAAATAAGTAGTACAATTTATTTCGAAATTTATCTCTAGAGAAGGCTAAATCAATGTGACCACAAATTTCATTAAATTCTCTAATTGATCTTGAAATTGGTTCACTCATGCCATAATTAGTCCTGTGCCTTGATTGAAAAAGAAGATTTCTATCCCTCAACGGCCTCTCTGGAGCATAAATACAAATTAAGGACAACAAGGAAGGACACTTTATATGATAACATAAAATGTCTCGCACAAAAACTATGTCATGACTAGTTCTACGTGATTTGAGCGACTGCAAACCTAGAAGACTCTGCCTAGCTGTGGAATTTGGATGAAAGTACCATCGCATTTTGTAAAATGCATACTTCGTAAACCTATTCTGAACTTTCTGAATCCGATCGGAAAGATAATGTTGGTGAGGGTTCCAGATGATGTCTGCATACTCTAGGTTGGGTCTTACAAGTGAGGTATAAAGAGACACAAGGGTGTAGGGGTTAGTAAAGTCTGTTGAATTTCTTTTGATGAATCCTAACATTGAGTTAGCTTTTGATACAATAGCTTCTATATGTGGTGTAAAAGTGAATTTGGAGTCAAAAAGTACGCCTAAATCAAGATAATATGAAAACTCTTGCATATGAATCTTTCTCGAGAGAGAAATCACAAAACATTTCTTGGCGTTAAGGTTTAAGCGGTTTAACACATACCAGCGAGATAGATTATCAAGATCCAATTGGAGTTTTTGGCAATCACTAATAGAGGTTACTTTCAGAAAAAGTTTCAGATCGTCGGCGTATATGAGGTATTTGCTGAAGTTGACACAGTTAACAATGTCATTAATAAATATGATAAAAAGTAGAGGACCTAGATGACTACCCTGTGGAACACCAGAGGTACAATTTATCTGCCTTGAGGTGAACTCGTCAATTTTGAATTTTTGAACCCTTTTTATGAGAAAGGAACAGATCCATTGAAGGAGGCTTGAGTGGAAACCAAATGATTCCAATTTTTGAAGCAGTATTTTGTGACAAACCGAATCAAACGCTTTGCTGAAATTGGTATAAATAACATCCACTTGGTCTTTATTTTCAATAGCGTCAACAACGAAAGAAGAGAAACATGTTAAATTGGTGATTGTTGATCTTCCCGAGATGAACCCATGTTGGGCATCACTTATATGTTCCTTCACTAGGAAATCAAGTTTTTTTTTACAAGGCTTTCAAAAAACTTAGGAATTGCAGATAGTTTACAAATTCCTCTGTAATTCTCTACATTGTTTTTGAAACCCGATTTAAAAATTGGAATCAAGAAAGAGGATTTCCATTCATCTAAGAACAGTCCAGATGACAATGAAGAATTAAAAATGATTAGTAATGGAAGAGCCAGAGAACTGGAACATCTTTTCAAAATTATCGCAGGAATACCATCAACGCCAGGTTTAGCGTTTGGCTTAAGATCATGCAATCCTTCTAAGACATCTTTGAGATCTAACTGTAAGGACCCTATACTTACTTTAGGATTATAGCCAGAAAGGTGAACTAGATTTTCATGTGAGTTAGAATAGACCGATTCAAAAAATTGAGCAAATAGCTCAACCGTGTTTTCAATTTCATCAGACTCTTGATTTTTAAAAAACATAGAATTCGGAATCCCGAGCGATTTTCGTTTTGAGTTTATAAAAGACCAAAAATTTTTTGGGTCGTTTTTTAAATTGAATTCAACCTGCATAATATAATTTCTGTGCGAGAATTTACTTAACACATTGAACTCCCTGCGAAGATTACAAAACTGTATTTGGTCATCCAAATCATTTGATTTCTTAAGCTTAGCGAAAGATTTGTTTTTTAAATTTTTAAGGTGTGTAAGCCTGTTATTATACCATGGAGGTTTGGAAATATTCTTTTTCTTTTTGTGTGGCACTAATTGATTGAAAGCATTATTTAAAATTTGCGAAAAGCGATCAAACATATTTTGTAAATCTAAGTTTAAAAATTCAGTTTTCCAGTCAATACTTTCAAGATTATTATCAAGTTCAATAAAATTTGCCTTTAAAAAGTTAAATGTTAATGAATTGTTACTATTAATTTTTAAATAAGTGTACAATTGAATTTCAATATGAAGTTCCTTATGATTGATAGAATCATTTAATAATGAAAAAGGAAGCGTATCATACACAGAACCCTTGAATTCATCATGTGGTATGAAAACAAGATCAAGAATATTATTCAAACTATTGACAACGCTACTGATTTGACATAAGTTAAGAGCAAATAAATGGTCAACAAAAGTTATTTCGATAGCACTTTTTAAGTTACAGGGAATAAGCATATTTTCATTTGAAGAATAAGACCATTTCACATCAGTTAGATTAAAATCACCGATTACAAAAACCTTCTGCGGACAGTCATTCAAATTACTTACAAAATCAATGTTAGCAAGGTGCTTTTCATAGATATCAATGGGACATCTAGGTGGTATGTAGCTGGTGATGATATACACGGAAATACCTGTTCCAAGACGCATAATTGTTCGATGTCGATGTTTGGCAGCGATATTATGTGGGATGGGAAGCATGAACGAACCGACAATAGTAGACCACCTCCGCGATCTTCAGCAGTAATACATCGATCTTGTCGGAAGACAATATATGAACCGCCGTTCACAATTTCAGAATCGGAGATTCCACTCCAAAGCCAGGTTTCCACAATAACAATAATGTTGTAGTCTACGTGGGTAGATGAATGATATAAGGCAGGTAGTTTAGTTCGAATTCCACTTGCATTATGATAATAGATTTTTATCAACGAGGCCCTTTCAGCTGTTGTTGGGTCGTCGCTTCTTGCTGCGAAAAAAATCATGTACCACCGTATGCAAAGGCCAAAAAGACTTATTGCATAGTAAATTGTAGAGCTCGAGGTTTCTTCCAACTTTAATTTCGAAAGAAGAATATTCCTTTTCTGGTGTCATGATGAATTTTCGAATGGTAAGATTAGATACACAAAATGATGAACAATTTTTTTGAATATAATTGTGTACTAAATCTTCAGACGTTGATGGAGAAAGGCGAGAAACAAATATACTCCTCACAGGTGGTAAAGCAGTGAGTTCTTCGATATTCGGTTGGTTTGATATAGAGTTTGTTACAGTGGACAAAGTTGCTATTGAGTTGGAGCACCCCTCATCCGTGATGGAAGCTGTTGGGGTATCCAGTGGCTCTATAGCACTAAATTCACTGGAAGTGCTGGGCCTTATAGAAGAAGAGTCACTTACATGCTGTTGAATATCCAGGCATCTGCTTGCTCCAGAACTGTTGAGGCTGCTGTTGCTGTTGAGGCTGCTGCTGTTGTTGAGGCTGTTGATGTTGTTGTTGTTGTTGTTGTTTTTGTTGGTGTTGATGCTGTTGATGTTGTTGTTGTTCCTCTTGTTGTTTTAGTTGATGTTGTTGAGGCTGTTGCTGGTGCTGTTGTTGTTGTTCCTCTTGTTGTTTTAGTTGTTGCTGTTGAGGCTGCTGCTGCTGCTGTCGTTGTTGTTGTTGTTGTTGTTGTGGTTGTTGTTGTTGTTGTTGTTGTTGTTGTTGTTGTTGTTGTTGTTGTTGTGGTTGTTGTTGTTGTTGTTGTTCTTGTTGTTGTTGTTGATGATGTGGATGTTGTTGTTGTTCTTGTTGCTGTTGTTGAGGTTGCTGCTGTTGCTGCTGGTGAGACTGCTTCTGTTGCTGTTGATGTTGTTGTTGTTGTTGTTGTTGTTGTTGTTGTTGTTGTTGTTGTTGTTGTTGTTGTTGTTGTTGTTGGTGTTGTTGTTGTCGTTGGCAATGTTGATTTCGGAAGATAGGTTTCGGAGAAGGGGTTAGTTGTATTAAGGGTTCTTGTAAAAATATACTAGGAGTTAAAACATCAGTTTCAATATTATTGAAGGCTTTTGACATAATTTCACTATTCGTGATGTCAAAATCGAAAACATCTTTAAGTTCACCAAAAATGGAGTGAGCACTATTAAAAAGTTTTTTTAGTTTCACTATTTTCCAATAAATTGTATCGATTGAAATTTTTTCATGCAATTTGCAATAAAATTTAAGACCAGGAACAGAGAATAGTTTATCTGCATCCTTTCCTTTTATTCCAATACATTTTGCATGGACTTGTTGCAAGCATATAGCACAAGCCACCGTAATATCATTGGAATCTTTTTTGCAAATCAGACAATTCAGATCACTCATTTTCACGAATTTTAAAAATGGGCAGATGGGCGTTTAACGTGAGCTACACAAAAAAAAAAAAAATTGTTTTAGTAAAAGATTTCCGAAAACGACGTGATGGCAGCCCTTAACTTTGGACTGTCAGTCTAGTAAATACTGGAAATCTTAGTTGAAGTTAAATAACTTTGGATATATAAATCCCACAGATAATTATAACCACTTTTTGTGTAGCTTAAGATCGTTCTCACAAATATCTGGTAGAATTGGATTGTAAAATTGTGCCGAATCAAAAACGAATAATGCACCAGATTTAAAGAAAAATTACGGTACACTTTATTGTAATGTGTTTGATTTTTATCGACAGCAAATTAACTATTCAAACTATCACACTAGCACAAAATCCTATACACTATTAATGTTTTATGATGCGTACGCAGTTCATATATTGTTTATACCACTTTAAAAGAAAACACAATCAATAGATTGAAAGAAAACCGATAAAAACTCGGGAGCACAATGTAGTAGGCGAAGTGATACGATAGGGTTACCAACGCGAATTAACGACAACGTTCTTGGTTGGGTTATGGCGATGGCAAAAATGATCCAAAAAAAAAAACGACTTCGCTGAAATAGATAAGAAGAAACCACAAAAAAAAAAATTGCAGTACCGCAAGTTTTTGTGAACGATCTTTATTGTTTTGTTACCTTGAGTTTCAACCTGCACTCTGGTGAATCTGATTATCGACTGACTTAAGGGGTAACAGGAAAGAAAGGTAATAAAGTTATAATATTGGAGGAAGATATTTAGTGTATATTTAAGTAACAAAATAGAAAATTACTGTAAGAAAATTTTCAGAAATGACGGCACGACGGCACCACTGCCATTTTTGCTGGGCACGTAGAATTTGAGGAGCTCTGCGGCACGCAGTGTAGCTGCCGTAAATTTGGAACTATATAAGTAAAAACACTTACCGTACATGCTTATTAGGGTAAGTCAAAAAAATCAAGTTTTTTTTTTGATCCGACAAACTAGTTCTTAGGTACATCTAGAACAGTGGTTCCCAAACTATTTCGAGCAAGAGACCCCTTTTCCAAAACGAACTGATACCATAGAGTCCCATAGCCAAATTACATTGAAAATCTTGTCTCAACTTTTTTACTTGCTCTTATATGTACTAGTAAAAAGGCAAGTGTTGCAGTCCTGCAGAAAGAAACTTTGGGATAGCAGTAAAACATGGCATTACGATGATAGAGAATACGAAAAAAGTGGAGACTCCAATTCTGTCTGTCTATCTATCTGTCTCTCCGTATATGGATTCACAGCCTGAACCACTTGTCGGATTTTCTTCAAAATTGAATATACAGTTGTGTTAGAATTGCGTTTCCAGATTTTGAAATAGCGATGCCTGCTAACCAATATGATAATACTTTTTTTTCTCAAAAGCGGCTCCAACGATTTTAATAAAATTTTGTGTGAAGGACTAGTTTTTCCTATTGATACATAAACTTTAAAAATTTGCAGTTGGTTAAGTGAGTAAGCTTTATTATAATTGAAATTTTTTTAAAAACGTGCTCTTAATTGAGAAAAAACGGTTTCTTTTTTTCGTCAAAATGTTTGCAACCACACTGAAGCATTTTTCAACCAAATATGATGATGGAAATGCAAGGAGAGTTTTTTTTTCAGCAATGTTTCTGCAATGCAGTATATCGATTTCAATGCTGCGCTGTAACCATAACTTCTAATAGACTTCATTGAATTTTTGCTTAAGCTCTTCGTCAGTTTTGAGGGTGATCGACTCTTCTTGCATAATCACATTGACTTCTTCCATAGGTGTCATACTGTGTCCTCTTGAAGGATTTTCGATGATTTTGACAAATGTTGAAACTGTAAGTATTCTTTCCCGCTTAAATTTTGTCTATAAGGAATAAATTTTCCCACAAACGCCGATATAACTAATTTTGTTTTGATCCAGTTCAGATCATCACCCTGCAACTGCGAGTTGACTTTGTTGTTCTTGCCAAAGATATTTACTAAATGACTGATAGTAAACATCGGTCATTCAATTCTTCAGATTTTCTTCCAAAATCCTCCCTCTCTTCAGTACATTGTTCTGCAATTCCTGACAGTATTTTGTTATAAAAGTCCTGGGCATCTTCTGGAACAGTAAAGAACTTCATGAGCTTCTTGACATCAGCCAGCTTTTTAAGGGACACTTTGTTTTATGATGTAGCTTAGTCAAGTAAGCAATATTCATAAATAGTTGAAAGCTTCTTTTTAAAATGGCTTGGCCATAGTAGGGAAAGCGATGAAGGTCTTCTTCGCAGATTCGGTAATTTTTTGGTCTTGTTTTTCGAAGCTTATTACCCATGTCTGACTTATGCATGTTGAAGCTTTTACTCAATAAGCTTCTTAGCGTCTTTTTATATTTCACGACAGCCCAGCCCTTTCCGAAAATGACTGTGCCATGATATTTAAGAACAGTGCTGTATTCTTCTGATGAAGTGATGATTTCGTTGTCCTTATATACCGGTTGTCCCGTAGTTCGTGTTTCATACTCTGGCATATGATTCCTGGTCATATTCTAAGAAATAAATCGTAATCAGTTTCAGTATGATCTTTTGGTCTGTTCATTAAGCCAGAATTGAACTTTGAATAAAAAAATCTTTTTGTATTTGGACAAACTGCGTGTGGGGTTTCCTGCTTTCTTTTGGTCTTCTTCAGAAATGTTGAACACTATCAAATGTTCTCATTCCACTCCGCTTATTTGTACCGCCTTTGACGGACATGCAGCATATTAAGTCCTATGGGAAGTATCAACAAATTATACCTGAATTATGCAAAAACGTTTGCATTTACTTTCTAACAGGTCATAAAAGTACATATTCCGATAGTAGTATACGTCACAATTCAAAAATTTTCTGGAATAGAGTAAATTTTTTTTAAACTACTTACCAACAGTTATTTCCAGATAAAATGGGTTAGGATTAGAAAACCGAATATACCTCAATAAAAATGCAATAACGTCAATATGTGTCGACAAACATCGACCAAACATTGCGTCTTAGAAAGGTACAAACAACATCTAACTGATGAGCCCATTGTTTGTACCTGGGCGAAACGCATAAGGAGTGAAGGTCAATTGAACTTTTCATTTTGATTTTAAAAATCAACACTCCGTAAGAAAATAATAAATTCTTTTTACCACGGACCAACCTTCTCTTGGTGCAAGAATGCAATCCCATTCCCCTAGAAATATAAAGTTTACAGTGTGCTTGCACTGTAAACTTTATATAGTGTCCACAAACATCGACCAAACATTGTGTCTTAGAAAGGTACAAACAACATCCAACTGATGATCCCATTGATGGTACCTGGGCGAAATGAAGGTCAATTGAACTTTTCATTTTGATTTTAAAAATCAACACTTACTTACTTACTTAGGTGGGCATTACAGTTCGGGGTGAACCTGGGCCTCAACCAACATCCTTCTATAACGATTTCGATCTCGACGAGCCGGAGCGTTTGGGTCCATCCGCTCTACATGGCCCAACCATCGTAGCCTCGCGATGCGTACTCTTCTGGCTATGCCCATGTCGCGGTACAGCTCATACAGCTCGTTGTTGTATCTTCTTCTCCACACATTGTCTTCGCATACGGGACCAAAGATCATTCGGAGAATTTTTCTTTCGAAACGACCAAGAGTTTCCTCATCCGCTTTCGATAAGGTCCATGCTTCCGCGCCGTACAGCAGGACTGGGATGATTAAGGTCTTATACAAGGTCACCTTGGTTTTTCTAGAGAGGGTTTTGTTTCTCAATTGCCTTCTTAACCCAAAGAAGCAACGGTTGGCAAGAGTTATTCTCCGTTTGATCTCCGCACTGATGTTGTTTTCCGTGTCTACAGCGGATCCTAGGTAGACGAAGTCCTGTACTACCTCGAAGTTATGTCTGTCTATTGTGACGTTTTGTCCAATTCGTCGATGTTCTGTGTCCTTGTTTGATGACAGCATATACTTCGTTTTGCCCTCATTAACCATCAAACCCATTTTTGCCGCTTCTGTTTCAATACTCGCAAAAGCACCTATGACATCACGCTTTTTTCTTCCCATTACGTCAATATCGTCTGCATAGGCGAGTAATTGTACAGACTTTTGAAAGATTGTTCCTCTGGTGTTGACGTTTGAGTTTCTTACAATCTGTTCAAGCATGATGTTGAAGAAATCGCATGACAGTTTGTCGCCTTGCCTAAAGCCTTTTTCGACATCAAAGGTCTCGGTGAGTTCTTTTCCGACCTTGACGGAGCAGCGTGAATTCTCCAAAGTCATCCTGCATAGTCGTACGAGTTTTGCAGGGATGCCGAAACTAGACATGGCTCTGTACAGCTCGTCTCTGTAAATACTGTCATACGCGGCCTTAAAATCGATAAAGAGGTGGTGAATATCGATATTATGTTCTCGGGTTTTTTCCAAGATCTGCCGTAATGTGAAAATTTGGTCTATTGTGGACTTCTCTGGTCTAAAACCACATTGATAAGGACCTATCAAGTTGTTGACGTGGGGTTTCAGACGTTCACATATTACAGCAGACAAGATCTTATAAGCGACGTTAAGGAGGCTTATCCCTCTGTAATTGGCGCAATTGTGAGGGTCTCCCTTCTTTAGGATCGGGCATACGATACTGAGGTTCCATTCATCGGGCATGCTTTCTTTCGACCATATCATGCAGATCAGCTGGTGCATGCTCCTTTCCAACTGATCTCCAGCTGCCTTGAAAAGTTCGGCATCAAGGCCATCTGCACCTGCAGTCTTATTTGATTTAAGTTTGCATATGGCAAGCTCAACCTCTTCTAGGTCGGGAGGACGGCATTCTTGATCATCGTCCAAGCTGAATGGGGCAATCTGCCTGACAGCGGAATTTGTGTCTTCATCGCCGTTAAGCAGTCTGCAGAAGTGATCTTTCCAAATCCTCAGTAGCGACTGTGACTCTGCAATTATATTTCCCTGCTGGTCTTTAAAGGCTTGAGTTCGGGGTTTGCCACCCTGGCAGGATCTTTTTACCTTTTGGTAAAACTTCCGAATCTCGTTCCTGTCATGGCACCTCTCTATTTCCTCAAACGAGCGCTTCTCATGCTGCTTCTTTTTCTTTTTGAGAAGTCGGTGTTCTTCCCTTCTTCTCTCCTTGTAAAAATCAACACTCCGTAAGAAAATAATAAATTCTTTTTATTATTTTTTCTTTTTTTTTTAATAACATCAACTACCTATTCGTCGAAACAGTACCTACCTACTTAGGTACGAAAAGAAATTTGTTGAGTTTTTTTTAAAGTGCAACAATACTACTAATCATTCTTATAATAAAATGGCAAAAGTAACGAAACCTTATCTTAAAAGTTTTAAGTTAGAACTTGTCTAAAGGGGGTCAATTGCAGAACTTGTCGACACCCAAACTCAGATTTCGTTATTGCCGACCCTTGGGAAACTGATATCGACCACTTTGGGAATCACTGCTCTAGAAAGTACTTACAAAATTTGAGCTCTTAATATTAACCGGAAGATGATGCTCATCGTAGTTTTCCATTTTCAATTTAGTATCATATAAAAATGATCATATCTCTTTAAAAATACTTAGATCGTTTAACCAGTGGCAGAGTCAATATTTATAGGAAATTGAACGCGCTACAAAATGGTGTTTTTCACTTTTTTAAGATATTCGGGTTAGAATTCCAATTCCTACTATACTATGATCTACTTCAGAAAATATCGATAAAAAATTGATTCCAAAGAAATATATTCTCAAACAAAAGATACGAAACAACTTGCAAACTGTCATTTTTTATAAACTCAAGTTCACAAGAATATTGTCAAAATTCATAAATTAGTTATAATTCTACTGCGAATACGTTTTAAATGGTTAGGTAGAGTAATCGATTAACTACAAGAGACTTTTTTTGTTGAACGTTAAATTTTCTATAGAAATCCAAAATTTTAAATTTATTAAAGATATTCACCAAATTTTTAATTAAATTCACTCAACTCAATTGAAATGTTGTTGAGAAACTTTTTCGTTTTTTTATTGATAATTTTATTTATAAACCTCACAATGGAAGCATTGCTTCCGAAATGGTCATTTGAGGAAATACATATAATAAAACCTTTTTAATTTATGAAAAAATTTACATATCTTTAATTTATTAGATTAAAAACAAGTGGAAAATCTCAACTATAAGACTTATAAAAAATACAATAAAATATAAAAGTATCTGTATTCACACTCGAGAACGGGAATGGAAACGGGAATGAGAACTAGAACGGGTATCTTAAAACTACTGCAACATCGAAGCATCTTGCAAAGAATATTTTCATATGATACTTTTCTCAACGCATTTTAGTTGTAACGAGTCTGATGATACCTCAAGTTTAGAAATCAGACTTTAAACGGTCTTCTTAAAATGTTCGTTCCATTCATACTTTTTGACTAATTGATACTGTGACTGCCTTGAAATTTTTCTGTTGTCGAGATTTTACTTCAATATTGAAGTGCTTAATTGCTAAAATGTCGCTTCAAGCTTTTCTTATCCTCAGCGCTGCTAGAAGGTCGATTACTGATACTGATGTAGAGATTGATCAAAAATTCTCTTTAAATTGACATTGAGATGAAGTTCTTCAAATCAACTTCAACTGTCCACAAAACAGCAATTAGCATTTACGACATACATCGACCAAGTTCTCTGCTACTCGTAACTGTTACTGTTAACGCTTCACTTCTTCCCCAAGCGCAGCACATTCCAATTCGCAAACATTACCCTGAACGTAAATGACCCTTCAGCGGATTAATTGATTTCGAAATCGTGTTTTAGTTTCTACTAGATACAAGCCAGTGTACCTATACACAGGCAGCTGAGTTGTCCTTGTTCAGGCCATTTGACTTGATATCCGTAGATTCTATCAATAGATAGCGTGCAAGCAGTGATTTGCCGTGATAATTGTACCCACACACAAGGTGACTTTTGAAATTGATGGCCGGTGTTAATGGCAGAGCTGCTCCCAGATGGGAAGCAAAGCGCAACTCTTATGCAATGGCTGGCGTGTAAGGAAATCGTATTATAAAATTCGCAGTTGATTAATCACGGGAGGCGGAACTTCACCCGCTGTCGTTATTTGGTTGTTGTTCAATCGACTGAATAGGTACAATGCACGTCGCATAATAAATCGAATGGCCTGGTATCTCTGGGATGAACCGTACATACATGTCCAGTCCTCACAGAATTTGCTTAGTTAGTTAGATAACACTGAGATCCACTGAAAAGCGAAGTGATGGGTGTTGGGTGCTTTGAGAATGGTGAATAGACAATATTAAGGGAACAATTTTGTGGGGACATATCACAATTGACAGATAATATGTTACTAATGTCAGATACTATTTTTGTTACCATTAATACATCATTTGAATAGGAACGCATATAAACGCGATGATTTGCATTATTTATACTCTCTTGGGTTTAATTCATTCACTTTGCGGATGTATTGATAAATTATAGATTTTTTTTTTTATTGAAACTGATGTTGTTGTCGGTGCAAAGGCAAAATTCACTAACAAAACAAAATTGGTTGTCGGCGACAATGAAGTTAGGACATGGTTTAGAAAATGAAAAATTGATGATTTGCTGTTGTTGCGCAGGGGACCGTCCATAAAATACATCACACTAAAATTAGGTTTTTTTGAGAACCGCCAAAGAGCTAGCGCTCATGTTTAAAAAATAAAAGATTAGTTAGTATATTGAGTTACAATTTATTGTTTTGAAAATATATATGCATTTAAATGTCTGTATATTTACTAACACGAAATGAATGACTTTTATCACGACAAAGATTAAAAAAAATTAGTCGAGAGAAATACTGTAGTAAAGATTTTTGATGAACGGCGAACGTTACGTTGCCGTAGACCCCCTCCCACTTTGTCACATCTTGTCACACTCAGCGACACCCCTCCCCCTGCCCCTGCATGCAAATGTGTTTTATGGACAGCCCCAGACATAAACTTGCATTCATTTCTTTCTTAAAAAAATATTATTTTCAAGACTTAGCTTCTGTAAAGTGCACGGTTAAAAATTATCCGCTCATTTTCAATCAGAACTAATTTTATTTTATACACCAAAAAAAAATTACTACGTTTTTAATTTGCCTTGCGGAGATTTTCTGGGCAATTTTTTTCAGCTGCTGGAAACTTCTGGCAAGCTATAAATCGTCGCTTGGATAAATGTTTGTCGTATGTTAAAAAATAATCATGATTCTGAAGTCATAATATTCATCGAGACTCATTCCTAACAGTGATCTTTTATACTGAGATACGCTGACATATCTTGGTATATTATAAATGTATCGTAAGCAATCATTAAAAGCAACATTTATCTTATACTTACATCCAGCATCTAAGCATGGATACACATAACAGTTGTATAGGAAAAATGGAAGAAGTAGGCTTTTGACGAGATGCATTTTCGTGTTTGGGAAGAGCATGTGTGAAGAGGCTCTTAGATTTCGAAGTCCAGCGTAAATTTTTTTGATGGTGTCAGAAGTAGCATCACAACAGCTCATCTTCTGGTTTATTTTGAACCCTAAGTATTTAACACAGTCCACGTAAGGTATTATTACATCGTTTACAACAAGGGGAGGAACATTTAATGAACACACTTCTTTTCGGGAGCACACGATTCCGAGCGACTTCACAGGGTTTAAATATAGTTGGTTTTCATCAGACCATCATTTGACAAATCTTCATTTATTCTCATAACACAATCTTCAATCAATCCCATCCTTTTATTTAAATAAATAATAACATCATCCGCATAAAGATGCACACAACAATTTTCAAGAATATCTGGAAGATCATTAATAAATATTGAAAACAGAAGTGGTCCTAACACAGATCCTTGAGGTAAACCTTTATTGACCAAATATGGCGTAGAACTGCCAAGTCTTGTGTGCACTGTCTGATAACGGTTGCTAAGGTACTGGTGGATTAGCTTAATGGAAGAGTCAGAAAACTGAAATTGTTGTTTTAATTTATGAAAAAGAATGGGGTGATTAATGGAATCAAAGGCTTTAGAGAAGTCTAACAGTGCCATTATACAAATTTCATCCTGGTCTAATGCTCTTCTTATGTCAGTTGTTACTTTCAATACTGCTGATTCACAACTGTGCTTTCTACGAAACCCAGATCGCCATTTAGAGAGCAAATTAGAAGTGTCTAAATGCTCTTGAATCTGCTGAGCCAATATCTTTTCGAAGACTTTTGATAAGTAGGGCAATATACTGTAACGTGCGCTTAGTTCGCAAAATAAAACTTCACTTTTTATTTATTTCTATCACTTTATTCAGTATCTATACTTTATTCGAACTCAACTCGACTATTGGACTATCACTGGTTAACAACATTTCACTCTTAACTTTATCACTCTATAATCAAAACTGACTGCTCGTTGCGTCAGCGGCCTATTTATATAGAACAACACTCATCTAGAGCGTTCCAGTTTCTTCTCCATGGTTTCCACATTTGCTGTCAAGCATCTCTACACTCACACACACTGGCTTACAAGCAATGCCTGTCATTTTATACCATTCCATTATAGTGTTGCCAGTTGTGTTTTCGGTTAAACGTCTTCGATTAGGAAATTGGTATAAATGTTGGGTGTTCATTACACTGCCCCCTCCTTAAGATTGTTCGTCCCGAATAATTCCATCTGCAGCCTCGCCACTATATCGATGCAGCCGGTCACAATGAACTACTTTTAACTTGCCTCTTAATCCTCTTTGGATGCGGTAAACCACGTCGTTAATCCTCGTGACAACAGTATAAGGACCTTCCCAGTTCTGCTGCAGTTTCGGTGACAATCCCTTTTGACGATGAGGATTATAAAGCCACACACGATCTCCTGCTTGGAATCCTGCCGTTGTCGCTTTTGTGTCGTACCGTGTCTTCATCCGGTCGCTGTAGGTTTTCATCCGTTCCCTTGTTCTTTTATGGATGTCAGCGAGTTTCTCTTTGAGGTCATCCACATACTCGTTTGTGTCCTGTGGCTCCTCTGTGGGGCATCCAAATTTAAGTTCGCTGGGCAGCCGCATGGTTTTCCCGAACAGGATGTCAGATGGTGTTTGTCCTGTCGAGCTATGTACTGCACTTCTATAGGCCATCAGGAATAGCGGTACGTGCCTATCCCAGTCTCTTTGGTAGTCGCCTACGACCTTGGTGAGGTGTTCTTTCAAGGTCCGGTTGAATCTTTCAACCATCCCATCAGATTGTGGATGAAGCGGTGTGGTTCTGGTCTTCTTGATGCCAAGTAGTCCGCACACTCCTTGGAAGATGTTTGACTCGAAGTTCCTCCCTTGGTCGGAATGGAGTTCCATAGGTACGCCAAACCTACTTACCCAGTTAAACACAATCTGGTCGACCACCGTTTTGGCTTCTTGATTTGGGATGGCATACGCCTCAGGCCATTTGCTAAAATAGTCCATTACAACCAGAATGTACTTGTTTCCAGCGTTGGTCTCTGGAAAAGGCCCAGCCACATCTACTGCAATCCTCTCAAAAGGCGATCCAACGATGTACTGATGCATCTTACCTTAAGTCTTCCTACCAGGTCCTTTGGTTGCAGCACACTTGTCACATGTTCGGCACCACTTCTATACGTCATCTCTAGCATGTAACCAGTAGAACCGATGTCGCACCTTCTCCAGTGTTTTGTTAACTCCCAGGTGGCCTCCAGAAGGTCCGTCGAGCATCTCTCGAAGAACTTCACTGACTTTCGATTGCGGTACGATCAGCTGCATCACATATGATTTACCGTCAGCGGACTCCCATCTTCGCCTGAGGACACCTTCTTGCACATATAGTGAGTCCCACTGCGCCCATTTGGCTTTGAGAACTGGACTCCTGTCAGAAATATCTCCCCATTCAGGTTTCTCTTCATTTTCTTTCCATGCGAGAATGGGTTCGATATCTGGATCCTCCTGTTGAGCTGTCCTAACTTCCTCATTGCTCCATCCGCTTATTGGGTCAGCTCTTAGTCGCTGAGCGGTAATATTTTCTTTGTCTTCTTGCCGCCTACAATGCTTGCAATCCACTTTGCAAGGTCTTCGGGACAATGCGTCGGCGTTTGAGTGCAGCTTTCCTCTGCGGTGTTGAATCTGGTAATCATAAGTCTGCAGTCTTTCTATCCACCTTGCGACTTGACCTTCTGGATTTTTGATTTTTGAGTTCAGAGCACCATGGTCTGTCCGCAGAAGGAATTTCTGTCCATAGATGTATTTATGGAAGTGCTTTGTTGCCAAGATAAGAGCTAGCAGTTCCCTTCTGGTCACGCAGTAGTTTCTTTCAGGCTTCGAGAGGACCTTACTGTAATATGCCACCACTTTCTCTTCGCCATCATGCACTTGGGATAGTACCGCCCCGATTCCAACGTTGCTTGCATCTGCGTCGATGATGAATGTTTTGCCAGGTGTTGGATGTGCCAGCACTGGAACGTTACAGAGGCGGTATTTGAGTTCCTGAAAAGATTTTTCACACTCACCTGACCATTTGAACTGCTTCCCTTTTTCGGTGAGCTGATGCAAACTTTTTGCAACTCCAGCAAAGTTCTTAACAAAACGTCGGTAATATGTCGCAAGACCAAGAAAGCTTCGGAGTTGATGTTTGTCCTGTGGTGTTGGCCAATTTTTGACGGAGTCAACTTTTTCAGGATCAGTCTTCACTCCTTGGGAAGAGATGATGTGTCCCAAATACTTAACTTCGGTCTTGAAAAGTGCACATTTTTCTGGATTCAGTTTAAGGTTAGCCTCTCGAAGTCTCTGAAACACGGCTTTTAGATTCTTGCAATGGTGGTCAAATGTTTTCCCGTAAACAATGACATCGTCCAAGTAGACAAGGCACGCTTTCCACGTCAGTCCTTGAAGAACGCACTCCATCAAACGCTCGAATGTTGCCGGAGCGTTGCATAGCCCAAACGGCATAACTTTAAATTGCCAGAGCCCATTACCTGTAGAAAACGCCGTCTTTTCCCGATCATCAGGGTGGATGTCAACTTGCCAATATCCACTCTTCAAGTCCAGCGTCGAAAACCACTGGGCTCCCTCCATAGCATCCAGGGTATCACTGATTCTCGGCAGGGGATAGCTGTCCTTTTTAGTCACATCATTCAGCCTTCGGTAGTCCACACAAAAACGAGTGCTTCCGTCTTTCTTTTTCACTAGCACCACTGGTGAAGCCCAAGGACTTTTGGAATTTTCAATAAGACCGTCCTTCTTCATTGTTGTTATCATTTCCTCAACCTCACCTTGTTTGGCCAGTGGAAGGAGTCTTGCGGGTTGACGAATCGGTCTTGCATCTCCTGTGTTGATGCGATGCTGCACCAACTGTGTCCTACCATATTGTCCCTTTTGCGATGCGAAGATGTCAGTGTACTCTTGTAGGAGATTTTCAGCCATCCTTGTTTGTTGGTGATCAAGGTTGGATGAATACAGTATTTTAGCCCTGATGGTTTTGAGCTCCTCCGGAGTTATAGTTTTTCTCGGGGCTTCGTCTGTGATCTTCGTAATTGCTGCAACCGATTCGCAACGTCCAACGACTTCTCCTTTCTTCAACCTTACATCGTACGGTCTGGTGTTTAGTAATCGTACGGGGACCATTTTGTTTTTCGGTGCTACTAGTGTTTTCCCAATGATGACGCTTTGGGAGGAACACTCTGGGTCTGGTTCCACCATTAGGTATCGAAGGCTTCCAAACTCACCTTCCAGTTTTGTCCAAACGAACACTTCAGAAGAAGGAGGCAGAATCAGATCTTCCGTGATGACAGTCCTCAGTGTCGACGTACTCTCGTTCGAATAAGTCATTGGAAGTTCCTTATTTTGGTACTTCAAAACCTGATTACCGATGTCCAAAATAACTCCGTGCTGTTTCATAAAGTCGATTCCAATGATACACTCGTCACATATATCTGCCACCAGGAATTGATGAGTAAACACTAAATCGGCCAGTCGGATCTTAAGACACACTTCTCCATATACTCTTGCTGCTTCTCCCGTTGCGGTTCTTAGACGGTAGCTATTGGTGTTATGAAGCCACGTCGTCTTTACCAGGTCTCGACGTACTATGGAGGCTATGGCACCGGTGTCGATGGTAGCCACATGTTTGTTCCCGTTAATAGTAGTTTCCACAGTCAGACTTTTGTTGTCTCGTTTGGTCTGAGAGACCTGGATGGTGGTTCTGGGGCCATCGATACAAGAAACCAGCCTCTGCCCCTCGAAGTTGGTTCTTACTCGTTTCCCTGATGGGAAACGGGCTGATACGCAACGCTGGTGTTGTTGTTACCTTGTTCTGGGTTGGATCTCTTGCTTCCACAATGTTGACAACCGGCTTTATTTGGTGGTAGTCGGCATTGACGCTGTAAGTGCCCGGTCTTGTTGCAGTTCCAACATCTTGCTAGTCCGCTCCGCTGGTTCTTTTGCATTTCAGCTCTTTGGCACGAGCACACTTCGACTATGGCTTCTCTAAGTCGATGTACTCCCTGAGAAGCCTGTTCTGCTGCTTCAATTGTCAATGCGAATGCTAAAGTTTCGGAAAGAGTACGTGTTCTAGCAGTTCGCACAGACCTCTGAAGATGTATATCGGAAATGGCACGAACGAAGGACTCAACAGCAAGCTGGTTGATGATTTCTTCTCCAGCATCCGGGTATGCCAGGTGAACCAGTCTTTCGACGTCTGCTTGGAGCTGCTGTAGACTTTCACCCCTTTTCTGGACTCTGTTATTGAGTTGGACTCGGAAGACTTCTTTCAAGTGGCTATCTCCAAAGCGTTTATCTATAGCTGCCACGAGAGAACTGAAATCGCCGCTCTTACCAGCTGGAACTGTTTGAAGTAATTCAGCTGCTGGTCCTCTAAGAGCAAGAGTCAGTGCAATGTACTTGTCTTCGTCATCCCAGCCATTTGTTGTCGCGGCTGCCTCAAATTGTCTCTTGTAGACTGGCCAAGAAGACTGTCCATCAAATGTTGGGGGTTTCATCTCCTTTTTCTTTGTAAACTCCCCAGCAGACTCTCGAATTTTTATATTCCGAATCTGGTCCAATTCCTTGGTCAGAACAGAGAACTGTTTATCGCATCGGCTTTCCAAACGATTCTCTACAACAGAAAGCTGTTTTTCCACACCTTCAACGCGTTCGTCTAGGGCACATACATTTTTCTCAATGTTACCCAATTTGCCTTCTAGAATGTTTTTCTGACCTTCCAAAACATTCTGTTGCGCCTCAAGTCTTTCGAGAATATTCTGTTGTTCCACCTTTTGCTCGTTTCGTTGTTCTTCAATCAGCTTCTTTTGTTCGTTTCTTTGTGTTTCAAGTTGTTCGAGAACATTCTGCTGTTCCTTCTTTTGCTCGTTTCGTTGTGCTTCCAGTTGTTCGAGAACATTCTGCTGTTCTTTCTTTTGATCGTTTCGTTGCTCTTCCAGACGTCCGAGAATATTCTGCTGTTGCTTGTTTTGTTCTAATAAAATCTTCATTATACTAGAAAAATCTACACTTTCATTTACTTCCTCTTCTTCCACTTCTATTTCAAAAACAAAAGTGTTTACGTCTTCCCCTTGCTGTTCCAAATAGTTACGCAAGCGCAGGACGAGCTCATTTTTCGATCCCGCTCTAGAAAGATTTCGCTTACCTAACTCACTTTTAAGCTCAATGCAGTTGAGCTCTTCTAACAACTTACCCATTTTCACTGTATATAATTATTATTTTTCTTTTTACTTTTTTTTTTTTTTTGTTTACACTTTACTAGTCAAATAAGTTTTATTTACACTTCTGACACTAATGTAACGTGCGCTTAGTTCGCAAAATAAAACTTCACTTTTTATTTATTTCTACCACTTTATTCAGTATCTATACTTTATTCGAACTCAACTCGACTATTGGACTATCACTGGTTAACAACATTTCACTCTTAACTTTATCACTCTATAATCAAAACTGACTGCTCGTTGCGTCAGCGGCCTATTTATATAGAACAACACTCATCTAGAGCGTTCCAGTTTCTTCTCCATGGTTTCCACATTTGCTGTCAAGCATCTCTACACTCACACACACTGGCTTACAAGCAATGCCTGTCATTTTATACCATTCCATTATAGTGTTGCCAGTTGTGTTTTCGGTTAAACGTCTTCGATTAGGAAATTAGTATAAATATTGGGTGTTCATAACAATACTTATGGGCCGAAAGTCTGCACTGTTGGTTGGATTAGGCTTTTTTGGGATGGGTACAATTTTTGCATACTTCCAGGCTTCCGGAAAATGACAACTGTAGATGCAGTAATTGAAAAGATGAACAAAATATGAAATTAGAAACGGAAGGACTAGTTTTATAAATTTTGGTGACATATCGTCCATACCAGTTGCGTTTGATTTAACTGAACGAATCGCCCACTCAACATTAATGTTGGTTACGCATCTGAATGAAAGTCCAGAACCAATAAAATTAGGGCCCCGTAAGTCCAATGGGGAAGAGTTAGATGAAGCTGGAACCAGAACTGCAGCCATCTCCGAGGGTCCAAAGGAACAATCACAGTTTTCATTTGAAACCACTCTTACATTCTTTAAATTTTTCCATAAAACTTTTGTGTTCAGTTTCGGATCAAGAAGTCTCAAGAAATAAGAACGTTTAGCTGAACGAATCAGGGCAGTAACATTATTACGAGCATGTACGAACTGAGATTTGTTGAAATCTGTTGGTGTTCTTTAAACCTCCTGAAGAAACGTTCCTTTTCTTGGATTAGCAATTTAATCAGGTTTGAGAACCATGGGCAACTTTTTGGCTTTAAAAGTTTTGTCACTTCAGGCACATTGCATTCATACATTTCAGTAGTCACCCTATTCAGCACAGATAATTTAGAATCAATATCGGCGGTATTATAAATTCCATCAAGGCCAAAGTTATCAATATTTTGCTGTATTTGTTAAAGATCTATGTTATGATATGATCTGTACCTTAATAATAACTGCGGATACTTCGTAGGAATCGAAAAATCTTCTGCTGGTATTCCCATCATTTGTATTACCAAAATTTGACTTTGGTATATCAACTAAAAGTCCTAGTTGTTGCTTACACTGATCTTGAATGTTTTTCTTTTTATTTTTAACAATTTGTTTCTCTTCATCTGTTAATCTTACGTTCCATTTTTTTACAGGTAACCTGTAAGCTACATCTAACATACCCTCGAAAAAACGTATGCGGGCATGAAGTAAGGAGAGACCGAAGATAAAATTTTCTTTTTTGCACGGTCTTTGTTTAGTCAATTAATTGAATTCAGAAGAAAGTGCTTCACATATGTAGCATCTAGCTGTAGATTTCGTATGCGTTGCAGCATTGCATACCTTACCATCAACCATGGTAAATAACATTTCATGTTTTGGTCATACCATCAACTTCTGTAGCAGAGAGTGCTCTGATTTGTGTTTGAATGTAGCATATTTCTTCATTAATCAAGTCGTGAGTTTCTTTCATAAACCGTATTCTAATTGGTCGACAATAGCGAGGAGATGATGTGGTTGGGTTTTGCCAAAGAATTTTTTTTTCATTCCCATAAACAAGCTGATGTGGAACTACGCAAAGCTTTGAAAAATTTTGCCATCAGAATCGTCTTCATTTTCAAACTTCTTCTATTGACTCTGATGGGATCTATCATAACCCCACTTACTTATTAAAATTAATGATTTTTTGTTTTCAATACTTAACAGATCTACAGCTTCCTGAATATAAATTAAAAGGCGACTTACGGTGTGATTCATTAACTCTTGCACTTGTACTTCAGCACATGTTTCAGTTATGCAATGGATTTATAGGTTGTATTCTTTTTTAACTTTTTGAAGCACTGAGTAGCAAGGAAAGAAGTTTCTACTAGTTTCTCTTACTATCTCATACTGGGCTTTAGTTAGTCCAGCTTCTGTTAACATGGACAGAGCACGTAACGGTGATACCTGGCATGGTTAATCTGCAGTGTACTTTTTGATGGCTGTGACATATTTTTTAGCCCTGTTAGGACCTTTGATGAGGCCTTTTTTTTGAAGCATCGACATTGCCCGTCATACGCATCTTCATTTGTGTAGCGTAGGTCAGCTCCTCCGCATCTTTTGATCAAGTGTCTTCAGTTCTTCTTCTTTTACTCCTATCATTTGATTCCATAAATGATTTCTGAGGGCGACCTCGGCTATCCCCCATATCAGAAAACACTTTATACAAAACTCTCAATAGAAATTAGTTAATATTTTTGACAAACCTGCAGTAGGTATCGAAACCATTCCCTTTAGCCACTCAGCATTGTTTTTCTCAAATCTTGATTTTGATTTTCGGGAAGCTATCCATTTTTCTTTAAATTGGTGTTTGATAAGCGATAGCTTCTGCTCTACTTCGACTGTGTTATCATTATCCGTATACTGTTCCAAAATTTGCCGTTGTATGATATCGAGCTTTTCATCAAATAATGTTAGGTCATTCGAGCATTGCATAAGATCATACAACTCTTTGCGAGCGATCAATCTTAGTCCCGAAGGCCCTATTTACATATTTTTAAAGCAAGCCAACACCAGTGCCCTATTTCACCAAAATGAAAGTTACAACCACAAATTTGTACTTGTAATCTACAATTACAAATTTGTAACCCCATTTTTTGTTTCACCAATTGCAAGATCTTATTTCACAAACTTGTGATCGAGTCTAATAAAGTTGTAGGAAAATGAATTGTAGGTCACAAGTGTTCAAAATTCTTGTTGCACTGGCATCAAGAATAACTTGTTATTTATAACAGTTTTTTCACAATATTGTTGAACGTTGTACTGCGTAGACATCAAAATGAAGATTCAGACAAAGTAAGAGAATGGAAAACATTTTTCATTCCTTGCAGCCTCAAGCGCTTCTCATCAATAAAGACTGGAAATATCGATATTCGTTAGGCCAGCATATAACGTTTTCGAACATTAAACTCTATGTACGCACCCGCAAACTGTTGACTTAGATATCCCATGCATGTCGGCAACTCCATGGTATTGTCCTCCATTCTCTTGCCAAAGCAAAACGGTTAGAAACTGCTGCCTTGGTGTTAAAGCACAGTTTTTTTTCGCTCGAGTGGGCTGTTTGCGGTCCAATAATTAAAATTATTTCCCCTGCCTTGCATCGACTGAGTCGAAATTTTTCATTAAAGTGAAATAACTCAATTATATCATAGTTTATATACGCAGCCGATAAATTTTTTTTTCACCATCTAAATATCATCACTTTGCCTGTTATCGCTGTTCTATGCCTTCGTCGCAAAGACATTTTTGTAATGAAAGTAAGGAACTACCAATTTGTAACAAAAATTACACGTCTACCTTCACCTGTAGAATATTCTTACAAGCTCAACAAATATTGTAAGTTGTTGGTTGAATGAAAACTCACAAATTAGTGTTATATTAACAAGTTTTTTACTTCTAAAGTACAACTTAAATTTTTTATTGTTAAAACCGAAAAGGAAATTTTTCCACAAATTTCCTTTTGTAAAATACAACTGCAATATTGTAATTAACAAAGTTTGGAGAAGCAATATTTTTATAAAAACCCACAAACTTTGTTAAAAAACGCTTGTAATTACAAATTTGTGAGTTTGGCCCTATTAGAGCAAGAGCCCGTGAACCCCAGACCTTCGTTATTTTATAAAAGCTGAAAGTTTGACAGCGCATGCTCCCAGCATAGGTAAAGACAATAGGCCATTATGAAGTTTGGGTTATAGTGGCTTTGGCTGGTAAACGGTACTAAAGGTGTGTAAAATACCGTTCTACTTTCATCAAATAATAAAGTGTGATTTTTAGGTATTACCTTCAGAATATTATTTAAAATCAAGCAATTCATTTCCAGACACTTAACATAGTGGCAACCCATTGCCAGACACCCTTAATGTTTATCAAATTAAAATTCTACTTTCGTTATAGTATAAAAGCTGATTTTTATATATAATACTTGGGTAGTAGGCTGATGATGTTTTCTCACTAGACAGACATTTTTGATAGTTCCAACCCCTTGCCAGACAAGCATGTTTGTATATATATCTTAAAAAGAGACTATTGATTATGGTGTAAAAAAGGGCATATAAAGGAACTCGACATTGAATGGACTTTTATTGCATGAATCGGGTTAGAGTCAAAATACTCTATGGGTCATAATACTGTATCTCAAAATACTGTATTTCAAAAGACTGTTTGTACAAAATACTGTATGAATAAAGTACTGTAAGTCAAAATACTGTATCTCAAAATTCTGCTTTTCGAAATGCTGTATGCGTACTTTTTTACATTCTCAAAACAATTTTTACTTTTCAGTCTACCTACATCATTTTGAAATACAGAATTTTGAAAAAAATACTGTTTTGACTTACAGTACAAGGAATTTTGTGATTTTGTTATGTGTGTTTTTGGCATCTTTCGTTAGTCTGTTTTTGTTGATAAATTTCTACTTATTACACTTTGATTATTATCTATGACTTATTAATGCATTCTGGTTGTACATTTGTTAAGATTTTCAATACCTATGCTGGGAGCATGCGCTGTCAAACTTTCAGCTTTTATAAAATAACGAAGGTCTGGGGTTCACGGGCTCTTAGACTATATTGAACCAGTTTACAATTTACAATCACAAATTTGTATTTGTAAGAAAAAGACTTTTTGGGAGCTTTTTTTCTTAGATATGGATTGAGTAATTTTATTCGCACTTTTCGTATATTATTGAGCATACTTATAGGGTGATTTTTTCATGAAGAAATATTGAAGCATAAGCCGGTAACAGAGCTTACCCCAGAACGTCTTAAAAAAAAAAAACAGTTTGCGGTGTTCACCATATTTTTTTTTTTGTTGACCGGTGTACGTTTTGTGGGATTCACGATTGCCTTCCAACTAAATTATTGGCTCGAGCACTCACTACCAATCCAAAGTTGGTGCGGTGTACGCCCCAGTTACCCAACCCAATCGAGCTATAGGCCAATTTATTAAAGTCAGCAGTTTGCGGGAGATCTTAAACATCATTGTTGGAAGGAACATAGAAGAACCAGTAGCTTTAATTTTTACACAAAGCGTTCATATAAAAACCGATTTGGCCTACTTCCAACACTCTGTATCCTTTCTTTGAACCAAAAACACCGCAAAATAGTTTTTTTCTCAAGATGTTCTAGGGGAAGCTCTGTTTTGGCTTATGCTTCAATATTTTTGCGTGAAAAAATGACCCTATATTGTCGAAAGTTAGCTCAATAAAGTACTAAAGGTCCGAATAAAATTAATCAATCCATATTTAGTAAAAAAATTCGCAAAAAAGTCTTTTTTCTTACTTTGAAACCCTATCCCCCCCCCCCAACCCCCCTTAGCTTCTTAAAAAGCAAATATTTTCGTTCTGTAATCGCGATTTTTTATATAGATTTACTTATATAATGAAAATATATTAGGTAAAACCCATGTGCAAAAAAGAAAATTTTTTTTTTTGTTGACCAGTGTAAACAATACAAAAAAATTTTGGCCGTCTTGGCGTTAATGCGCAGTTTTTTCTGTTTTTTGTTGTATTCTGCGTCCAATAATATTTATGATTTCTTCTGCTTTAGAACAACTTAGTCGAAATCTTTCATTAAAATTAAAATGGCTATCTATATTATAATTTTCACTATATTATAATTTTTCGTACGAAAAAATCCGCTTCAGAGTTACCTACTGTTGTGCCTTCTACGCAAAGACATTTTAAATTACTTTGAAATACAAATTTGTAGAAAAATATACACACAGTCTTTTACCTGTAGCATTCTTTCACAAACTGAAACAAATTTGTAATTCTCTTTCATATAGTGCAACAGAAACTTTTAATAAAGTAGGATTTTCAATAATTTTTTGATTGTAATCTTCAACTACAAACTTATTTTCGTGCAACAGAAAATGATATTTTTTAACAAATTTATATTTTGTACCTAATTCACAACTACAATTTTGTAACAACAAAATTCTTATGAAATACAAAATAAATTTTTTTTACAAGTTTGTGATAAAAACGTTTGTAATTTACAATATTGTAAGGTGGTGCAATAGGCCACAGAAAATAATATGAACCAACACAAAAAAACACAAAGTATTTTACAGGGGGTGGATTGGGGCGGCTAAATTTTTTTGTACACACTTCAGTAAATATAACAGCACATAACAAAACAAATTTTGCTTAGAAACATTTATAAACATATTAAAAAGCTTTTTAAACAAAAAAAAAAACAGTGAATATTTTCATACAATTCACGTTAGGATAAGTTATAGCCCTTAGAGACACGAAACAAAAAATAAAAATGGAAAATATACATGTTTATCTAGGAATAATAATTACCTGGTCTGTAGTTTTCCATATAAACCTTTATTACAACAACAAAAAAATCAAAAATATTCCAAGTTCAACGCAGTTTACACAATTTTTTACTTTAGACTGATTGCCTAGAACCTAGCACGTGGTGACAGTATAGAGCTTTGATGGTTTTGAAATAATATGATACACTAACTACTAAGCTTTACAAAAAATAAAGAAATTAGTTTTGCAAATGTTGAAAATATTGCAAATGAACTCAAAAGATTTTAAAAATCATGTTTTAAAATCTAAAAAACTTAATTAAGATTAATATTTGAAATGCAAGTCCATCTTTTACCACAAGGACAATATCAATACAATTGTGATAAAAACAACTTTTAAAGATCTATACTATGATAACGCTAAATTTGTGATAAAATCTCGGTTTAAGAATCATACAACAAATCAAGAATCAAAAAAATGGAATGAAGAACTGAGAATAAGTTCAACAAAAAATATAGATGAATTAGAAAAGCGATTTAAAAAGCATGATACCCTACTTTGAAAACGCCGAGGATAAAAGCTTTTATCGAGCCATTTTAAAATTAAACGAAACATCTAAATAAATGAAACGAGTTTTTTTCATATTTATTTTTTACAGTTATTGTCAATAACACGCTGCGCTGTGAAAAGTGAATTTAAGTATAAAGGAAAATTTATTTATTATTTTATTCAGTTTCTAAGAGCTTATAGTTTTTATTTTTGAAAATTAATGAAAAAAGAAATTTAAGTTTAAAACAAAAAGTACTTATTCATGTTTTGTTTATAATTAATGTAAGTAAGTAAGTAAGTAAGATATTCATTTATTAACAATTAAATACAATATATTATTACAAAATTTGAACCTTAAAGCTATGGCTTAGCCGTCAGCCTGATTGACAAATTTATTATTTTAATTGTATAAATGTAAATAAAAATAAATTCTCAATAAATTTAAAAGACAAAATATTCAAACGTATTCAGATATTAATAACTTTCTGTAATTGCAAACTGATTTCAAGAAATTGGTTAGGGTTTTCCATTCACACTCGTTTAGAAATTGTACAGATTCCTGTAATGTTAATGTGGGTTTCCCGAAATACATAACTCTTTGCGGTCTGAATATAGGGCATATACCAATAATATGATAGCAATCTTCTTTCGAATTAAGGTTGCACAGCGAGCAGAATTGATGAAAACTTCCATTATATGGGTTGCCATTGAGGTTTAGGACCTCGCACCTTGCTTTGAAGATTATAGAAATTTCATCATAGCTTAATGAATCGTGAAAGTAGTTCCTTTGTTGTAAATTGAAATTCAGTTGGCTGTATAACACTCTGCTATTCGACTCTCTAGCCTTTAGGATGAACATATCAAGAGTTGCATCATCATTCTTTTGAATAATGTTGTAGAGATTTTCTTTCAAATTGCCTAGGTTGTTAGTGTCAATTATAAAGTTTTCATCACAAGCGTTACTGATAGTTTGCCATTTTTTATACCACCAATCTTTATTCCTTAGCTCATACAGAAACAGTTTTTTCGAAAGCCGAGAATCTTCATAATGACTACATAGCTTAGTTATGAAGTCAGCCTGAGACTTGAGAGTGTTCGCTAGGAGTTTTGGAAGACCAGTTTCCAAGTATATACAATAATTTGGTGTGTTTTGCTGTAGGTTGAATAGTTTTTTCAGAAATTTCCTTTGGAATAATTCTATTTCCTCGTACTCGTCTGCACCCCATACTTGAGAAGCGTAGCAAAGGGTTGATTTTACAACTGAATTAAATATTTTGTGTTTTGCGGATAAAGCGATTCTTTTGTTTGAAAATACATTTTTCCAAGTAAGGTTAATTAAGCTTTGTGCGCTACTACTTTTCTCAGTAAGGTGGTTTTTGAAACTTAAAGTTGAATTAATCCTCACACCTAGATATTTAACCTCTCTCACGGTTTCAAGGATTTGTCCGTCATAATACCACCGTCTCTCATTATGCGCTCTTGCATGCCTCTCGAAGACCATTACTTTTTGTTTGTCTGTATTAATTGATAGATACCATCTCTTGCAATAGCTTGATAAACGATTTATCCTTAACTGCATCTGTTCAGGCGATTCTGAAAGTATGACAAGGTCGTCTGCGTAGAGTAACACATTGACTGTAGAACCTGCAATTCTGACTCCACCAGGTAAATCATCTTGCACGTCATTCAAAAAGTGCGAAAACAATAATGCACTGAGAAGACAGCCTTGTTTCACACCAGAATTAGTACCGAACCACTCCGAGTACGTTGTACCATCCCAAACTGCTGCATTAGTATTCGTATACATTTCTCTGATCACTTTGATGAATTTTGACGATATACCAAGTTGCGACATTTTGTAGAATAGAGCTTCTCTGTTAATAAGGTCGAAGGCAGCTTTGAAATCAACAAAGAAAGAGTATTCTTTTTTATTTCTGGCCTGGAACGCTTTAACAATAGATGTAAGAATAAATATTTGATCAATCGTAGAGTAATTCTTTCTAAAGCCAGCTTGAAGATCAGACAGAATGTTTTTCCTTTCAACCCATTTCTCCAGTCTTCCAACCAAGACACCACAGAAAATTTTTGCTATCACATTCATGAAAGAAATTCCTCTATAATTTTCTACAACGTCTAAAGGTCCTTTTTTGTGGATCGGAAAGATCACAGATTTCCTGAACGATGAGGGAATACTTGCCGTTGATAGAATTTTGTTGAATAGTATTTGTAAGGTATTACAGAAATTGGACGTTGAATTTTTAAAAAACTCATAAGTGATGCCGTCCTCACCTGGTGCTTTTCCATTCTTCGCTTTCAACAACACAGATTGTATTTCGTCAGTAGAGATGTCGGTGTCTAACGATTCATCAATGTATAAAGGTTCTGCGTAAGAAAAAAGTAGATTTGAATTATTTGAGAGGAGAAGTTTAAAGTGGTTTGCTAGTGATTCGGCTGATACACCTGCTCCGATTTTATAATTCATTCCATTGATTTCCCTCGCGATCTTCCAGAAATCCTTGGAGTTTCAAGTTTGTCCTAATAGAAGTGCTTGTTGGTTTTCAAATTCAGTTTTCTTTCGACGACATAAGTTTTTGTAATTTGTGTTCGCTTCAATGTACCAAATCCTAAGGTGTTGGTGGTTTGATGTACGGATTGCGCGTAAGATGGAGAACGACTTTATTCTTGCTTTCCAGCATTCCTTGTCAAACCATTCCTGTCGAAATGATGACTTCAGGCTTACTGTTTTGTTTGAAGTAGAATTTCGAATACATTTAACAAGTTGATTTGAGAGAACTTCCGTGGATTCCGTTGACAAGTCATTGATTAAAATATTTTCTAAATTTCGCTGAAACGAATTTTTTTCTTCATTTTTCCAACAAAGACGAGGAAGAAGACTAAGATTTTTTCCGGTGGATGGCACTTGGTTTGAGAATTCGACAACTATGGGCATGTGATCCGAAAAGATCTTACACTCAACTTCAAATCTGCTGACTCGATCAATCCATTCATCATTTACAGCGCAAAGGTCGATCACAGATTTACCTTGTGCGCTAATAAAGGTAAAGTGACCTTCTTTATCTCCTACTGTACAACCATTAAGAATTGTAAGACCATGCATTTGAAGTAACTCAAGCAACTCGATTCCGTTTTTATTGCATGCCATGTCAGCTGAGTTTCTTTTTTCGGTAGATATCGAAGGATTCAATATGTTATTAGCTATTTTTATTTGATTATTGCCAATTCTTGCATTACAGTCACCAATGAGAAGTATGTTGCTTTTATCCAGAATTTGAATTGTGTTGTACAGTTTTTCGAAATCATTTTTCCAATGGTTGCAATTAATGTAACAAGGTACGATACACATATTCCTCTCCTTTACACATTTAACAATTGTTGTTCCTTCACATTCGTCAAACATGAATGTATTAAGTAGCGAAGATCTTATCCCATACAGAGTGCCCCCACTTGCACGACCCTTAGCTGAAGATTTAGTTGCTTCTACCCACATAAGCTTATACCCACTAAAATATTTGTCAAATTTAATAAAGTTTTCTTTTATTACATGCGTTTCAAATAATAAAAATATTTCAAAATTTTTAATGTAATTAAAGAAATTTACAAATAAAAGTTTATTGTTTAACCCTGATATATTACATGAAATAATTTTATAGTTAATCTTATTATTATTTTGGCTGACGGCTTTTAAATTTCAGTTAGTATTAAATCTATTACAATTATGGTTCTGATTTTCATGTGCCATCCCTGGTGAAATTTGTTGTTCTACTACATTTACTTCTTGATGACTTCTGTTTGACAGCATATTTTCTCTGTTAGATGTGACAGCTGTGAAACTTATAGAGCTGAACATATTTTGCAATTCTGCTTCTCCGTTTTTGTTTTGGTATTTTAGGATGTTATTTGTGTTTAAATAAAATGTTTTACCACTAATTATAAGTGTATTATTTTTAATCAATATTTTTTCTGTTGGATGACATGTTTTGATTGCTTTTCTATAGCCAAGTAGAATGCGGTTTTTAAGTTGTGACTGCTTACTCCGATCAAGTTGTATATAAACACCCGTGCCTTTTAGTTTTCGCGTATTTTTTAACATTTTCATTGCAGTTTCATTCGATCCCGTGTTAAGTTTAAGTTTGATTATGTTATTGTTTTCACTGAGTTTAACAGCTCTTGACATTTGGGGTGCTTCGTTATCCAGCAAAAGTTGGGTTATGCCTTCAATTCTTTCTTGTGGATTATTGGTGTCAATAGGCAACGAAAAAATATGATTTTTTCCACGAATTTCCCGGCTTTGTATTTCAAGCTCTTCTTCTAAAGCATAGCAGCGCTTTTCGAACATTTGAATTTTATTGGATAACTCTCGGTTTTCTTGACACAAATGATCGAGTTCCAAGTTCATCTTACTTATATCATCCTTCGTTGCCAGATTGGATATGGCCATTTGCAGAGAATTATCAATGATACCCTTGATTTGATTAAAATCTGATTGTGTCATAGCCATTTTTCGGTTATATTTAAAAACTTTGTTTAATCTGCTTTTATTTGATTCAGAAATTCGTAGTTCTTCTGGTGAAGTTTCGTGAATTTTTATTTTATTGTCATTCATGTGACATTTGTTTGTTTTACAATTTATTTATTTTTACAGCTTAATGACTATTGTTACCTTGCAATTTTGATTTGTATCGGTGTAATTGAATGTGATCTTACAGATAGTTTACTTTTTATATTTATTTTAATGAGAAATGAAATAAATATTGAAAATTTTAACGAGCGATAACAAACTTGAACTATTCACTTCAACAGCAGTGTTGCCAAATTTATAATTAATGTTAAGAACAAAGTTTTTCTTACAAAATATAATTAAATTAAAAAAAGGCTGTTTTCTTATTTTACTTTTAAGAGTTCATTTTGTCGTAAATGTCGAAAACTACTTTATATTTCAACATTTGATAAATCTTTCTGTCTTATGTGCTTGGGAAACAAAAAGGCTGTGGTAAAGTGTAACATACGAGAGAGGCATTCTGAGGAAAATGGGCTCTAAATTGTCACTAAAAAAATATTTCGACTTTATTCTGACGTTTTTATACTTACAATTTTGTTTTACATACATAAGTCATAAATTTTTCAAGAAATTCTGACGTAAGGTTTTTGAGGAAAAAAATTATGAACTTTGATTTCGTTTTCCCAAAAGTAACCAAATGTAACATACGACAAACATTTATCTAAGCGACGAAATGTTCTGTGCCTCAAAATCCAATTCCGTTGCATAACAAAGCTATATGTTCAATTACTTTTTAACAATTTTCGGAAACAATTAAAACCTGTGATAAAACAGTCACCCAATTGTTTTTCCGGGTGCCTATTGATTCGCACATTTTATTACGCATTCCATTATTTTGTTTTTGACATAAGGTACGTTTTTTTTCTCAAGCCTATACGGCTTAAAAAAATTCACGTGCTAAATACAACAAAAATTTAGCTATTTGGGCTTCCCTTAGCCTCATAATTTATTCAGTCTTATTTCCTTAGCCCGATAACAAAAATGTGCTACCAAACTATTTTTTGGAAATGTTATCGAAAATGGCGAAGGCTGTCGTTGGGTCTGTTCGGTGTTGCTACAAACTCATACAATTTGCTAACAATTGTTAACAAATTCATTGTACTGACAAAAATTCAGTTCACAAAAATGTGCAATTTGTAAGCTCACCGAACGCACCCATTGTACCAAATGACATTTCTCATTTCTCAATTCAAGAAATGACATCCCTCGCAATATTTGTGTGCTTTTTTCATAAAAATTAGACCTAGCCAAATGTGCTCTAGACCATAATGTGATAGAAAAGCAAATATCCTACACAAAAATCACAAAGGACTATTTAAAAGAATCAACGTTAAGAACTCAAAATTAGAAACATAAAAGACTTTTCCGTTTTGTTGGCAATATACTAATTTGCAATCTCCAAATAGAACCAGAAGAAGAGCTGGCTAGTAGTGTATTGGACTTCAAATCAATACGATTTTTGCAGACTTCGATTAATAGCTTGATAGAAAATCCGGTTTCTTGGCAATATCACACATTGAGCTCCTATTTCTGGGAGATGCGTGGCGATGAAACACAAGCTTATGAGTGTGCCAAACACGGAGTAATGCTCGCGCCACGTAAAGTAAGAAACATCCTTCTATTGGCTATGATTCTGTAAAGACCAGAGAAATTCCTTGACGCGAAAGTTGTTTTGTCTGTGGTCGTTGATCATGCCTCTGAGGTGGCAGAAAACCATTTTGCGCTGGGAACTACATACATTAAAAATGATTCACGAATGCAACCATTCCCTCACTCACTTTGACATGGTCGAGAAATTAGATCAAAAATGTATAGGTGAGTTGTAAATAAACTTCATCATAAATAAAATTATAAAATCGGTACATATGTATGCACTCTTCCAGTTACGCTGGTTAAAAAAAACTGTAGAAACAAATAGCTGAACGAAATCAATCCGTGATAAAATGGTATTAGCGGAACGAAATTCGAAAATTGTTTGAAATGGATGTAGATCGAGAGGGTCCTAATGGCAATGTGGTTGGAGCTCGTGAAACACCAGAAACGATTTCAGATGATGATAATTCAAGAAAAAGAAATGGCAAATCAAAGACGAAACAAAGCGTATATGAAGTAAAAATTCGAGTCGGACGAGACTACCAAGCTAAGGAAGTTCCAGGACCTAAAGATGGAAAAGTACAAATCAATTTGCCAAAGAAAAATATGTATACAATGGAGAACAAGCATTGGGAATGCTCTTTTGGTACAAACACGACCTAGAACGTGCTGTTTTGGATTTAGCGAATTTCACACCTCGATAATTGGACCGTCGAGGATAAGGTTCCCTTTGAACAAGTTTTCCAGTTTCACGGAAAGAGTGAAGCAAATGGATTGAAAAGCATGAAAAAACCTCATAACAGAGCCAGACAGGTAAATTTTTTCTGTTCAAGTTTTTAAAGCAAATTTAAAATAAAATGATCGCTTTTGCTTTGTTTTGTATTTATAGGTTCCCCTTGGAGCAATATTTTTGGATGCAAAAACACCAAACGATGAACTATTGCATCGTGGGCAGTATTGCAACACTCGTACTCTTGCTGGCACAGATGAGCAAGTTTTGTTCTGTGATTTCATAACGATAGCTGCTAAAGCACTCTTGGAAGCCTCTAAAACAAATTATTCGATTTGCTTGTTTTATTATTTAACTTATTTGTAACACTTTATGAAATATGGGTGTCACCTCTTCACAGACGATTCCACATAACTACTTTTGTAACATTTATAAACTTACTAGCTGTGCCCGCGACTTCGTCCGCGTGGAATAGTGACTTTCAGCAGCATTTTTAACTTTTTAGGAAATAAAACTTCTAGCCTTAAAAATGACGGTATTTCAAAAAAAAAAAAACATTCAACCCCTATTCAACACCTTGTAGCCTGTTAAAAATACTTTTGAGACCGTAGTTTTTGAATTACCGTTTCCGTTCCCATTGGAATATAAGGAAAGATATATAGCCTTTATCCTTCCGCATGTTCTAGACCATCTCTGTAGCTAATTTAATAAAATCTGTTTAGCAGTTTGAACGGGAGACATACGAAAAACATACCGACAAAGCTACATTCGCATTTTCAATATTAGTAAAGACTTCCGTTCCCGTGGGAATATGGTGACCGTTTTCGTGGGAATATGTGGATAAGCTAAAGTTAATGTTACTCCGGGATTATGGAGCATTCCAACTGTGGAAGAATTTTTGAAATCGGTGCTGTAGTGTAAAATTTCCCGTGTACGTTCCTACTCCTGTGGGAATATAGGGAAAAAATATATAGTCTATGTCTTTCCTCTGGTTCTGAACAATCTTTGTTTAAAATTTCATTTAAATCGGTTTATTAGTTTGGGCGGTAGATGGTAACATAGAACGACGGACAGACAGAGCTCCTTTCACACTTATTATATTAGTAAGGACTCCCGTTCCCGTAAGAATATGTGGATGAATTATAGTTAATGTTACACAGGGATAGTGTAGCATTCTAACGGTGGAAGAATTTTTGAAATCGGTGCTGTAGTGTCAAAGTTCCCGTATACGTTCCTGCTCCCGTGGGAATATAGGGAACCGTAGGAATATGGGGCTGAATTAGTTTTTATGTTACTCGGGGATAGTGTAGCATTCTAAGGGTGAAAGAATTTTTGAAATCGGTGCTGTAGTGTCAAAGTTCCCGTATACGTTCCTGCTCCCGTGGGAATATCGGGAACCGTAGGAATATGGGGATGAATTAGTTTTTATGTTACTCGGGGATAGTGTAGCATTCTAAGGGTGAAAGAATTTTTGAAATCGGTGCTGTAGTGTCAAAGTTCCCGTTTTCGTTCCTGCTCCCGTGGGAATATAGGGAACTGTAGGAATATGGGGATGTATTAGTTTTTATGTTACTCGGGGATAATGAAGCATTCTAACAGTGGAAAAATTTTTGAAATCGGTGTTGTAGTTTCTAAGTTCCCGTATACGTTCCCGTTCCCGTGGGAATTTAAGGATAAATTGTAGCCTATGTGTTATTCTGATGTATAAGCTATATTATTGGAAAGTTTAAGTAAAATCCATTCAGTAATTTTTGCGTGAAAGAGTAACAAACATACATCCACACATACAAACTTTCACGTTTATAATATTAGTAGGATTATATTTAGTCTGTAAAAGTGAAATAAATAGTTTTATATTCAAATTTTTGCATTAGCTATTTATTAGATAGAAAGATTGTAAGGTTGGTTGATCTTATTATTATGGTGTCAACAAAATTTCTACATTTTGGATGCTGCTCCAAATCCAACTCTTCAGATTCAGTAGTGCTGGAACCAGTATCACTGGAAAGAGCAGCAAGCAGACTTGCCGCACTTTCCATATCCCTGCTGGAGCTGGGCTCTGGAGATTGCACCAATGACAGCAGCATCTGGAACAGAACAAACATCAATATCAAAGTTTCAATTTGTATAACTTACACTCAACTTGTTCCCTCTCTGCATCTGCATCCATAAAAAGAAAGCAATTGTATTTATTGAATTTTTATCGAACCGTTTCAATTTTTATTTTTGATTTATTTATTTTGAAAAAACGTCATACGTCAAACGTCATATGCCAAATACGCAGTGCTACCAAATTGCTAAATCGTGTTTTTTTTCTCTTTTTGATCAAACCTTTATAGGCTTGAGAAAAAAAACGCACCTATAATTATTTTTGTTTATTTCGCATTGCCTGTTTTGTTTTTCTGTTACTTAGATTTTCAATCATTTCGCTGCACACTTACTTTGCATTTCTTATCTTGCTTTTCATTTTTTTCGCAATTCCATTGAACTTACAAATGATTACTTAGACTTTATTTATTTTGATAACTGTTTTTTCGCATTTTGTCTCTACGGTAATCTATTGTTTCGGCATTCAATTACTTCGCTCATTATCGGTTTATTATTGCTTGTGAAACCGCGCATTATGAATATGTTCAGTTTTGGTGTTCAAATGAATGTTTTTCTTTATAAAACAATGTACCCAATATTTCGAAATTTGATATTATTTCTGACTAATTGGTTCTGAAAATGTTTCTAAAATATGATATATTTTTGATGGTTCTAATCAATTTTCAATAAAGTTTGGTGAGAAGTTAAGTAAACTGTTAAAATACAAAAATAACCGGTACAGTTTCAGTTTTCAGTTTTCATTATTTCGCCATCGCATCGTTTGATTGGTATTTTGCTTTTTGTGAATGAAAAAAGAGGCTAAATAAAAAAAATAAATAGGGTGGCACAACAGAGCGAGGAGCCCCTGGGCGCATTTCTCACAACCATGCCTTGTGAAGAAATAGTTTAGTTTAGTTTTAGTTTAGTTTATTTCTTAATAAAAATTCAGTTCTTACAATTTTGTATAAACAATAAAGATAGAATATAGTAAGAAATCTAAGTACATTTTATATTTTTAGAAAAAAAAATAGTGTTAAATGCACATAACCCACAGCAAAAATTAAATTCAAAAAATAATCTTAGGGTGGGGTGACCCTTAAGTAACTAAAAAAGAATTATAACATAAATGCTTAAGGAAGTAATCCAAAACAAAAAATAGATCAAATAAATTGATTAATAATTTTAAATACACAGTCATTTGTTTGAGAACTAAAAAAAGTAAATGAGAAACACATAGGAGTTTGAGATTTAAACTAATTTATATATTATGTTAACAGAAAAAAAAAACTGTCTATACACGGAAACTCAAAAGTGTTTCCAAATCATTAAAATCCAAGCTATATAACCAAGCCTTTAATTGCTTCAAAAATATATTTGCTGTTCTGAGAGTTCTTAGAGAGAGAGGGATTTTATTGAATAAACGACAAGATGATACTGTGTAAAAGTTACGAAAAGCTGTGGTGCGAAAAGTAGGAATAGAGACTAAATTCAAGACATTACCTCGAAGATTATGATTGTCTAGTATTCTAAAATTCAAATTTCCGGACTTTACAAAAAAAGCTTTCAGAACTTTAAAACAGTAGAGGTGACGTATAGGAAGAATTTTTAAATCTCGAAATAAGGGAAAACTAGGATGCAAACGATTTTTATAACAGATTTTTCTCACAATGTATTTTTGTAGTATCAATAACGGTTGAATCTTATTATAGTAAGAACCACCCCAACAACCTATTCCATATTGCAATCTGGAATGGAAAACTGCATAGTAAATTGTAGTTAGTAATTGCGATGAGCAAACCCTTCTTAAGTAAAAGAAATGTCTGAGTGTGTAGCGGAAATATTTTCTCAAAGAACTAGTATGGTTAGAAAAAGACATTTTAGAATCAATTATTAGCCCTAGGTATTTGAATTCATCAACTGTTTCAATCGAGAAACAATTGTCACTGCAATTTCGATTACTCAGAAAGGTATCTGAAGAACAACAAGCACAGTTTACCAATTTGAATTTTTGACATTCGGGAGCATGAAAGACAATATCAGCACCAGTAGTGAAAGAATTTGCTTGAGACAAACTGAAAAACATTAATTTAGTTTTTGAGCTAATTACTAACTCATGTTCAGCAAACCACATTCGAAATAAGTTGAGATCCCAATTTATATCAGAAATAAGATCTAGAAGACTAAGTGATCCATATACACATCCAATATCGTCAGCAAAAGCCTTCAAAACACCCTTGAATTTAAGCTTGAAAAGAGAATTTATGTAAACCAAGAAAAGAATTGGCCCTAAAACTGATCCCTGTGGAATTCCTATCCCAATAAATTTTAAATCACTCCTTATATCATCTATCTTAACTCTCTGGGTCCTCTTATGTAGGTAAGATTTAAACCATTCCAAAATGAAACCGCGAAAACCGGCTTTATATAATTTTGTCAGTAAAATAGTATGGCTTACCATATCGAATGCTTTCGTTATGTCCACAAATAAACCAGCTGTGTTTAATTTTCTGTCTAAATTACTAAATATTTGAGCACAGAATTCCAAAAGGGCATCTTCGGTTGATTTTCCTCTCTGAAAACCAAATTGAATGGGACTAAAATAATTGTTTTTACTTAAAAACTTCATAATTCTATTTTTCATAAGTTTTTCAAAGATCTTGCTAATAGATGGAAGCAGCGAAATAGGTCTGTAGTTCCGAATACAACTAGACTCACCGGTTTTAAATAAAGGTATTACATCAGCGCACTTTAGAGCGTCCGGAAAAATGCCAGAATTGATGCTCAAATTAAAAAGATAAGCTAGTATATCTACGATATAGCAAGCTATATTTTTTAAAGTAAGGTTTGAAATACCATCAAAGCCACAAGAACCTGAATTTTTTAAAAGTCCAATTTCCTTGAGAATTTCCAAAGCAGTTATAGGTTCATAGAAAAAACTATTTCTTTGGAATGGTTCACTACAACTAGAATCGCACAGAGAACATGGTGGAAAATACAAAGGCTTTAACGTTTCTGCTATAGTAGCAAAGGAGGGGACCTACAATTTTCTGCCGGTTCCGAACGGCTAATCGAGAAAGCGCTTTTCATGGCAATGAATACTAACGGAGGACTTGCCAATTCCTCGCGAAAGGCGATACCCGTGGAAAAAACATTTTTGCCTCTGTTGGGATTCGAACTCGAACCTCTGGATTAACAGGCGGACATGCTATCCATCACACCACGGGTACCACATCTAGAGGCTAGAGGTGTAAAAATTCGCGTGAATTTTTACACCCCTAGCCTCTTTTTTCATCCACAAAAAGCAAAATACCAATCAAACGATGGCGAAATAATCTAAATCTATATAAACCAAAGCGAACTAATCGAAAAACGAAACAATAGAAAACGAAACGAGCCGAATATAAAGTAATCAAAGGCCAAATGATCTTTAAACGAAACGAATGCAAAGCGAAGCGAGAAAAATCGAAAAATAAATAAACTAAACAAACGAAAAAATTAACAACAAAATGCGAAACAACTTGGGCGAAACAGCAATAAAAGAAATAAAAATGACGAAACGTACCATACCCGTTTTTTCCTTCAATATTAAATGTTTTAGAATAATTATATTTACATATATTGATTTCCTTTACTTTCAAATTTGTTCAAATTATAATTACTGTATAAGTAGGTACCAGAGTTTTTCGATCATTAATTCTTTTATTGCAGTTTCAATAAAAACTTTGGGAACCACATTTTTTTTCGTGTTCTTTTCCTTTGTACTCAAATGCCATTTTCAATAGTTTAAATAACTTCTGCATTTGCTACACAGATATAACAATAAATTACAGAGAAGGAAGACTTTAGCCGCTGATTAAGTCTCCCCTAAGAAACTGGCTCAAGTCTCCCGCTATCATTTTCTCAGATTTAAAATTTTATTACTTTTGCGAGACATGAACAAAGTTTAATAACTGTTTTATAAAATAATTTTGCTAGTTTTCTGCTGCCATGCTTAAAAAGCTTTTATCAAAAAAAAATTATCATTTCGTTCTTGAAAAGACTTTTTTCACGTTCACCAGCTTAAGTCTGTTGAAGATCTAAAAATATTTTTGCATACAACGATTAAATCTACTACCTGCAGGGTACTAACACCAGATTATCTGGCCCTTTGTGTCAAAGAGGATTTCAAGAGGACTTAGGAGGTTATGCGTGGGGCTAAATTCGCAACTACCTTGCCATCCTTCCCTACTGCCTACTGGCGTACCGATGAGTACCTTCAAGAACTTTAAAAGCGATCAAAATGGTCATCCACGTGATTCGAATATTGCAATCGACAGAATGGTTGTGTTTTCACCATCTCGAAGACCACGATGAAGAATCTCCTAATTTCCGAAAGGAAGATTCTGAGAATCTGCACCGGCCTCACTTTCAACCACCAGCGTCAGAGACATTACAGTAACCAGCATCTGTACGAGACCGCCAAGATGACGCCCTTGGACCAATACGTCTTATCGACTGTATTGAAAACGGCTGCAAATATCAGCAACCACCCTAATCCCCTGGTGAGAAGGATGACCACTGAGGACCGACACCCTGAGCCAATGATGAAGTATGTATGAAGTATATGTATTTGGTTAGGCCCCCTATGTGCCAACATTCCTACATTATTATCATTTTCTTAATTTTAAAATTACCTAGTTTAAGTATCAATTGTATATATATATCGTTCAATAAACATAATGTTAATGTTAATGAATGGTTGTGTTAAACGGGAGGCATATACAGCTTCTGCCTGCTACGTAAGAGGTTCGCGATTAAAGTCACAGAAACATCAAGAAACAATACGGTTTAGCAATTTCATGCCACGAAAAGCACTTTCTCGATTAACCTTACGAAACCGACAAAAGCTTTTACATTCCTTAGCAAGGCATGGTTGAGAGGAATGCGCTAGGCTTCTGGGTTTCCCGCTCTAATGAGCAATCCTATTTATTTGTTTATTTTAATAAAATCCCATTAAATTAAAAAAAAAATTACAATTGTACTTATTTTGAAAAAATAAAGATTCTTTAATAATAATAATAAATTAAAAAAAAGGGGTTTAATTAAAGTTCCAAAAAAAATGCCATTATATTTTATCCAAATCGTCGACCCAATTTTTTAAGCGGTTATTTTGTTTTTCACTGTTTTTTTGAACAAGTTTCTTAAAAATCAAATATAAAAGTTTCGCATGCCAAGGTTGCAAGCCTCGATCTCAATCCTATAAAACCAGGCAGGGTAACATAGTGATTGGATCGCAGTCGCTGGAAATACAATTAAACGGCAATAAAAACACAAATTCTACTCTCAGGCAGAATGTCCCATTCAAACAAGGGCGATGACCAAAACCTCCCCCAAAGTTAGCAATATGTAAGCATAAATCAAATAAATAAAACCTTAGAGCCGAGCTTTTCAAGGAAGCTGGAGATCAGTTGGAAAGAACAATCCACTAGCTGCTTGAACGGAAGAAAGCATACGCGATGAATGATTCTTCAGTATCGTATGCCCAATCCTTCAATTGAGAGACCCTCCAATTATAGAGGAATAAGCCTTCTTAACATCATATAAGATCTTGTCGGCTATAAAATGTTAAAACCGGAAACCCTGCGTCATCAATTTGAAAGGACCTTGTTCATGAGGTTTTAGCCCAGAAAAGTTTAAATTCAAACACACCATGGCAGATCTCTAAAAGAAATCCGGAAATGCAATTACCGCATATTTTAATCGATTTTAAGGACGCGTGCGACAGTATTTTGTGTTACAGAGCAGTTGTCTAGTTTTTTCTTATCCTTGCAAAACTTGTACGACCGTCTTTGGAGAATCTACCTCATGCGTCTTTTTAACATCGTCCTTGAAAAATGGCATAGTTTTTCAAAAGTCTGTACAATTACTCGCCTACGCATACGGACGTGATGTTATTAGTACTTTTGCGAGCATTGAAAAAGAAGCGATGAGAATGGGTTTAAGGAGTAATGTTTGCGAAACGAAGTATATGCTGGCATGAGAGAAGGACAGGAAATATCGACGATTTGGACAAAGCATATCATTCGTAAAAGATAGAAATTATGTACTTCGAGATAGTGCAGGACATTGTCTACTTAATTAGATACGGAAAATAAAGTCAGTGCGGAAATCAAACGGAGAATTAGTCTTACCAAGAGGGAGAGAGTTCTCCCAAAGTTGAAGTTGTTAGCGATAGATGTTGGTTGGCCCAGGCGCCTAGGTTTACCATTACTTCTATGCCCACCAATAGGTAAACTACTGGTCAGAGGCCCCCCTATTCCCCGCGATCGGCTGGAAAGGTACATCCTTTCTCTGAATGCCGAACTTTTGAGCGACCAATGGAAGGTCGTGAAGGTGGAGAAGACGGAGACAGGCACTGAAGTGATTGTGAGGTTGACACACAACTCCATACCACTTCTAAGAAGAGTCAGCTTCAAAGTGCGCGTCGGCATCACCCGATGCAAACTCAGGCTGATAGCCAGAAACAAAAAACAGGTTAGTAAGGCGTTGTATAAAAAACAATATATGCAATGGAATTGAAATTAATACAAATCAATCTCCAACATAGTAAAGCCGCCTCCGCCAACCTGGTCTACCTCATGGAGAGTAGACAAATAGATGTAGCCCTTATTCAAGAACCTTGGGTCGCGCGAGGAAAAATTAAGGGCCTACATTCCAAAGAACTCACGCTGTACAAATCCAATTTTGTCAGCCCAGACAGTAACCATAGAACATGCATAGTAGCTAGAAAACAGTTAAATCTCTTTCTTCTAACTACTTATAGCACAATAGACCAGACCGCAGTAAAGATGGAACGCGCAAACCTCCCGTCACTAATCTTGGCTTCCATCTACATGCCACATGATGGAATTGAAGGACCACCAGCTGATATCACCTACCAACTGGTAGAATACACAAGTAAGAGTAGACTAGATATTATTATGGGCTGCGACGCCAACGCACACCATGTGCAATGGGGAAGCACCGACACGAATTCTAGGGGGGAACTCTTATTTGAATTTATTTTAAGAAACAATCTTTTGGTTATAAATAGAGGTAACACACCTACCTTTGTTACAAAAAACCGTAAAGAAGTACTTGACATTACCCTCACAAATAACTCGGACACTTGTCCAGTAGAGCAGTGGAAAGTACTAGATGATCTCTCTTTCTCAGACCATCGTCTGATAAACTTTATCACTCCCACTACAGATCGCCCAATCAAACCTTTTCGTAATAATAGACGTACAGATTGGGCTACCTTTAGTAGGGAAGTAGACGATAATATAGATTCCCTCAATACTAATAGGGACCTTGAACCGCAAAGCCTTGATAAGTTGACTGCAGAACTCACAGGGATTCTGAGAAACGCCCTGGATAAAAGCTGTCCTCTTATCACAACGGTAAAAAAGAACAAAAAACCAATTTGGTGGAATAACGAGCTGAGCAGCATTAGGAAAGAAACCAGAAGACTTTTCAATGCTGCCAAACGAACCGGCTCCGAAAATGACTGGGAACATTACAAATCCAGCCAAAGGAAATTCAAAAATGAAACTCAGCGAGCGAAACGCTGCTCGTGGAGAAATTTTTGCAGTGAAATCGAGTGTACGAACAAATCGGCCAGACTAAGGAAAATCCTCTCCAAGGAGACCATACCACTTGGTTCTCTGAGAAAAGCGGATAACCACTGGACTGAATCCGCAGTCGAGAGTCTGGAACTTTTGTTCGAGTCACACTTCCCTGGATGCAGCCCTATAGAGAACAGTGAAATAGAAAACACTAGGTTTTCTAGACATGAAATCCCGGCAGATATCGTAACGGAAGAGAAGTTGGAATGGGCTATCAACTCCTTTTCACCTTTTAAATCTCCGGGTTACGATGGCATTTTCCCTATGATGCTGCAAAAAAGCAGCAGGAAAGTCATCCCACATCTAAAGAACATTTTTGAAAATAGCCTCATATGGGGCTACATTCCCAAATTATGGCGGGAAGTTAGAGTCGTTTTCATACCGAAAGCCGGCAAACCCAGCCATACAGAAGCAAAAGACTTCAGACCTAAAAGTCTGACCTCCTTTATACTGAAAACTTTTGAAAGGTTGCTTGATTTACACATCCGTAGCTTTATGAAACCGGAAGTAATATCCACCTTTCAACATGCCTACACAAAAGGAAGAAGCGTGGAAACAGCACTTCACTGTGTAGTAAGAACCATAGAAAAAACGCTGCAGGATAAGGAATACACTCTGGCAGCCTTCCTGGACATTGAAGGAGCCTTCAACAATGTACAAAACAGTGCAATTAAGAAGGCCCTGAATGATCTAGAAGTAGAAGATACAATTACAAATTGGATCATGAATATGCTAACAAAACGTCAGATCCACAGCGAACTGGGAGGTGCGAACTTGAAAAAGTGTGTGTCAAGGGGAACCCCACAAGGAGGTATCCTCTCACCCCTGCTCTGGATCCTGGTCATGAATGAGATCCTCGTAGCTCTCAAACATGATGGCGTAAAAGTGGTCGCCTATGCCGATGATCTAGCTCTTCTGGCAACGGGGAAATTCCCTTCCACTATTAGCGCACAATTGAACTATACACTAACCAAGGTAAGCGCTTGGACAAAAAGGTGCGGCCTTACAGTGAACCCCCTCAAAACAGAGCTGGTACTTTTTACAAACAGAAGAAAAATACCTACTTTTGAGTTACCAAGACTAAATGGGACCCCTCTTAAGATCTCTGATCAAGCCAGATACCTGGGTGTGATCTTAGATAAAAAACTAAATTGGAGTTCCAATATACAAGAAAGATATAAAAAATCTATGATAGCACTGTACTCGTGCAACAGAATTTTTGGCAAAAACTGGGGACCAAATCCCAAGATCATCCTGTGGATGTATACTGCCATTGTTAGACCTATCCTTTCTTATGGCAATTTGGTGTGGTGGAAGGCGTTGGAAAAATCCACGCATTTAAAAACCCTAACCAAAGTTCAAAGATCTGCCTGTATTTGCGTAACTGGTGCAATGAGGACTACACCGACCGCGAGTTTGGAAGTAATCCTCAACCTTACACCTCTTGATCTCTACGTTCAAGAAGCAGCAGCAAATAGTGCACTTAGACTAAACCAATGCAATGTCTGGAAAACCAGCCAAATAGGACACGCACAGATTTTATCAAGATACGCAGATAACAATATCTGCACGGATTACATAACTCCATACCTGGACTTTAAAAAATCCTTCACAACCAGCCTCCCCAATAGACAAGATTGGGAGAATGAAACACCTTACGAAACGTCTATAGCAATCTATACCGACGGTTCAAAAATGGAAGTTGGAACAGGGGCAGGTTTCTTTTCAGAAAGCCTAAACCTAGCGAGTTCATTCAGACTTCCAGATCACAGCAGCGTCTTCCAAGCCGAGATCTTGGCAGTCTCACACGCTGCAAAACAGGTGTCCATGATGGCGCTATCACATGATGATATCACCTTTTTCATTGATAGCCAAGCAGCAATAAAAGCGATTTCTGCCACTCTTATCAAATCAAAGCTTGTTTCTTGCTGTCGCGAAGAGCTAAGGGTTCTTGGCACGCAGCATAACGTTAGACTCTGCTGGGTTCCTGGTCATAGTGGTATACCGGGAAACGAAAAAGCGGACGAACTAGCGAGGAAAGGATCAACACTTGACCCTTCTCTCATTGATCAATCAATCAGGATCCCACCCTGTGAAATTAAACAGATAATCGGAAATAAAATAAAGGAAAAATCCAATGAAAGATGGGTAGGCCTAGATTCCTGTGTTACTTCCAGGAAAATATGGCCGAAATATAATAAGAAAGAATCTGAAAAGCTGCTATCACTGAATAGACCTTCATTGCGAATGCTTATCAGTATCACAACTGGACATAACCTACTAGGTTATCACAAAAAGAAAATGGGTCTTTGCACCAATGACCTGTGTAGAGGATGCAATGACGAAGATGAACACGAGGATACAACTCACTTCCTTTGTCATTGCCCAGCACTCTGTCACATTAGGAAAAAATTTCTAGGCAATTATTTTTTCAATGAACTAGAGGAATTATCAGACGCTTCAAAGAGCAGTCTGTTAAACTTCACTAAGGCCACAAAATGGCTAAACACCGAATAGACATAAATTCATAGGATCTACATTGATCTAAGTGTGGCGGAATTAAGATCAACCGTCAGCCCATTCTACCTAACCTAACCTATGCCCACCTTAGCATGTTAGGTCGCTTGTATTCTTAGTTCTTACCTAGTTAGTTCTGCAAAAATTTAAAAAAATTGGATGAGCAAAATTGAGTAATCTTATTGATTTTGCTTACGACAGACGCCTCTTAATTGAACAATGTGATGTCTCATAAATCTTCTTGATTATTGTAAAAAAAAAAAAAGAGTTTCCCAAAGTCATCTTATTAGACCCAGCCTCGCAAAGGTAAGCTTTTCGCATGGTTAAATTCTTCGTTTTCTCTAGATGATAAGGCATGAGTAAGGGGTTGACACACTAAACGCAATGTAGCAGAAATTCCTGTCACTTAAATTTACTTGCAGAGTAAGATGTCAAAGAAATAAATAAACATTCGGGATGTTTTCGTACTGTGTACACGATAAATATACATTTGTGTACAATTTCACCGTTCATTTCCTGACTTCTAGTAGAATGATGATAACTACAAGGCACATAAAATCCACATTCCCATTGACATTATTTGCAAAAGGGGTTGCCTTCTTTGCAAGTACCATTTCACATGCGTTTATGTATCTCCCATGTAACTCAAATAGTCATAGTCACAAATTGAGGGTGAAATAAGACGAATAATCCAAATAAGGTTAATTTTGCACAGCATACGCTGAAATAATCCAAATAAGGCTACTTTTGCACAACATAGGTACGCTGAATTAACATTGGTAAGACTTTGATGAGAACTTCCATTAAATTTGGCAAATGTCTCGCAACCCGGAGGGTCAATTTAGGACACACCCCCACAAAACCAGTCGAGCAGCGATATATGTTTTTAACTACAAAACAGGACGACTTCAAATTCTCTCCTACATTAGTTGAAATGCAGGTGACGTTAAAAGCTTTCCCTACAGACTTGATTAAATTTGGATGAACTGCTTTTTTACTTGCGATTATAGGTACTATAAGGCAAGTCTTGCAATCGTGCAGAAAAAAAATTTTGAGATAACAATTAAACATGACATTACGATGATAGAGAATACGAAAAAAGTGGGTCCTGTAATTCTGTCTGTCTGTCTGTGTGTCTGTCTGTCTGTCTGTCTATCTGTCTGTCTGTATATGGATCTACAGCCTGAACCAATGGACCGATTTTCTTCAAAATTTGCAGTTAGGGTCTGTGGAGCATCCTACAGAGGAGTTTTTGGAATTGGGTCTCTAGGTCTTGAAATGACGGTACCTGCCATACAACCGATATGATAATACTTACTTTTCTCGAAAACGGCTCCAACGATTTCGATAAAATTTTGTGTGAAGGATTAATTTAGGATTGCTTTTCTTATGATGTAAAAAAAGTTTTTGGAAAACGCCTAAAAACGGTACCTCCCATAGTACCGTTTTTTTTTTAAACCGACTTTCTCGTTAATGGCTGACACGATCTTGACGAAATTTTGGATTTAAGAAGTCGTAAGCTGTTAAAGAAAGACTGCATATCAATATTTAAAAAAACTTAGTTTTGGAAATTTTTATAAATTTTTTTAAAAAATTTAGATTTTTGAAAGTAACTTCGAAACTATACCTTTGATTTTTGTCAAATTTTTTGTCAAAATAACTCCTGTTAAGATCTAAAACTTTGCGTACTCGACTTTTAAAAAACAGTTTTTAAAAAAACGTGAAAAATAAAAAACCGTTTTTGGAAAAACTGCTCCAACGATTTTGATTAAATTTTCATCATTCATGTGTATTAGCGATTGCAAGAGAATAGCGTTTTTAGATTTTTGCTTGAAACCTTTGGAATATTTAATTAAATTTTTTCATTATTTTGCGTGATTTAATTCAATTTCCATAATTAATGTGTAGTTGGCAACCCTGTACCACAAAATATATTATGAAGAGCTAATACCAAAATCTTTAACTCAGCCTTTAGATTTCGATATTGTATTTAGAACACAATCGCAAGTTCGTGCGACCCAGTCGTGCCCATTTTTTTATATGCCAAACTTATTTTGTTCAAGATGAATAAGTAAATTCAAAATCGACTTTCTTAAAAAAGGAAATTAGCATTTCTTCATTCGAGGAACTGTAAAAATTTTTCGAATCTCGATCTACGTCTAATTCTCACATAAGGAGTTAGACCGTCCATTTTAAAAAGTGTCAACCTGACAATCTGTTGAAATTGAAAATTCATGGAAAAATACAGGGCACCAGTCGGTCGCACGAACTCGCGATTGTGTGCTAAATATGATATCAAAATCTTAGGGTTGAGTACAAGGTTTTTGTATTCGCTCTTCATAATATACAGGGTGTCCCGTAATTCGTGTTAAATACTTTGGGATGTGATTCTTGTTCATATTCTAAGAAAAAAATTGTTATTCAGTAAAGTCCGCTTTTCAACTTTGACATCACTTTTGACAACTTAAAAAAAGGGCTACTTTGGTGTATCCTGACCTGTGTTAAATTCGATATCTCTGTCAATACTGATGATAGAGACCTAATCTTAAACTTAATTTTTTGTAGAAATAACAACCTTTAAGACTATATTTAAGTTGAACTTCCATAGGTTTAAAATTGCCAGATTTTCAATTTTAAATGGTGTTCAAATTTTCTTCCCCAAGCAAGGTTTTGAGGGCATTTGTTTCCAGAAAATGCCTGATAAACATAGACAGTCGTATTTATAAAATTTGCTTAGAACATCCTTAGACAACTGTCCAGACGGTGTCTAAAGAGTTGGACAAGCCTTAGCCAATTTCGTATTCATAAATGCATTCCAACACTTGTCTAAATAGCCCCTCAAACTGTCAACTTTGAACGAAAAACTAAATGGTGGCGTTCATGATGTATCCGTGCAGTACCATTTTTTGTGTTTTGATATACGAGTACCTACAACAACTAAAAGGCTCTGAAAGAGTGTGGCGTAGGATTTGAACGAGACAAAAAAAAAAACAGCTGATTTGACTTCGTGTTACACCTTTTCCAAGTCTCATAAAATGATGAAATTTGTGCAATTTATAAATGAAATAGTTGAAAGTAGTATTTTTGCACCTCAAACTACTTACTTTTTTGATCTCAATATTCTCAATAGTGTTTTATAACATGTTCAACAAAATTGTTTTTTGGAGTATCAAATGTCACTTTAGCCACAGTTTAGACAACCAATTCTGGTGTCTAAAGTTAGACATTCCTTAGACAGCGATGAAAGTGTTTATAAATACGATTTAGAGTTGGACACTGTTCTAAGAGCTGTCCAAAGTCAGACATACTTTAGAATGGGATTATAAATACGACTGAGAGTTTCTTTATTTTTTACAGATGAACACAACAATAATAAGAAAAAACGACAGAACACTGACAGAAGCTACTGTGGATCGTGGAAGCCATGTGGGTGCTATTAGGGCACGCACAAATGCTGCTCGGTCAGAATAGCTCAGGGAGGGCATACACAACAAAAAAACTCAAAAACATAAAAAACAAACCAAAAAAATTTAGGTATAGCTTAATTAATGTTTCGATCGTTGCATATAATATTGCGGGATTGAGCAATAAAATAATTTTTTCTGATTTCTTTAATGAATTGTGCAAAGCTGAAATCATACTTTTGTCAGAGACGCATGTCGTTAAAGATAATTGTTCAAGCTTTGAAAAATATTTTCAAAAATACAAATGCTTTTGGATTCTTGCTATAAAGGTCGCAGCCCAGGGTAGAGCAAGCGGAGGAATGATGGCTGCTATCAATGAAAATGTAGTCAACTTTTCAACTGTAAAAATTAATGAAGAAGTAATGCGTATTGAACTTAAAATTTATAATAAAAAATTTTTCATCATACCAGTTTACTTGAACTGTAATAAGTGGCAAACCGATTTTGAAGTACTGTATGATACTCTGTGTGAATTGAAAACTGAAGATTTAATGGTAATTGATGATCTCAATGCTAGAACAGCAGATAAAGAATCAACTTTTAAATTGGAGTTAAGAAATCGCAACTCTAAGGATAAAGTAATAAATGCAGAAGGAAAAAAAGTTTTAGATTTTTGCAACGATTTTGGGTTGAGTATTTTAAATCGAACTGTGGAAGGAGACAAAAATGGTGAATTTACTTTCATTGGTAAACAGGGCTGTTCAACAATAGATCTTTGTCTTATCAGTGGAAACTGGCTTTCTATTGTAAAAGATTTTAAGGTGGAGAACATTGCCTACTCGGATCATCTTCCAATTAAAGTTAAAATAGGAATTGACAGTATCCAAGACAGTAACAAAAATCATTAGATACCCAAAAATTGAAATGGGTGGCTTGCTGTAAAGACAACTACACATCAAATTTAAATAACTTGTTGGAAAGAAAGATATGCTATAGCAAAATCAACTATTTACCCTCAATTGAACTTGAAACAATTATCAAAGAGGCAGCTGTTGTTATGCAGAAAAAGAAATTGCAACGAAAAGAGGATTGGTACGACTACGCATGTGAAAAACTAAGAAAACAATCACTGAATTTGTAAAACTCACTAAAAAAAAGTCGATTTAGTCTCAATACGGACAAAATATGTGGAAAAAACTAAGCAATACAAGCGATTATGCCATGAAAAGAGAAAAATATATCAACAAAAAAATTAAGCTAATGCAAGGACTTGGCAGAATTTTGGAAAATGACAAAACAAATCAATGGAAAAGAAGCAGCTCCGAAATCATCAGAGGTAGCCATTTCAGATTTAAGAGAACACTTTGCGTCGTTACTGAACTCACAGAATGATCAGCAGTTTTGGAGCTATGCAAAACCTGTAATTGTCGATAACATTTTAGACGAAGAAATCACAATGTCAGAAGTAGAAATAATTCTGGACACACTTAAAGACGGTAAAATTGCTGGCTCTAATGGTATACCTACAGAATTTTTCAAACATTCTTCGACGTTATTGAAAGAAAAGCTTACTTAAGCACTTAATGTTGTTTTTGATTTCGCTGTTTGTCCGGATCACTTTGAAAAAGCTCTCATTTGGCCAATTCACAAAAAAGGTAACCCAAGTGACCCCAAAAACTATAGAGGAATCTCTTTTTTAAACGCAAGTTTGAAAATATATACAACGGTCCTTAATAAAAGGCTTAATAATTGGGTAAATATAAATAATAAACTGAGTGAATTTCAGTCCGGCTTTAGAAAGGGCTATTCAACAGTCGATAATATTTTTGTGCTAGGATGTTTAGCCCGCTCAAAGCTAAACCAAAACAAAAATTTATATGCTATTTGCGTGGATTTTAAAGCTGCCTTTGATAAAGTGGACAGAAGAGCACTATTTTATAAACTTTATATTCTCGGTATTTCCACTAAATTGGGCGGCGTACCCCACAGGCGGATCACTAGTGTGAAGCAGAAAAGTGGAAGAGTTGTGATCGCTTCAAGATCACTACTCGTAACGCCGGAAATGGAAAGAAGAAAAGAAGAAGGTATTTCCACTAAATTCGGTAGAGCTTTGGAAAAAATGTATCAACGAACATTTGGACGCGTATTTAATGGAGCAGAAACATCGAATGATATTACAATAAATTGCGGAGTTCGACAGGGATGTACTCTTAGTCCGTTGTTATTTGCCCTTTTTCTGGATGACATTCAAGAATGCCTTCCTTGTGGAGTTGAATATGGAAATATAAAAATCAAAGTTATTATGTATGCAGATGATATTTTGATATTGGCAGAATCTCCTTTTTCGCTTCAACTGAATGTGAACAGACTTTTTGAGTACTGCAAAATATATTGTTTAGAAGTAAACACAGAAAAGTCCAAAGTGATGGTATTCCAGAATGGTGCAGGAAGACTTTCTAGAGAGGAACACTGGAGATATGGTGAGGCCGAGTTAGAAGTGGTGAAAGAATATACTTACCTGGGAATGACGATTACTTATAATTTAAATATGGAAAAACATTTGGAAACTAAGGCTAACGTAGCAAGGAACGCAATTTGTGCAAATTGGAAAAAAATATTCAACAGCAAGCTCGTTTCAACTAATGCGAAATTCAAAGTTTTTAATGCAACCGCTAAATCTATTCTTTTTTATGGAGCTCAAACCTGGGGTATTAGAAAATTTGAAACTGTGGAGACATTGCTGCGTTTTTTCTTGAGAAAAATCTTTCTTTTACCGATGAATACGCCAAAATACATGTATCACCTGGAAACAGGACTGCCAACGCTTTTCGTTTCAACTCTAAAGTTAAATGCAGATTACTTGATCCGAATAAAAAAGATGAAAGACAGTCGATTGCCGAAACGGGCGCTTATGCATGCAGTACGTAGAAAATCGTTGTTCTACAAAGATTGGATTGACCATGCAGCTAACTGTGGATGGAGTCTAGACTTAGCCGATGCAAATGCACAACAATGGAAAATGGCTATTTATGAAATAATACAATGTAGGTATCGACGAAAACGAGACATATATATTCATAGAACAAGCAAGGTCATCAAGAGCAAGAATAACATATACTAATGTCGATTTCCTTTCACCAATTTGCAGTCGACTGCAGTCGCTACTAAATTCGATTCTTTTTTGGGTATTTAGGAAATTAAAAAAGTAGCGATTTTCTTTTTTATGAATGTATGTGTGTCCTACTGACTAATGAAGAAAAACAAGTACCATGAAACAAAACAATTACATTCGTATTGTTAAGCACACAATTTTTATATTTTTTTTCACCAAATGTTTTCCAAATTCACAACTAAATACAAAACAATTCTCTTTCCTTTAATTTTTTTCATATGCTGATGATTTTGTTTGCTGTTTTCGATCTGTCAAAATTGTTGTGTGTGTGAAAATCTGTGTGCAAATCCGTCCCAAAAAAGAGATCGACGGCAAGTCGATTTTTTTCCTCCTAAATGAATTCCTTTCAAAAAAAAATCGACTGCAGTCGATTTTTTTTTTGAAAGGAATTCGACATAAGCTTTACTACAATTTAAATGTAAGAAACTACTTCAATGATAATAACCCAAGAAAAGTTGTGAGTTGCATTTTTAAAGTAAGGGGGAACTCTTAAAACTCAACTATAGACCCACACAGGAACGATTTAGAAGGTATCTGTTCTCTTTGCAATATGCGTGTTGTGAAGAACGTTTACCATTTCATTGCAATATGCCCAACGCTGATGGAACTTAGAAGAGTTTTTTATGAGAAGAACTACCTAGAAGAAGAAGACTAAAAACTTTTTCTACATGGAGAAGACTGGGTTCGGCTATACAAATTCACCACTGAAGCGATGTCAGAATTATGTATGAAAACTTTTAAACTCAAATTAAAGCGCTTTGTTCGCAGAATCTCAAATAGAATTACCAAAATAATAAGCAAAAAAAAAAAAAAATTATTTTTCGTTTTAGCTAAACTAAAAGTCATTCATTAAACTAAAAGCTGTAATCATAAAGCTCTTGTAATTCCCTTTTATTCTGTACCCAAAATACACTTATTTGTTCTGTTTTAACTAAACTAAAAGTCAAAAAAAAAAAAATTTCGTTTTAACTAAACTAAAAGTCATTATAAAAATCAAATAAATTTTATTTACACTAAAATATTTAAAGTAACTGGATTTAAATCTAAACATTTCCACAAATTTTATTATGTATAAGACAACAATTATTATGAATTATCATGAAAGAAAACACTCAAAATCAATCGATCAAAATAAATCAAAAAAATAGAGAACAGTCACTCGGGCAGACGGCAGTCATGCCATGCTCTAAGTTATTCAATTTAATAAAGCGCAAATGTAAATGTAACTTTTTTTAAAGAATGAATAAAACAATCTATCTATATCTATCTATCTATCTATCTATCTCTATCTAATAAGAAAAAACTCATAAATAAATGTAGGTACTCAAAAACCCATACATTTTATGATACTTGAAAAAATACAAAATGGGTAAAATAAAAAAAAATTAAATTTTTTTAGCTTTGAGGCTTGTTTGAATAAAACAATAATATGGGCCCATTTAGTAGTTTTTTTATGTATTTTATACAAATACAATTATAAACAAGTGCTCAAAGTGCCCTCCTTCGTTTTGAATGCACGCCAGAGCCAGAGCCCCTTAGAAGCGGGCGAACTCTTTTTGCACTTAAATCAACATTTTTAGTGTCATTTAACATTTTTTTGAGGTCAATGGCGGACAGCAAGGAATCACTTCTTATTTTTCTTAAAAGAAACCGCCCATCTCTATCGCTAATTTTTTTTTGTGCTTTCAACACTTTTTTGTTTATTTTCTATTCGACCTTCCCGAAACCGTTTTATTACAATAAACACCGTAGATTTACTTTTTAACAACTTCAATTATTTTGCGAACGGATTTTTGGTAATTTAAAATCACAATTTGCCTTTCTTCAAAGGTTGTTTGCATTTCGATTTTTTTTTTTTAATGCTATCACAATGAAAGCTCTACAAAGACTGCAACCGAATAATAGATAACGTGACAATTACAGCTAGAGTTGTCCCACTTTGAGTGTGACCTGCACTAAAAAAAAATACAAGGCAGATCATTTTCATCGTTTTCTTTTAACAAATCGAGGTTGTTTTATGATACCTTTTTTTTATTTTATAAAAAATTTTTCTTGAAGATATTGAAAAACGATTTAACATTTGGTTTATGTACATAAATGTAGATGAAAATCGCAGATGAACAAACATGTGTATTTATGAAGGGAAGCTGATTTACAAATGAAGAATAAGGAAACCGAGTCGGAGCAAGTTCCGAACAAAGAATCAAAACAGATTCAGTTCCCTTTACGAAAAGTAAGTGTTCCTTCCATATGAGAAATGTACAATTGAGTCATACCACAGTCAAAACTACGCAGTTCATTAGAGATTAGACTATTCAAATTGTTTGTCAACAAAGAAAAAATATTCTTTCTGTGCACAGCGCACTACCTGAAAACATTTGAGAAATGAAATTTCTTGCAAGTTTGACGAGTAACATCGTCAAACTTGTTGGCTAACTTGCAAAAATATCAAAAAATTTTGAATTTCATCCAACAAATTTGATAATCCGCTTGATGGAGAGTAGAGTTCAGACTTACAAATTTGCTTGACAAGCACGATGCTTGACAAACAAATTGGATAGTCGTGCAAGTTTGTACACCAATTTTTTTTGGAAATCGAAGAAAAAAAGCTGACATCACGCAGGACCTGATATGTACAGTTACAATGTACATACGTATACATATGTATGTACATTGTACATATGTATATGTGAAATGTTTAAAACTTTTTTCTTTTCTGTGAATTGTTCAAAACACCATATAGGTACATAACCACACTGAAAATGCCAAAAGGTGTTTTTTTTTTTTTTTTTTTAATGAGTAGTATTTCTGTTGAAATTATTGACTTACTTACTGTTAGTTGTCTATTGACTGTCATCTGTCGTCTTTCTTCTTTCTACTTTCAACTTAATACGACTGTCCTCGGCTCTCTGAGATTTTTTTTTTTTATAATTTAAGCGCAAATCAAGGGGTTATGACTACCCTTTTGTGAATCGTAATGCAGGGGAAAAACAGGGCAGGGGACAACAGTCGCACCACCCGAATGTGGAATGCTCTACACTCTAAGAAAAAATAGTAATTTAACTACAATAAGTGTTTAAAGTTTTTCAACACCGGTTGAATTTTGCTACAATTATTGTAGCATCGAAATGAAATCGTAGTAATTTTAAACATTTGCTGAAAAATAAGCATTTTTTTGTTGAAAATTAATCGAATTTAGAATTTTTGTTTAATTTTCAACTTATTTAAACATTTTTTGATGAAAATTAACCATCGCTGTTGAAAACTCATATCTTTTTGTAGGGAAATCAATAGATTGCTTAAAATTAAGAGCGGTGTTAAATTTTCAACACCGTATTTTCTTACGAGAAATAATTTTTTTCTCTTAGTCAACAGATTTTTCTGAAAATTAAACATTCTTGTTTAAAAATCGTAAAAGTTTGTTTAATATTAATCAAATATCTGAAAAAAAGAAGAGAATAGAAAAATTCAACATCCCAGATCGTTTTTCTCTTTCAACAGTTTTTGTTTAATTTAATTTGATCGTTTTCGTAATCTCGTAATCATGTTGAATTTTCAATAGAATATATTATTTATAGCGAAAAAAATATTTCAAAAAAAGTTCGAAAGTTTGATTATAGAAAATACGATATAATATTTATATCCCAAACAAATATGAATTCATTTTCATCGTATTTTCAATTATTAAACATTTTTTGCTGAATGCAATTTTCTCTTCGTAATCGTAATCGTAATCCTTTGTTGAAAAAAGAGCGAAGAGGCAAATTTGCATCTCACTCTCCTACGGTATACGATTTCCCTTTCAACATTACTTGTTGAATTCTCAATTTCTAATCATTACTTGTGCGAAAACAATGTGCATTTCTTTCTTTTGTTCTTTCTTCTCTTTCGTGTACGTGATATGATAGGCACGTCGCACGTGCCCCGCATCACTACAAACAATATCAATCAGTCTCAGTCTCAGTCGTGAATTAGTGTTTGTGAAAATAGTGAGGTGAGTGAAATATTTGTATTATTATTATTAATATTATTACTAGGTATCTTATTTAGTTTTTGTGTCACTTATTTCCACGATAAATGCAACAACCGCTTGGTTTAATTCCGTATTGTTGTTGTATTTAACATGGAATATCTTTTTCAATGTTAAATACAATAACAATAGGAATTAAACCAAGCGGTTGTTGTATTTATCGTGGAAATATGTGACAAATAAAAATTTGTGTTGAAAATTAAACATTTCTGTTGGAAATTAAACATTTCTGTTGGAAACTAAACATTTCTGTAGGAAATTCAACATTTGCGTTGAAAATTAAAACTTTTTTAGAAAAAATAATATTTTTATGTTGAATTATCACCTAAATTGTTTAATAATTCCAAGTTCTTTTTAATTTTCTACAATAATTGACATTTGTCTTTAAAATATATGTATGTATTCTCTCGTGACAAGGAGAAAATTGCTACTAACCTTACAAAAATAAACACCCTCATTCGTAAACTTAACCAATACTAAAGGAAGGGTAAGTCGCATCTTAGTTATTCTTATTATGATATTTTAGCTATATAACCTTATATCTTATCCTAATGTAAATTTTATTTTGATTTTAATTGACTTAAACCATTGCTTTTCTTTTTTCTTTTATTTACAGACATGAAGCTCATCATTTTTTTTTTATTGAATTACTTTTTTTTTTGTTTATTAAATAGTATTTATGTATTCTTAGTTATTAAGGAAATATTGAAAAAAAAAAAACAAAAAAATAAAAATATATTACTTAAATATACATATTTAGTCTTTCTTTTTTTATGATAGTTTTGAAGAATGAATTCAATTTTGTGATTGTTTCGAAGAATGAAGTTTAATTTTCCAGGATTTCTAATGGTTTGTATTCAAATTCAACGGAGAGAAGTTATTCAATTGCTTTAACTTGTTCTTTTTTCTTTTCAATATAAGGATCAAGAAGTTTGCTGTTTGCTGTTTGACAGAATCTGATTTTGATGAAAACTCAACCCGTATAAAATGGTAAGAACTCAACATATATTTTGAAAGATACTAGCAATTACTAGAATATGTTCCCAAAAAGGCTTATATTTAATTAACTGTAGCTATAGATTTCTCAATACAAATTCTATTTTCAAATACAAATGCTCAAAAAATATGAAAACCTGAATATTCCATCTAAATAAGCTTTTTTTTACAAAAAAGGTATTGGAAATTCAGAAAAATTAAACAAATTTATAGCCATATTTAGTATTCAAACTAATCATTTAAATATGTAAAGAAAATTGTGAATTTCCAATAAAATTATTTGGATTTTGATAAAATATTATTTAAAAAACAGCATTTTAGTTTAGTAATACTATAGTAAATGCAGCTTTTTTTAATAAATTTTCTTTAATATCCAAATAACTAATCGGAAATTCAATTTTTTTTTCACATGTTTTAAACGATTATGTTGAATACTTAATGTGGCTGTGAATAAATTTGTTTAATTTTCCTGAATTTTCAATTTTTTTTGCTGAAAAAGCAGCTTTTTATGTTGAATATTCAGGTTTTTTATTTTAATTTAAGCATTTGTGCTGAAAAATAGGGTTAATGTGTTGAAAAATCAACTACGGTTGATTAAATTTAAGCAAACTTTTGGGAATAAATTTTAGAATATGTTTATCTTTCAACAATTATGTTGAATTCTAATCATTCTATGTTGAATTTCTGATTTAATTTTGATTGGTATTAAACATTGATGTTAAATATTCAACAGATAATGTTGAATTTTAATAAATTAAAAATTAATTTTCAGCAAACTTCAATCAAAATTCAACAAGTATGCTTAAAAGCCGACAGTTACTTCCTGCATTTGGTGCGCAATAATGTTGAAAACTAAGTAAAGTTGTTGAAAAGTCAGAATTTTTTGTTGAAATATCAGCAAAACGAGATGAATATTAAAAATAAAAGCTTAATTTTCTACAGATATTGTTTATTTTTAAACTTATTTGTTGAAAAAGGTACGATTTTTTCTTATTTTTGAAGAAAATTGGACATTTTTTGTTGATTTTTCAGCAAATCCGGAGTAAATTTTATATAAATATGTTTAATATTTAGCAAATATTGCTTAAAAACTGACGATCTGTGATTTACGAGCTACGATATACGATCTATGAAAATGCTTACTTTTTAGTGTGTTGAAAATTAAACAATTCCTTTTTTCGACCAAATGTTGAATAAAAAACATCGAAAATTCGTGTTGAAAATTACTACAATTATTGTAACGGACCAGTTGCATACAATAATTGGAATAATTTTCAACAAAAATTTCTTAGAGTGTACCTGGAGCATTCCACATTCGGGTGGTGCGACTAAACGAAGAATCTCCATACTTGACTGTACGCCCGAAGTTGGGCTCAAGGTAAAATTGATGAGCATTCCTAGCAAGGCGGGTGTTGCGGCTTAATTGTTTCAAGGGAGGAATGCAGCTGGCTATTTCACTAGAGCACTGTTTGTGGAAAAAGCGATAAAAGAGAGAGAGACAGGTGACGTTTCGACGATGTCCAAGAGAATCAATCGATTCTACGATTGAACTATCACCTATCAATCTTAACGCTCTATTTTGCACCCTATCAAGTAGGCGCAAAGATGTTTGAGAAGCACCTGACCAGATATGAGAGTTATACTCCAGCTTTGGGTGGATGAAGGCCTTATAAATTGTAGCCAGATCAGAAGGGGTGAAGAACTTCCTGCATCGTCTCAAGAAACCTAAGCATTTAGCAGCGTTTTTGGCGACTTCAAATATGTGGTCGTTCCAACGAAGATCGTCGTTTACACCATATATTACATATATATTACACATCATACCAAGTACTGACAGCTTTTCGGTTTCTTCGATGCAGGTACCATTCATGGATAATGGCAATGGGGGAATGTTAAGCTTCAACGACAAGAGACAGCATTGAATTTTCGAAGCATTGAATTCTACTCGGTTCATAAGACCCTATGAAACAATGCTGTCAAGGTCAGAATTCAATAAGCTTATCATACGCAACCGTCCCAGTTCCACATTCGAAGAGCAGGGACGTGAATTTGGAAACGAATATGAAAAGCTGAGTGTCGAGTCGTCAGCAAAACAGTTAAGCGGATTAGAAGTTTCAGACAAGAGATCATTAATGAAAATGAGTAAGAGAGTCGGAGACAAAATGGAGCCCTGGGGCACACCAGCATTTATGAAGTGGGTATCAGACTTGAAGCCATCCAACACAACTTGTATTGAACGGTCGGAAAGGTAATTTCTAATCCAACGAAGAAGAGACTCATCGATACCAAAAGCACGCATTTTCGATAAAAGAGCCTGATGCCAAACTCTATCAAATGCTTTAGAAATATCAAGCGCAATAATCTTACTTTCTCCAAAACAATGTAAAGATTGGTTCCACTTTTCGGTGAGATAAGCCATCAAATCACCAGTGGACCGTTTGCTACGAAAGCCGTATTGACGGTCATTAAGAAGCTTTCGTTCTTCAAGATATTTCATAAGTTGACGGTTTATCAACGTTTCCATGACCTTGGAAAGAAGGGACGTTAGTGCAATTGGACGGTAATTGGAAGGGGAGGAAGATTCGCCTTTTTTAGGGACCGGCTGGACAAATGCAGTTTTCCATCTGTTCGGAAAAATCCCAGCAGAATAGGAAAGATGGAAAAGTTTACGCAGTGGTTTTGCCAGCGTAGAAGAACACCTCTTCAGAATAACGGCGGGGATACCAACTGGACCAGCGGATTTATGTATGTTGAGATCTTTGAGGACTCTCGCAACCGAGCGAGTTCGATAAAATATCTGCTTCATCAAAGAATTTGCAGAATCGAGCTCAGGTGGAGCCAATATGCTATGAAGAAGTGTCGAGTTGGCAGCAAATTGAGCTGCTAGCAAATTGGCTGTGTCGATGGAACTGACATACGGAGAGTCATTGAAGACGAGCGTTGGGACCGATGACGTGGTCGAGTTCTTAATGTTCTTCACAAAAGACCAAAAGTTTTTACTTCCTTTTGGACACAATAGTATTTTTTGCCTTACTTTTTGGTCATGTAAAAACTTTGCTTTTTGTATCGGAGCATTACAGCTATTTCTGGCCCGTTTGAACAAATTTCGGTTTTCTACGGTAGGGTTATCTTTAAATTTTCGAAAACTACTTTCTCGATCCCTAATCGCCTCTTTACAGCTTGAATCAAACCACGAATTCTCTTTGGGGATGATGCTTTTTGTTCTGTGAGGAACAAAATTTCTCATGCCGTTGAGAATAACGTTAGATATCATATCAGCTGATGCATCAACGTTTCCGTCGAGAAAGCACAATGACCAATTAAAATTGCGAAAGAAATTATTCAGGCCGTCCCAATTGGCTTTCTCGTATTGCCACTCAGTTCTTTTAGGGACATTATCTTTTTTTACCGTGACGGAAAACGAAAAATCTACCGATATGACACAATGGTCCGATTTGCCTAAAGGAGATGATACTACAACCCTGTAATTTTCGGGATGAGAAGTGAGAAATAAGTCAAGAGTGTTGGCCGCATGGCCTTCAACATCTGGAACCCGAGTGGACTCATCAACAAGTTGAGTTAATTCGTTAAACTCAGCGAAGATCTCAACATATTTTCCTTCGGGTGTTGTCTGGCCAGAATGTCGAAGCCAACCAGAATTGTGTACATTGAAATCGCCCGCAATTGCGATTTCAGTGTGAGGATAAAGGGAGACAGCTCTTATTATGGACTCAGATAGCGCATCAAACTCGTTATAGGTTGAATTGCTATCTAAATTGGGGCTTCTATAAATAAAACAATAATGAATGATTTGGTTACGGACGGTGAATTTTAACCACATGAAATTAAAGTTCGTATTAGAACATAGGCCGTATTGTGGTAGAAGTTGGTAAGCAATATCATGTCTAACATATACGGCGAGGCCATGGGAGGAAAAGAATAGTGGCACTAAGCTATATCCAGGCAGGTTGAATTCTGAGGGATCAGAACCAACACCCACCTGTGTTTCACTTAGTGCCAAAACAGCTGGCCTGCATTTTGCAGTGTGAGCGTACACAGCAAAGAAATTCGATCGCAACCCCCTAATGTTGCTAAAATCGACCCGAAATTTACCCGACATCACCATTCACAAAAACACACAAAACAAAATATCGAACGCAGACGCTATCTAAGTAAAATCAACAAGTGCAAATCTTATTGGGAAACCAAAAAAAAAATTACTAGCGGTGTTATGCCCAGCATCCAGCAAGCAATTTGATTTTGGTTCACCAACGGGATCAACACCGTTGATCTCACTATCCGCCTAGCAAACCCACAGTCTCATTGACTGCACACACCACCCAGATAAGATAAGAAATTATCAAATCGAAGAAATGTGTGCAGTCACTGAGACTATGAGAGTGGTGTGGGGGAGGAGAAGATAAGGAGGTATACACAAAGTGTTTGGTCTATTCATGGGCTTTTTTTTTTGCAGCACAGCGCACTGAATAAATTTTTGCACGAGAATTTTAGATGTTTTTTTTATTTTTTTGCACGAGAACTATTGTTTTTTCTTGCGGCGGCACGGAACGGAATTTAGTATTATTAGTAGTAGTGGACACTTAGCGCGATGCGTGACCTATTTCTCACTTCTCATCCCGAAAAATACAGGGTTGTAGTGTCATCTCCTTTAGGCAAATCGGACCATTGTGTCATATCGGTAGATTTTTCGTTTTCCGTCACGGTAAAAAAAGATAAAGTCCTTAAAAGAACTGTGTAGCAATACGAGAAAGCCAAATGGGACGGCCTGAATAATTTCTTTCGCAATTTTAATTGGTCATTGTGCTTTCTCGACGGAAACGTTGATGCATCAGCTGATATGATATCTAACGTTATTCTCAACGGCATGAGAAATTTTGTTCCTCACAGAACAAAAAGCATCATCCCCAAAGAGAATTCGTGGTTTGATTCAAGCTTTAAAGAGGCGATTAGGTATCGAGAAAGTAGTTTTCGTAAATTTAAAGACAACCCTACTGCAGAAAACCGAAATTTGCTCAAACGGGCCAGAAATATCTGTAATGTTCAAATACAAAAAGCAAAGTTTTTACATGACCAAAAAGTAAGGCAAAAAATACTATTGTGTCCTAATGGATGCAAAAACTTTTGGTCTTTTGTGAAGAACATTAAGAACTTGACCACGTCATCGGTCCCAACGCTCGTATTCAATGACTCTCCGTACGTCAGCTCCATCGATAAGGCTAATTTGCTTGCTGATCAATTTGCTGCCAACTCGACACTTCCTCATAACATATTGGCTACACGTGAGCTCGAGTCTGTAGATTCTGTGATGAAACAGACTTTTTTCCGATCTCGCTCGATTGCGAGAGTCCTCAAAGATCTCAATATTCATAAATCCGCTGGTACAGATGGTATCCCCGCCGTTATTCTGAAGAGGTGTTCTTCTACGCTGGCAAAACCACTGCGTAAACTTTTCCATCTTTCCTATTCTGCTGGGATTTTCCCGAGCAGATGGAAAACTGCAATTGTGCAGCCGGTCCCTAAAAAAGGCGAATCTTCCTCCCCTTCCAATTACCGTCCAATTGCACTAACGTCCCTTCTTTCCAAGGTCATGGAAACGTTGATAAACCGTCAACTTATGAAATATCTTGAAAAACGAAAGCTTCTTAATGACCGTCAATACGGCTTTCGTAGCAAACGGTCCACTGGTGATTTGATGGCTTATCTCACCGAAAAGTGGAACCAATCTTTACATTTTTTTGGAGAAAGTAAGATTATTGCGCTTGATATTTCTAAAGCATTTGATAGAGTTTGGCATCAGGCTCTTTTATCGAAAATGCGTGCTTTTGGTATCGATGAGTCTCTTCTTCGTTGGCTTAGAAATTACCTTTCCGACCGTTCAATACAAGTTGTGTTGGATGGCTTCAAGTCTGATACCCACTTCATGAATGCTGGTGTGCCCCAGGGCTCCATTTTGTCTCCAACTCTCTTCCTCATTTTCATTAATGATCTCTTGTCTGAAACTTCTAATCCGCTTAACTGTTTTGCTGACGACTCGACACTCAGCTTTTCATATTCGTTTCCAAATTCACGTCCCTGCTCTTCGAATGTGGAACTGGGATGGTTGCGTATGATAAGCTCATTGAATTCTGACCTTGACAGCATTGTTTCATAGGGTCTTATGAACCGAGTAGAATTCAATGCTTCGAAAATTCAATGCTGTCTCTTGTCGTTGAAGCTTAACATTCCCCCATTGCCATTATCCATGAATGGTACCTGCATCGAAGAAACCGAAAAGCTGTCAGTACTTGGTATGATGTGTAATATATATGTAATATATGGTGTAAACGACGATCTTCGTTGGAACGACCACATATTTGAAGTCGCCAAAAACGCTGCTAAATGCTTAGGTTTCTTGAGACGATGCAGGAAGTTCTTCACCCCTTCTGATCTGGCTACAATTTATAAGGCCTTCATCCACCCAAAACTGGAGTATAACTCTCATATCTGGTCAGGTGCTTCTCAAACATCTTTGCGCCTACTTGATAGGGTACAAAATAGAGCGTTAAGATTGATAGGTGATAGTTCAATCGTAGAATCGATTGATTCTCTTGGACATCATCGAAACGTCACCTGTCTCTCTCTCTTTTATCGCTTTTTCCACAAACAGTGCTCTAGTGAAATAGCCAGCTGCATTCCTCCCTTGAAACAATTTAGCCGCAACACCCGCCTCGCTAGGAATGCTCATCAGTTCTGCCTTGAGCCCAACTTCGGGCGTACAGTCAAGTATAGAGATTCTTAGTTTAGTCGCACCACCCGAATGTGGAATGCTTTACCTGGCTCTGTATTTCCCCTGCATTATGATTTACAAAGAGTCAAAAGCAACGTGCATCGGTGTCTCCTTTCAAATCCTCTCCTATTTTCCTAAATGCTCGCACTGTGTTTTTATAACATTATAAGGGTAGTCATAACCCCTTGATGTACACGCCAATTATAAAAAAAAAAAAAAAAAAAACAAAAAAAAAAAAAAAAAGTAGGCTCATCAACAAGTTGGGTTAGTTCGTTGAACTCAGCGAAGATCTCAACACATTTTCCTTCGGGTGTTGTCTGGCCTGAATGTCGAAGTTAACCTGAATTGTGTAGGTACATTGAAATCGCCCGCAATAGCGATTTCAGTGTGAGGATAAAGGTAAACAATTCTTATTGTGGAGTCAGATAGAAGGTAATAGATAGAGGTTGAATTGCTATCTAAATTGGGGCTTCTATAAATAAAACAATAATGAATGATTTGCTTACGGACGGTGAATTTTAACCACATGAAATTAAAGTTCGTATCAGAACAAAGGCCGTATTGTGGCAGAAGTTGGTAAGCAATATCATTTCGAAGATAAACGATACATGTATGTTCGGTCACATGCCGTCTAGCTATAGCCTTAAGGCCCCGGCCCATAGAACGCGGTGCGTGCGGTAGAAGCGGCGCGGCAACTGATGCGGTGGGTTTTGCCGCACGCAAATGATAGGGGTGACCCATAGAATCCGTTGCGGTGTTTTGACAGATAAATTTAGTCAAAATGGGGGCGTTCAAGAATCGCATCCGGATAGCTTGTTGTTGTTGTTTACGTGTGGGAAATCGAAAAAAATAAGTTATAATCGTCTAGCAATGATATTTTGAATGTTTTTCTGTTTTCAAAAGTCGAATTTTAATATTTCACAGCTGTTGTCTGTTGTCGATCGTTCAAAAAGGTATCTAGACACGGCTATCCAAGATAGGCTATCCGATAGGTTCTTGAACGCGCCCATTGTCATTTTTTCTAAATAAGAGAAAACTTCAAATTGGTTGTGACTGCGCATGTCTCTCTTCTGTCACCGCGTGAGAGCCGCGGCAAAATAGAAGTTCGGCTACTAGGCGCGTGCGGCGCGTTGCTCGCGGTGCTTATGGGTCACCTCTCATAAGAACGTGTGTATTTAATCGAGCTGTCAGTTGAAAGCGGTGCCGCACGCACGCACCGCGTTCTATGGGCCGGGGCCTTTAGGCCAACAATGTGCTTCTATATTTAAGAGCTTCCAGGTGGCGTATTTTTTAATGTTTGTTGCTGTTTAGCAGCTAAATGAATTATGTTGGGAAATTTTGGAAAATAAAAATTATGAAATATCATTTCCCTTTCGCATGATATTTTTTGATTGTGTTTGCAATGGTAAAATGGTACGGACCATAAAGAAAGAAGAAAACCAGACTGCGATTATTGCAACGAAAAACAGAATGTATTAGGGATTCGGGAAATCTACATACTCTCCTCGTCCATCTGTCATTTGTTGCACAAGCAAAATGAATTGCCCAAACTAAATAGTATAGGTGCTGTGAAATAAGGCCAAGTGAATTTAAGGCCAAATGCAGAGATTTGGCCTTATTTCGCTTTTTTAAAGTGAAATAAAACTAAATTGTAACGTTTGGCCATATTTCACTTTGTAAAAGTGAAATAAGGTCAATTTGGCATTATTTCGCTTTTGATTGCCTAAATTGCCCAAAATGAGCTAAAAACCATTCTTAAATTTTTGAAATGAAGAGAACATATTTAAGTCAACGATCTTTTTATTTTAAATGTAGGTATGTACATATAAGCAACAGTTAAGGTTTGTACATAAGTTTCCAAATCAGTATAGTAAAAGTATAGAACTAACTGAAGATTTTTGTGCTGTTTTCAACAATTTGCCTACAAATTGGGCACAGAATCGGGTTGTTTTTTTTTTTATATATAGTTATAGTAAGGAAATTTAAATATGTACACTAAACCAAATAGGCGAGTGTATAATGTTTAATGTATTTAAATTTCCTAACTGAAAAAATAATAATAGCAACAAATTGGCGCGAATTTTTTTCTATTATTACTTTTGCAGCAAGGAAATTTAAATACATTAAACATTATACACTCTCCGTTTTAGTTTTCCTTACGAGATCTTCCAAATGTTCCATGCTTTCACGTTGCCTTTGAAACTATGTATGCGAATGACAAGAAAGAAAAACTGTTTCTCATCAATGAGCTTACATTATCTAACGGGAAGACCCGTTACCAAAAACAAAAAATTTTATACTTTGCCTAAGAGATCTGTAATGAAATGGGAAAGCAATTTATGTATGTACATATAGGTATACAAAAAAAAAAATACAATTTGACTTTTTCTCCGGTTTCAAGTTGACTTGGCCTTATTTCACTTTCGTAAAGCGAAATAAGGCCAAATTATAGCATTTGGCCTTATTTCCCCTTGAATGGGTTAATCCGTTTGGCATTATTTCACTTCAACAAAGTGTAATAATGCCAAACGTTAAATTTTGGCAAATCCCTCCATTTGGCCTTATTTCACTGGGTCTTATTTCACGGCACCGTATAGGTCATGTGCTTCATGGCTAACATGAAACGGATGATTGTCTGCTGGAGATGGAGTCAAGTCCCCGACCCATAGAATCCTTTGCGTCCGTTCGCTGCCGGATTCAACTAACAGCAGTGAGTTTTACCGGACACAGCGGATTGGGGTGACCCATAGAATCCGTTGCGGTGTCTCAACTCCACCAGACCACTCATGTTAGCAGAAGAGAAAATTTCAAATTGGTTTTTACTGCGCATGTCATCAGTTCTGCCGGACGCAAAAGTTAAAAGTTGGGCTACTTTTTCCGTTGCGTCCGTTGCATCCGATGCTTATGGGTCACCTCTCATAAGAACGTGTGTATTTAATCAAGCTGTCAGTTGAATCTGGCAGCGAACGGACGCAACGGATTCTATGGGTCGGGGCCTTCAGTTGCGAAGAGAGCCTTGTCAAAACGTATTTGTGTCCATTTGAAAAATTGTTTTCATCGGTATAAATCATAATTCTATATATGGATTTTTATGAAACTTTCAGGGTAGACGTAGTTTAGTCCAGAGATGGTCCTGTCAAGGTTTGATCACCAAATTCAAACAGGAACGGGGTGAGGAACGGAAACTTTGAAACTACTCGGAAGATTTCAAAAATTCTTTCAGCATTAGGGGTGCTACATTCTTCTCTTCCATCAGTAACATAGACTATATTTCATACTTATAATCCCGCTGGAACAGAAACGGGAACGAGAACGGGAACAATAAAGTTACTTGACCAATTTCAAAAATTCTTTCAACTCTAGGATGTTACATTATCCCTCAGTGGCATAGACTCATATTTCATTCACATATTTCCATGGGAACTGAAAATTCCCACAGGAGCGGGGTTGGGAACGAAATTAAAAATTTCTTCAGGATTAGGATGCTAAATAATCCCATACTAAAACAGATTATGTTTCATCTCCATATTCCCACGGAAGCGGAAGAACGAGAACGGGCACCTTAAAACTAAAGACCCGAGCAAAGCCGGGCGGCTCAGCTAGTATGAATATAAAAAGATTTAATCCTGAAAAGTACCGTCTAAAAATACACAAGAAATTTTTTTATACTAACTTTACTCAGTTTTTGTTAAAAAAAAACAGAAGACTGGTTCAAAAAAAGGGATGTGTGCGCTGTTGATGAAATATCTGGAACGGATGATCAGAATCATACCAAAAGTTTAACCATATGTGTTAAAAGGAATAAAACATCGAACATTTAAAAACACTTTACTCTTATCAATTAAAATAGGAATTTTGTATATTGCTGTCAAGCAAATCAATTTAATTATTTTTATAACAAAATAAATATTCTTAGCAAGAGGAACGTTTGTTAAAATAAATATTCTTTTATAAATAAAACTTTGTTGCTTTTGCTTATAGAGCCTATTTAACAGGTTATGGGCCCAGGCTTGTGACAACTGCATTGAAAGTATTAAGAAAAAGAATATATAAAAGAATCAAGAAGAATGTCCGATATTAAGATATCTGTCGATAAATTGGAAAGTCCTTGCGAGTGGCCAAAATGGGAATGGCAAATGGGTATGCTTTTTCGTCAACATGATTTAAAAGGTTTTATCTCTGGTGAGAGTGAATGTCCGAAAATCATCGAAGGTTCTTCTCCTGAAGACAAGAAAAGAGATTTTCATTTCATTCAGAGACTTAACATGCTGATAGATAGTTTTTTCCAAGCAAGGAAAAACGATAAAGAAGACATGAGTGCACATATTGCAAAGCTACAAAAGCTATTTGTAGATCTGAATGCTGAACTAATCAAACACAAAGAAAACACGCTCTTTCAACGGATTCTGAATGGCCGAATTATTTCAACTTTAGGTAAGGAGTTTGATAACTTCAGAGATTTGTGGGATACAATTCCTGCAGAGCAGCAAACACTCAACTTACTAATAGAAAAGTTATGCGCAATTGAAGTAAGAGAAATTGAACAGAGTTAATCAAGTGCTAACACAGCTTTAGTTGCAAATAATATAAAGCATAAGCAGTTTAACAATGAAAATAAATCAAAGCTTGATCGTGCAAAAATGAAATTTCCATGCAACAAGTGTAGGCAACTCGGACATTGGGCTGCTGAATGTCCCCAAAATATAAGCAAAGAAAATAATTTCAAGAGTTCCAATTACAGAACATCAAAGGCTCTGATTGCATACTCTTTAAATGCAACGAATTAAAATCAATTGAGTACAGAACAATGGTATTGTGACAGCGGTGCTTCAAGACATATTACACCAAACAAATCTCAATTTAAATCGTATGTACCATTTGATGTTCCAGAAATAATTTGTCTAGGCAAGCAAGATGTCGCAATGAAAGCGTATGGAAAAGGCGATATTCGTGTTGAAACAAAAATTGAGGGTATATTGAAAGAAGTTACATTAAAGGAAGTATGGTATGTTCCTGAAGCAAGTGCCCAATTGTTTTCCGTGAAGGCTGCTGCGCGAAATGGTTATATTACTACATTTAATGACAGAACAGTAATAATCAAGGACAGAGAAGGTGAAGTTACAATTTTTGGAAATCTTCAAAACGAGCTTTATGTTTTAAAAATTCAAGCTATAAAACCAAAAATACAGGCTTTGGTTTCAAAATTTGCAGAGACTTCAAGTTTACCATGAAAGATTTGCTCATCAGAATAAACAGCATGTGAAGAAGATTCTTGCGAAATTAAATATCAGTGTGACTCAAGGTGAAGATGAATTTTGTGATGGATGTGTTGTTGGTAAGATGCACCGACTACCATTTAAGTCTAGAAGTGACAGACCTTCTAAGGTTGGAGAAATCATCCATGCAGATGTTTTTGGACCCGTAGAAACAACGTCGCTGGGAGGCTCGCGATACTATGTCTGTTTTAAGGATGATTTCAGCAAATTTCGAAAATTATTTTTTCTGAAATATAAAAGTGAAGTAAGTAGATGTCTTGAAACTTTTCTAAATGAAGATGAGATGTGATGGTGGCAAGGAATTTAACAACAAAGACGTTAGTAACATTTTGTCAAAGTTTGGAGTTGAACAGTACATTGCTCCTCAATACACTCCACAACAGAATGGAATAGCCGAAAGAGAAAACCGAACCATAGTAGAAGCTGCTAGATGCATGAGAGTTTCCAGCAAGCTCCCGAAATTTCATTGGGCTGAAGCATGTAATACAGCTGCATATGTTCTGAATAGAACAGGGTCAACAGCTGTTGATGGAAAAGTTCCATATGAATTATGGTATAAGAAACAGCTTGGAAATTTATCTCGTTTAAAATTATTTGGTACTAGATGCTATGTTCACATACCAAAACAGCTCCGAAAGAAATTTGATGAGAAAGCTGTGTTTGGAAGAATGGTTGGCTATGTCAATGAAAAAGATGGTTATCGAGTATGGATTCCAAAATTGAATAAAATAGAGTGTAGTCATGATGTTATATTCAAACAAGAAGTTGTTTGTAGTATTGATGGAATAAACACTGAAAAAGAATTCGAAAACCGAAGTGAAGAAAATGAAGAGTTCCATAAAGAAAAAGAAAAGGTTGAGTTTTTGGTCATTCAGGACAATAAAAAAAAAAAAACAGAAATACCACGAATATGAAAATGAATATGAAAATGAAAACGAAATTATTGAATTAAGTACATCAAAAGTAGTATCTGAAGCTGAACAGAACGAAGTCGAAACAGAAAAATTAGCTGAACAAGTGAACGCAAATGAAGAATCTACAAATAACACAAGACAAAGAAGAAAGCCAGAATGGATAACAGGAGGTTCGTTTCTGATGCTTGCAGAAGAAGAGGCAAGAAAGATTAATCAAGAACCAAATACCTACTATGAAGCTATGAAGTCAAGAAATAAGGAAGAATGGCTCTCAGCAATGAAAGAAGAATTATCATCGATTAAAGAAAATAGTACTTGGGAATTGGTGAAAAGACCTTCAAAGCAAGTTATAAAAAATCGATGGGTATTTCGAGTGAAGGATTCAGCTCAAAGCGAGAAACCAAGATTCAAAGCTAGACTTGTAGCCAAGGGGTATGTTCAACAGAAGGGTATAGATTACGATGAAACCTTCAATCCTGTTGCACGATATGACACAGTGCGAATGCTGTTAGCATTAGCTACAACCCTCAAGCTAAAGATTGCACAATTTGATGTTAAAATCGCATTTTTGTATGGCACTCTTGAGGAGGAAGTTTACCTTGAACAACCAGAAGGGTTTGAAGATGGTACTGGAAGAGTATGTCGTTTGAAAGGTAATTTATATGGACTTAAACAAGCACCTCGTTGTTGGCACAAACGTTTTCTAAATTTTATGTCAAAGATTGGATTAAAAAATAGTGAGGCAGATCCATGTTTATTTTATCGAAATGAGAAAGGAAGAATTCTATATGTGGCCATATATGTAGACGATGGGTTAGTTTTTGGCAGCAATGAAGAAGAAGTTCAAAATTTTATGCAAAAACTTAAGAATGAATTCAAAATTACAATTGGAGCTCTTGATAACTATCTTGGAATGAAGATAAAAATTTTCAACGATGGTTCAATTCATCTAAGTCAAGAAAAATACACAGAAAGAATTTTGGAACGTTTTAACTTGAAAGAATCAAATCCAGTAGCGACTCCTTTTAGTCGGGAGGAAGAAAATTCAAAATTAGAAGAACTAAAAGAACAAGTTCCTTATCGAGAAGCCGTAGGGAGTTTGATGTATTTGGCAACAGGAACAAGACCAGACATTGCCTTTGCTGTAAGTTCTGCTGCAAGAAAGATGGAAAATCCTACCAAAGAAGAGTTGGAATAACGTAAAACAAATTTTTCGTTATATCCGTGGTACAAGCAAATCAGTCATCAAATATCAACCGAACAACAAGGAACTTCAGATATACAGTGATGCAGATTATGCAGGCGATTTGAAAACAAGGCGCTCAACAAGTGGAGTGATTTCAATATATGCTGGAGGACCTATATCTTGGATGAGTCAACTTCAACGATCCGTAGCCTTATCAACAACTGAAGCAGAAATAATGGCAGCCAATGAGCACATTCCAGGAACGGATCAACTTGCAGATTTGTTAACAAAACCTCTTGAACGAGTCCGATTTCAGATGCTTCGAAAGAAAATTGGTATTGATTGATTAATGCGTATCTATTTAACTGCCCGATGTTTTGGAGGAAGTGTTAAAAGGAATAAAATATCGAACATTTAAAAACACTTTACTCTTATCAATTAAAATAGGAATTTTGTATATTGCTATCAAGCAAATCAATTTAATTTTTTTTATAACAAAATAAATATTCTTAGCAAGAGGAACGTTTGTTAAAATAAATATTCTTTTATAAATAAAACTTTGTTGCTTTTGCTTATAGAGCCTATTTAACAATATGTTCTTTAGAACTATAGCTATAGCGCAAATGCTACGATTTTTTTTTTTTTTTTTTTTTCAAAAATGAATGGTAGCCATTATTCCAAAAATAACAAAAAAACACGTCTTATTTCATCGTTTTTTGCGAAAACATAAATAGCTACACTCAAAATATCAAAAGTCGTATGATATGTGCTATAGCTATAGTCATTGAATAACTATATATAGAAGTGACACCGGAGAAAATCGCCACAAGAAGTTCTTATGTCGCTAGTGTCGTCGGAGTCGGAGCTAGTTAATTCACCAACCTTTTTGCAAATTTAGTCCCAAAGGATATTTTTTATTATTGTTTATTATTGTTTCGTTGGTTACCGATGAGGTTGTAAAGATTAAAAATGGTTTTAAAGTGATGATAAGAACTGAGTCATTGAATAATAACATTGAATAAATACAATTATTCAATTACTGAGTTTATGAATTTGTATATAAGAAGTATCTAGTTAAGTAGATTATTTCTTTTTTCCGGTGATGTTAAGTTGTATACCGTCATACCCAACTTTTAAAAGTAATTTGTTGGGTAGATTGGTAGATATGTAATTATGTAGTTTGTATATATGGGTACTTCATGTAAATACGGTTCCCTCAGTTTGAAAGTTCTCATTAAAAAGGTCGTAAATGTTCAATTATTTATTAATAAAAATATGTCAACAAAAACTAACTTGACACAGTTTTTTACTATCACAGATTACCTATGTACATATAATTTCTTATTAAATATGTCTTAAGATATCAAATTTTTCAAGTTTTCTTTTTGAACATTTGGCTCTCGCATTGATAACTTTAAGTTTTGCTCTCATTAGCACACGAAAAATATGGAAAAGTAATATATTTTTGTGTTCATTGGAAGAGCAAATAAAGTTATCGTTGTTTCTATAATTTTCGAAATATATTTGCAGAACTTTCTTTTTGAAACAAAGGACATCAAAGTTTGATTCAAAATATTTGATTGCACTTCCTATGAGCTCAACGAATCCTGGCGTTGGAACCTGTAAGCCTCCGTTTATGGTGTTTCTGAACTCACGAACTTTTACTAATTCATGGCTTATGTCATATGTTTTTATCTTATTGTTTATGATCATAAATGATTTGCAATGATCACATTCTATTTTCTTGGTCATTGATTTTGCAACATATCCTGCAAAATATGTCTAATATCCTTTAAGGGACATATTTTAAAACCTAAACTGCCAAATTACCCTTATTTCAAAATAGTTTGTGTATGAAATAAGCAAAGCAGAGACAAAAACATAAACAATAATAAATAGTGTGACTATTGCTAGGTAACAATCTTCTTATGCCGAGTTTGAGAAAGTTGTTTAATTCGGGTGTCAGCTTCTATATATAGTTATTCAATGCTATAGTCCTAAAGAACATGTGATCAAATTTTGGTTAGAATATAGTTTCGGAGATTTTATCAGCACCGAAACACGTAATTCCTAGAAAAACGATTTTAAAGTCTTCTTTAAGGAAAAATCGTCATATTAGGAAGCTCAGGTAGCTAAGAAAGCGTCAACCGCAAGTACAATTAGACTGCTTGGATCTTTATTAAATTCTAGTACAATACTTTTCAACAAATATCAGGAATTTATTCTATCGGATGTAATGATTGTGTAAAAGAATATATATGACAGACAAGAAAACCTCTTAAATATAATGAAAAAGAAAAGTCATGTGTTGCAGAGCATATGCTAGAAAATAGTCATAGTTTTAGTTTGCAAAATTTAAATTTAATAAGAATGATTAGATGCTTTTAAGTCATTTTACATATTTAAAAACAAAAATAATCTTATGAATAGCGATGATGGACCAATCAAAAATTCAATATTCAAAAAATATTTTAATAGATTCAACTCAACACAACTGCAATTTTGTTTAGAAACATTTTTTTTTTATTAGTTTTTTGACAAATAATTTTAATTAATTTAATTTATAAATTTAAATGACGATGGAAGCATTGCTTCTGAAATGTACATCTGAGGAAATATAGAAAGTGTTTTAACTGTTAAAAATTTTATTATGTAATCTTTTTATTTATTAAATATATTTTATTTGAAAATTCTAAAGAGGGTGGACCCTTTAACGCTAGAGACTTTTTGTTCTAGAATCCTACATAAAGTATGTATGTATGTACATATGTATGTATGAATATTGTTTTTGTGTTATAATAAAATAAAATAGGAAAGTAATTTATGTATGCACATATCTGTTATCTGTCATCTGTCGTCTATAATTTGCCATTTGTCATATGTCATATGTCATCTGTGGTCTGTACTCTTTCGTATGTCTTCTGTCGTATACCGTTTTCATTTTTGAAATATAACATAAAAAAAAGTGCGTGAAGTCCCTACGCGCGGAAGAACTGAAACTTTACTTCAAAAACTAGGTATTAAATATTTTCTATATTTTTTGATTTGAGGAGAAAAGAAACCTCAACACTACTTTCAATGAATAGTAGTTTGTGGATAAGATGATAATCTTATTTTCCTTCGGCTTGAATGGTCACAATGTTTTTAACAATGAAACAATTAAGTTAACATTGGTTTTTCCCGACGTTTCGGCAAGGTTTGTTGCCTTCTTCAGGGGAACTTTTTATTGAACAAATTAGAAATAAAAATTATTAAATAACAATTGTGTGACAACTTTTCAAAAATAATACAATAAACTTACAGTTTACAGAAGAAACAAAAAGATTTTTTGTAAATTAGATTTACAGTGTATGATCAACTTCAAAGTGAAGTTTAGTCTTTTTGACAGAAAAGGGAATAAGAACAAAATTGACGTTTATTTTGAAACTAGTGAGCAGTATACAGCGGATATATTTTGTGTGTCCAGTTTTCGATTCATGTTATTTTTGTTGTTAATGATGTGTAAGGTTTCTAATGCATATCGTTTGGATGCATGCCGTTCAGTCTGGAGAACATGGACGTTATCGAAGTCTGGAGAATGGTCGTTTTCGATTGCGTGGCTCGCCAGTGCAGTTTTTCCAGGGTTGTTGGATTTTATATCAGACTTATGGTTCGAAATGCGTTGGCTGAGGAACTGTTTTGTTGTGCCAATGTAACACAAATTGCAAGGGTCATCAACTTTGCCTTTGCAGTTAATTTTGTACACTATGTCAGTGGTTTTGTCCTTCTCTGTTTTATTTTTAAGCTTCGTGAAAAGGTGGCTTAGGGTTATGTTAGGCTTATAAGCCAATAGAATGTTGTTCACTTTATCGGCGATACTTTTTTTAAAATTTTCAGTTAAGACCGGTACGTAGACAACACTTTTGTAATAGCAATTAGGATTATTTTCCTTTTGGCTTGGACGAGTTATTACTGGGTGAGTATGTTTTGCTAGAAGGCTACGAATTACACCGGATGGAAAACCATTATCTCTCAAGATATTCGTGATTTTAATTTGATTTGTATTACGGAAACATTCGTCGCTCAGTGTGTATATCTTGCTTACTAGGTTAGAAGCCGTATAAAAAATTATATGTTTTTTATGATTTGAATGGAAATTTATCAATCTCCCTGAAGCTATGTCTTTTTGGTGCCAATTGAAAATAAGGTGGTTGTTCTGTCTCCGAATTTTGACGTCGAGGAATGCTATTTCACAATTATGTTATCTTTCAATTGTGAATTGTATCTTGGGGTGAAATGTATTCAGAGATCTAAGTACATCTTCAATTTTATCTTTATTGATAATTGCAAAAATGTCATCCACATACTTAGCAACAAATCTGGGTTTTTCCAATGGGTTCCCTAAACATTCATCAAGCAAATAGTCAAGGACTAAGTCTGCGATGGTAGGAGACAGGGGATTACCCATGGGCATTCCGAAAGTCTGTTTGTATATGCCATCCTTGTATTGAAGAAAATTGTTTTCTTTTAGACAGAAATCGAGAATGTCTAGAAATTTGTTTTGACTTATCTTAGTGATTTCTTTTATTGTTTCCCATCTTTTCTTAACAATAGTTAGTGCTAACTGTGTAGGTATGTTTGTGAATAGTGAAACAACATCGTATGAAACTAAAACATCATTAGTTTGAAGTTCTATCGGTTTGGCTTTTTCTTTAAACTCAAACGAATTTTTTACAGAGTATGCTGATTTTGTTGTCACGTACTGTAAAATTCTTCCTACAAATTTTGAAAGTTCATAACATGGTAATTTCATTGACGATGTAATGGGACGCAAAGGTAAATTGGGCTTATGTACCTTTGGTAAGCCATATATACATGGAAGTTGTGCAGTATATGTGGTCATCTCTGCTTTTTCCCTATCGTTTATAAATTTGTTGTTATGTAGCCACTTCACTAATTCATTGTTGCGAGTCTGCAATGTCGAGGTGGGATTGTTTCTAACTCGCCTATATGTGCTATGATCAGATAACAGATCACACATTTTGTTATCATAGTCTTCTCGTTCCATTGCCACGGTGACATTGCCCTTATCGGCAGGTACAATTACAATGTTTCTATGCTGTTTAAGAAAATGTGTTGTTTGTTTGTTTACGTTTAATACGTACTTGGCAAATTGATCATTGCTTTGGTTGCGGTGGAAGGAGTGCAACATGTTACTGTATTGTGCTCTGGTCTTCTCTTGTTCCCTCTCGTCTTGCACATTACGAATTATTTCTTCGCCATCGGCTATTAGTTGGAAAAGAGGGAAGGTTTTTTTGTCAATAGGTAGTGCAAATTTTTTTCCTAGTGACAACAACCATTTGACTTCAAGAGGAAATGTAATGTTTGTTTTGTTTTCAAACCATTTTTCGTGCATTTCAATGTTAAATGCTTTCCAAAGTAAAGATTTTAGTAGGTCTATTTTCTTATGCCGTTTTCGTTTGGTAAAACTAGAGTACCCTTTTTTTTTTAGAGTACCCTGAGTTTTGACAATTCAAACGAACATGAAATCAGAGTACTCCGTTTTTGTCAATGTATGTGTGCGTTTGACATTATAGTTTGCTTTCAATGCAATTGACTACGTTCAGAAACATATCTCTGCGTATTTCATGAGCAATTAAGTAAACATTTTTTGAATGGAATAAAAACTGACAAAAAGAATTTATAACTAAAAAAGATACGTAATAAACTTCATAAATGTCCAGATTGAATTTATACAAAGGTAATTTAAGACAATAAGAATTTTTTTGAGCTCGGACAACAACAAAAACAGCATGGACAAGTTATGCGAACCAAAACCGATAGGTTTGTGAACGCCCGCGTTGATACCGTTACTATAAACAAATTATTAAAATAATTTAAAACTATGGAAGCAGCTATTGATTTAAAGGATTCATTTTAAACTTTAATTTAATTTTATTTACAATAAATATAAATTCGCCCGTTGAACACAAAACTCGAAATGAGATGCCAAGAATGACAAACGAGAAATGTCATTTATGTTGGTGTGAGTTTACTCTGAAAAAATTTCTAGAGTAGCAAAACTTGCTCTGAGGGTAATTTCAGATTACCCTGAGAGCAGCCAAACGAACACAACGTCACTCTGACAGCAAAAAGAGTACCCTTAGGGTACTCTTTTTTCCCAAACGAAAACGGCATTAGTGTTCTGTTGTTCTTTTTTATTATAAGTGTCAATAAAGACTTGTTTTTGTTTGGAAATAAATTGTTTATGTTCATTTGGTGCAAGATCGTTATTTATGCGAAGGGCGAGAAGACGAAGTGAATTGTCTGTGCGTTTGATTTTGTGATGAATCTCTGATATCTCGATGTTAAGAACTTTTTGGTGGAATTTGAGTTCAATTTTAGCATAAATATTCAAAGATTCTTTGTTCGATAGAAGTTGTTTGGTGTTATTAGTGGAATTTTTAATGTGATTAGGAATAAGTCCTGACTGTCGGCAAATTAGGAGGAATTTTAAATTTTGTTTTTGAGAAGCTAAATGTCTTTGTGAGTTACTATATTGTTTTAAGTTGTCACACACCTGTACGCCATATTTGTATTTCATATGTTGATAGTAGTTCTTCATGATGATGGTGGAATTCTGCTCGGCTAGCCGTCCGATAATAGTATTAAGGATGATTTATTGACCAATGGAGTTGTATAGTAGTTTGTGGATAAGATGATAATCTTATTTTCCTTCGGCTTGAATAATCACAATGTTTTTAACAATGAAACAATTAAGTTAACATTGGTTTTTCCCGACGTTTCGGCAAGGTTTGTTGCCTTCTTCAGGGGAACTTTTTATTGAACAAATTAGAAATAAAAATTATTAAATAACAATTGTGTGACAACTTTTCAAAAATAATACAATAAACTTACAGTTTACAGAAGAAACAAAAAGATTTTTTGTAAATTAGATTTACAGTGTATGATCAACTTCAAAGTGAAGTTTAGTCTTTTTGACAGAAAAGGGAATAAGAACAAAATTGACTGTAAACTGTAAGTTTATTGTATTATTTTTGAAAAGTTGTCACACAATTGTTATTTAATAATTTTTATTTCTAATTTGTTCAATAAAAAGTTCCCCTGAAGAAGGCAACAAACCTTGCCGAAACGTCGGGAAAAACCAATGTTAACTTAATTGTTTCATTGTTAAAAACATTGTGACCATTCAAGCCGAAGGAAAATAAGATTATCATCTTATCCACAAACTACTATACAACTCCATTGGTCAATAAATCATCCTTAATACTTTCAATGAAGCAATCGAAATTAATTTTGCAAGCACAGACACGATTTTCACACACACGGCACAAATTGAAAAACTATTTAGAAGAATTTAATGAGATCTTGAGATTTTTCTTACGAAATGAACTACAAATATATTAAACGCATTTAAAAGGAACAAAGAAGATTTAGTTTCAATTTCATTTTCTCCGAAAATAACGCAAACTTCCACCGAAGAACACATTTCACTACAATCAAACAGAGTTGGGAAATAATAATTACTTTGTGTAATGAATTACAGGTTCAATTACAATAACATGTAATGGGTAATTGAAAATTTTCAATTACAATTACATGTAATGGTTAATTGAAATTTTTCAATTACCCATTACATGTAATGGAAAAAGTAATGCATTTTTCCAAGTAATTGAAAAAAACACACCGCTAATTACTTTTTTAGTAATTGATTACTTCAATTGTAATGCATTACATACTTTTAATTACAAATACGTATATAAATATAATTTTTTTTTATTCATAGTCAATAGTTATTATTGTTTTAAATCAAAATAGTAGGTCGGCATTTTTTTAGTAAACAATTTTGCAACACAATAAGTTTTTGTTGTTATAATTTCTGAATTAAGACTCTCCAAATGCTACTCTTCACTAAAAAAAGAATGAATTTGACACAGTACCTGTTCAATGCCTTAATTTCGTTCAATTTTGTTTAATTTTAGAAATGTAATTGAGCAAATTAGATGATCAATTACATTTTTGTGTAATGATTACGGAAAAAAGTAATCATTACAACATTTTTTCAATTACTTGGGTTTTCAATTACATATAAGTAATTTAATTCCAAGTAATTGAAACTTTTCAATTAAAAGTAATGGGTAATTGAATTTTTCAATTACAATTACATGTAATGGTTAATTGAAACTTTTCAATTACAATTACAACGGGTAACGCAACCATGTTTGGAAGTAGCATAATATGAAGTTTCACTTCAATTATCCCTTTTCTCTTTCTTAGCATATTTTCTGTTTGTGTTTGCAATATGATTTTATTTTAGATTGTACAGACACAAAATACATATATTTTTTATATCGTTGTTTTTTCTAGAAACAAGGTGCCATAGGGAACTTCGTTCCAAGAGTTGTGATGTCAAGGATATTCCTAGAGGGACTTAACCGATAGTGAATTATTAAAAAAAAAATTATGCACTGCTCTCGAATTTATTTTTTGATAGCTTTAGGGAAGATGCTTTATTTTAGATAAATTATATTGGTTACAAGGGCAACTCTGATAACTACAACATGTGGAGTCTTAAATCATAGATAACAGTTAGGTACTCAATTCATTAAATTCAAGTACAATTGAACATCAGGAGCATTCTGAAAACAAACCTTTCTGAATTGAGTCAAATATAATTAATTTTTGGTATTATTTATCAATTGAACAATTAAATTTCCTAAACGACAAAAGATGAACTCCAACAAAGCTTTTCCAATATTATTTGGTTAACATTGTATGCAGCCACAAATTGATCATACTAAATAAATTGTTTCAACAACGATGCAGCTTATGCCAGATAAACACAAAAAGTACTATCTTCTCCATTGTACAAACGAAGCGGAAGAATCCTATTTTTATACTTAATATCAAAATTGAACAAAGAAAACAAACAGCCCCATCTCTTAATTATTCAAATAACAAATAAATGCGTCTTAAGTCAATGGAAATCAATTTCCATCGTAAGTAAGCAAACACAATGTGCCAAGGCAAATACCCCAAGCAGGTCATTCATATACCACACAGAGAGTATTAGCAAACACAATCAAGAGTGTAGCGTGTGGTCCCTTAGGTCTAGGAATAACCAACAAGGACGGTAACATTGAATAGTAGTCTTGTAGACAAAACGTAATAATTGTTGTGGGAGTGGGAGCATATATTCCACGTGCTGGCGAATACTTGAATCAGCAACAATAATTGAGCATGAGAGCTATCTATTGCACCTCATAATTTTCCTTGGAGTCGATATTGAATCCTCGTCTAGTTCGCTCTCAATAGATGGTTAAATGCGCTCTGTGTCCATCTGTGAATAGTACAGCAGATTTTATGTTAAGGATATACATATACGCTGGAGTACTCGTATTCTTTGGGAACAAGAAATGAAATCAATATTATTATTATCGAAAAACAATAGGACTTAATTGATCATATTCGAAGTGGGCCTGACGACTGTAAGCTGTACCCGAGGGACAGTTAATTGCTTTCGTTGTGATGGAAACTGTTGCACAAGTAATTGTATTAATTGTGTTGTTGCCTTTTTTTAGAAAGAATAATTTCCAGTTGAACATGAGTGCGGTGCAATAGAGGGACCCTAATTAATAAATTTTTTAAGAAGGTACTTTGCTACTGAGAAATCCATTGAAATTATGTCTCAGATTTTTGTCAGCCCAATGGATCTATGCAAATTGTTAAAAACGAAGTAAACCTTTCATCTAGCTTGAAATTTTTCTGATTAAAAACAAACTTTTCACAGCTTTCCCACTTAACTGCTTCACACTAGTGATCCGCTTATGAAGTATGCCACGCTGACCTCAGAAAGCGTCGGAAAACTTGTCAAAAGTCCCGTTCCTAGATTGCTTTATGTCTGAGGCTAATCAAATGAAGATTTCGTTGCATTTGTTTGTACCAGGAGTGTTTTCCCCTTGATTTTGCTCCTTCGCGATCGTGTATCAACGTTGTTCTACTATGTTTCTTTGGCTTGTTGGTGGTGGTTAAAGACAAATTTGCTTTGAATAACAAGAGATAGTGAAAACAAAGAGAAAAATTTTGATTCATTAATCAATACTTTGGGGCTTCTTAAAACAATTAAGACTTCTTACAACTAGAGCAGCCACAGTAGCTTTTCTGGGGATTTTTTGTCCTTATGATTATTATTTTTGAGTTTTCGTGTTATTTATAAATTTTTTTTTCATATTTTTTAATTTTTGCACATGCTTATGTGCACAGTGCACACTTACCATCCTAAATCGTTTACGCTAAAACTATGAAAGCCAGCCAATGGTAACTCCCTTTCAATATCAATTTCTTGATTTGCCATTTTCGCCATGTCACGACTATCGCCCTTTAGAATCGGGGGAGCTCTCCAACGCCTTCGCCTACTACTGTAACTTCTCGGGAAGAGCCGTCGCTCCCCGGGCTTACGGCAGACTTGGTAGACTAGCGACTAACTCCACTTTGTCCTCGACCCTTCCATATCAAAATAGAGGAAAGCCTCCGGAGGGACAAATCCACTGAATCGTATTTTCTTGAAATATTCTATATCGGGGTAATAAACCCCGAATATCAGGGGTATTGGTTGACGTCATCGCACTTGCAGTGTGACCTCAAGTCAGTTTTATTATGAAGTTGTCGAATCTGTTTTTTTTAGCCTCGTTGTAGAGGACCCCATTAGGATAGTAGTGTTGGTACTCCAATTCTGGTATTCTGTGTAAGCAAAGACTGGTACGCAGACATTTTCTCTCAAATACCCGAATCTTTTCCGTTGAACCTTACAGGACGCCCAAAGGCAAGCATTGGTCCTACGAATTGATGTATCAAATTAGCTCTACCCTACTATCAAGTTGTCTGCTGTGAAACAGTTTTGCCCTGGCCAGAACCGCATCTTTATGTTTGTTAATTGATATAGCATTGTTGAACAACGTGGTGTAGTTGTTCACCGCATCCGAAAGGAGGCACAGTTTTGCGGTATACCATTGACTCCTGTTAATTTCTTTCTTATGAATGATTTTTTTGATGTGCTTCTTTGAATCGATCAGGGGTTATCCCAATTTCGCTCGGCGATGACTGCATTTGCAAGTCAGTTGTCATTAAACCCAGTGAAACCAGAATTCTCAGATCGCCAATGTAAAATCTCGTCTCTAAGGCAGAAGTGTCCGAGAAAGACTGTTCTCACGGTCTTTATTCGGGCGAATGCACTCATTCACTTTATATGTATACTTGCCCGAAAACAGCACGTACTGTTTCTATCTTCTCTTGAAGATTTTACACTATAAAGTGGTCATCATCCCAAATGGCGTCATCTATTTTTACTGACAGAAGTAAGTTAAGTTAATTGTTAATTGTTTTTTTGCATCAATCAGAGATAACAGTAATCATCTTACACACTTAGAAAAATATGTATCTACATATGTACAAATATAAAAGTATTATTACAAATTAAATAAAGTTAAATAATGACTGTTTGTGTAAGTTATATTTTTAATTATTTAAAAAGTGAAAAAGGAGTATGTGTTTTTTAAAATGGCCCTGTTATAATGAAAATTAAAATCAAATTCTATTGAGATCAAGTTAGTTTCTCTAACACAGCGAGTTATTGGCTCATTAAAAGCGTAATTAACACTCTGAATATCTTCACGGAAAAGATTGCGTTCTCTTAGCTGACGATATGGTGCATAAATATCAATTAGAGATAGAAGATGCGGACAATTAATATAATGTGTTAAAATATCGTTGATAAACATAATGGAGAAGATTTTACGTCGATTCTCAAGCGACTGTATGCCAATAAGTTGACATCTGGTACTATACGAAGGCATTTCAATATTCCAATTAAGTTTCCATACCACAAACCTAGTGAATTTTCTTTGAATACTTTCCAATCTCATGGAGTGAGTGTTGTGGTATGAATTCCAAACCACACAGCAGTATTCCAAGATTGATCTAACATAGGCTGAAAACAGAGATTTTAGAGTGTATGGGTCCGTGAAATCAACTGAATTACGTTTAATGAAACCTAACATGGAATTGGCTTTAGCTGCAATATAGTCGATATGCTTGTTACAATTAATTTTTTATCAAAAACAACACTTAGATTTTTTTTTTCAAAGACTCTTTTAAGAACACTGGTTCCGATTTTATAATCATAGAAAATAGGGGAATATGTACGAAAGAAATAAAACATTGACATTTGCTGACATTCAAAAATAAATGGTTAAAATTACACCATTCAGTAAGCCTGTCAAGGTCTTTTTGCAAAAGCACGCAATCTGCTTCAAGTTTGATGCAAATAAAAATTTTAGATCATCCGCAAATTTTATTTGACGAAAAGAATTACAAAATACATCCAGCATGTCATTTATAAATACAAGATAAAGGAGCGAGCCAAGGTGACTACCTTGAGGGACACCTGATGATACAAACACAGGACTTGAAAGAAAGCTATGGATTGACACAAACTGAACGCGTCCAACCAAATAAGACGAAAGCCATTTCAAAACACTTGAATGAAACCCAATTCTTCCCAGTTTATCAATTATGATGAGCAAATTTGTTTTCTTATTCTTTTATACGACTTATTTACCAATTGAACATTCATATCCCAAATTTAAAGCAAACATCCACAATGAAATTCAAAAACGTGCTCTTCTAGCATGCATTCAAAACGAAGGAGGGCACTTTGAGCACTTGTTATAATTGTATTTGTATAAAATAATTAAAAAAAATACTTAATGCTCGACCTGACGACTTTATTAAAAGAGAGAGAAAAATTACATACAATAGGCTAACTTCATATACGGCCATGTGAGACCTGTCAAAGTGAAAGTACAGTATAAATTCAAGTTAGATACAGTAAGAGCAAAAAGAAAAACGATTGTTTCAACACTCCCTCTCGTTTTTTTTTAATTCAATTTAATTCATTTACTTTAATCTAAAATTAGAGAATCCCGTACAGCTCTCTTAATCTTAAGAATTTCTCTTTAGCCAACGGTTTGGTCAACGGGTCAGCTAGCTGATCATCTGTAGAAATAAACTGCACATTTATCTGTCCTATGTTTTGTTGATCGCATGTATAGAAAAACTGCGTGTCAATATGCTCAGTCCTCTTCGATGATTCCGGATTCTTGACAATTGTTATCGCCCTCTGATTGTCGCAAAACATCGGTGTCGGATTCGTCTGCAAGCACCACATTTAGAATTCGTCTTAAACATACGGTTGCTTTCGTCGCTGAACATAATGCAACAAATTCTGCCTCGGTGGTGGATGTTGCTATGAGGCTTTGCTTCTTGGAACTCCATGCCACTGGTCCGCCGTTTAGAAAACAAACCTATCCAGTTGTGCTGCGTCTTGTATCGACATCGCCTGCCTAATCAGCATCGCAATAAACAGTTAGGATTGCCTCCTTCGTGCCCATTCCATATGATATCCCGTGTTCAACAGTTCCTTTTAAATATTTGAGAACTCGTTTTACGCCTTTCCAATGCATTTGTTTTGGATCTTCCATGTAGCGACTTAGAACTCCAACGATAAAGGTCAAATCAGGACGAGTTGAAATCATCAAATACATTAAAGAACCGATAACTTCACGATATGGAAAGAGTTTAGTTTCTTCAATATTAATCTGTGGGAAACGATAATATAATAAAATAATAATAATAATAATAATAATAATAATAATAACAATAATAATAATAATAATAATAATAATAATGATAATAATAATAATACTAATAATTATAATATTAAATAATAATAATACTCACCTTTATAATTTGAATAACTCACATAATAATACTAACCCTGCAATAACAATAAAACAGCTAATACTTTACATAATGAATATTCATAATTTATAATACTACTCTATAACAATAATTGAACTCTTAATACTCACCTCCAATAATAACAAAAAAACCTATAATATTCATCCCGCTATAATAATAAAACACATAAACATAACACATAAAACTTACTTTTATAACACTCAAACCCATAATACTTGCCCTTTATAAACTTACCTTTTATAATATTCAAACACAAAATACTTACCTTTCATAATATGCTCAAACACATACAGTACCTCACACTCAAAGTGGGACACCTAAGAAATAAAATCTTCAATAAACTTCTTTACGAAAAAAAATGCAGAGTTTCTCACTTTTTTAAATAATTTTTATTTTTATTGCTTAATATTGACCTCAAATTATTATAAAATAAAAAAAAATTTCAAAAAACAACCCCGATTTGTTTAAAAAAAAAAGATGAAAATGATCTGTCTAGTATTTTTTTTTTTAATGCAGGTCACACTCAAAGTGGGACACCTGCTGTTTTCTAAGAAAACTAACTGTAATTGCCACGTTATCTATATTATTTAGTTGCAGTTTTTGTAGAGCTTTCATTGTGATAGCATTAAAAAAAAAAAATCGAAATGTCAAGGCAAACAACCTTTGAAGAAAGGCAAATTGTGATTTTCAATTAGCAAAAAGGAAAATCCGTTTGCAAAATAAGTGAAGTTGTTAAAAAAGTAAATCTATGGTGTTTAGTGTAATAAAACGGTTTCGGGAAGGTCGAATAGAAAATAAACCAAAAAGTGTTGAAAGCAAAACAAAAATTTGCGATAGAAATGTGCGGTTTCTTTTAAGAAAAATAAGAAGTTATTCTTTGCTGTCCGCAATTGGCCTTTAAAAAATGTTAAAGGACACTTAAAATGTTGACTTAAGGGCAGAAAGAGTTCGGCGGTTTGTTAGGAGAAACGAATTGAGTGGCTGAGTTGCGCACAAAAAGCCGTTAATATCAGAAAAGAATAGTCGTTTAAGAATGCAATTCGCCAAAGAGCATGTGACATCAGAATCAAAAATATTAGTTTTGGTTTCGTCCGTAAAATGGGCTTTTAATGAATTGACCGAATTATGATTGAAGTTGGAGAACAAAATGCGACTTACCTTTGACCAGAAATTCATATCCTTTGTCACATTTTCTTCGGCGAATTGCATTCTTAAACGACTATTCTTTTCTGATATTTCTTTGGCCAATTGCATTCTTAAACGACGATTCTTTTCTTATACTAACGGTTTTTTGGACGCAACTCAGCCGCTCAATTCGTTTCTCCTATAAAAACCGGCGAACTCTTTCTGCCCTTCAGTCAACATTTTAAATGTCCTTTAACATTTTCTTAAGGCCAATTGCGGACAGCAAAGAATAACTTCTTATTTTTCTTAAAAGAAACCGCACATTTCTATCGCAAATTTTTGTTTTGCTTTCAACACTTTTTGGTTTATTTTCTATTCGACCTTCCTGAAACCGTTTTATTACACTAAACACCATAGATTTACTTTTTTAACAACTTCACTTATTTTGCAAACGGATTTTCCTTTTTGCTAATTGACAATCACAATTTGCCTTTCTTCAAAGGTTGTTTGCCTTGACATTTCGATTTTTTTTTTTTTAATGCTATAACAATGAAAGCTCTACAAAAACTGCAACTAAATAATATAGATAACATGGCAATTACAGTTACTTTTCTTAGAAAACAGCAGGTGTCCCACTTTGAGTGTGACCTGCATTTAAAAAAAAATACTAGACAGATCATTTTCATCTTTTTTTTTTAAACAAATCGGGGTTGCTTTTTGAAATTTTTTTTTTTATTTTATAATAATTTGAGGTCAATATTAAGCAATAAAAATAAAAATTATTTAAAAAAGTGAGCAACTCTGCATTTTTTTTCGTAAAGAAGTTTATTGAATATTTTATTTCTTAGGTGTCCCACTTTGAGTGTGAGGTACTGTAACATTTACCCTTAATAATAAAACATTTATAATACTTACCATCGTAATAAATAAACTACATACTATAATACTTACCTGTAATAATAATAAGTAACCAATATAATACTTACCATCTATTATAAATAACCATTCATATCACTGCACATGATAATACCATAGTATTCATAACACACATAACTTACCTGACCCACCCTACTTGTCCTTTCGCAGTACACAAGTCTGCAAAAGAAATATATACCACGCATAGCAACCGACCCAAAATGCAAAATAGGCGAGCTTATCTCCACCCACAAAAAAAGAAACAATTACCACCCGATAAAGATAAGCCGCAATAGTGGCCGCTATCCGATGGTGTGATCTTGTCATGTACTAACAAAACTGTACCGGCTATGTGCATGTGCAACGGTCGAGTTGGTACATGACAAGATCAGCTTAGCCATCACAGACGGTAATTTTGTGATTCAATGTGTGGTGCTAATCGCGATCGGTTGCAGGCAGTCTATCGTGGAAATTAATAGAAGGCAGTTGAGCCAAAGAAATAGTGCGGGTGTAAAATTAAAAAGGCAAAAAAAAAAGTTGTACCAAGTCTTATGAACTTAATTTCCAATAAAGTATATACTCTACGGAGGAAGTTACTGAGAAGAGAACCGAATAGAAAACTAAATTAAATGTACCAAAAAAGATTATATCGATTAATCAAAAAGTGTGCATGTGCATTTTTTTTTTTGCATAGACATAATATGTGAGTGCGGAAGAAGATTCTTCTTTCCTGTATGAGATGGAAAAGGTTTTTTTTTGGTGTACAAATATAAGTACCCAGTTCGACATGCATAAAAGAAAATAAAAGAATTAAAGTTACAAAGAAAGAAAAGGTTAATGGAAAAAACAAAAAAAAAAAAAACAAAAATACCCGGTAGAACAATAGAACAATAAAAAAACAAAACCGTGTAAATAAATTAGAAAATAAGAAAATAGATAGATCAACACCATCATCAGCATCCCCATCATCACCATTATCTCCATCATCGACATGCATATAATCATCATCATCAGCAGCCGCAGCAGTGAACTTACGTGTCAAGTAAAACCCGGTGATCGAATCTGTGTCCTGTGCCCTATTTCACCAACTCACAAATTTGTAATTACAAGCGTTTTTTAACAAAGTTTGTGAGTTTTTGTAAAAATGTTGCTTCACCAAACTTTGTTAGTTACAATATTGTAGTTGTATTTTACAAGCGGAAATTTGTGGAAGAACTTCCTTTTCGGTTTCACCAACACAAAATTAAAGTTGTACTTTACAAGTAACAAACTTGTTAATATAACACTAATTTGTGAGTTTTCATTTCACCAACGAAAATAGACTTACAAAATTTGTTAGGTTTGTAAGAATATTCTACAGGTGAAGGTAGACGTGTAATTTTCGCTACAATTTTGTAATTCCTTACTTTCATAGCAAAAATGTCTTTTCGACGAAGGCATAGCAGCAGCGATAGCAGCCAAAGTGATGATATTATGATAGTGAAAAAAAAAATTTATCGGCCTTGTATAAACTATGATATACATACTTGAGTTATTTCATTTTAATGAAAAATTTCGACTCAGTCGATGCAAGGCAGAGAAAATAATTTTAATTATTGGACCGCAAATAGCCCACTTCAGTGAAAAAAACTGTGCCTTAACACCACGGCAGCAGTTTCTAACAGCTTTGCGTTGGCTAGGGAATGGAGGACAGTACCATGGAGTTGCCGACATGCATGGGATATTATTATTATTATTATTATTATTATTATTAAGTTCTTTATTTTTTCATAAAAGAAATATACAATAGAATTATATAAAAAGATAAATGAAGCATGGCATGGGATATCTAAGTCAACAGTTTGCAGATGCGTACATAGAGTTTGCACCGCAGTCGTCAGTTTGATGTTCGAAAACGTTATATGCTGGCCTAACGAACATCGATATTTCCTGTCTTTTTTGATGAGAAGCGCTTGAGACAGCAAGGAACTAAAAATGTTTTCCATTCTTTTACTTTGTGTGAATTTGTCAAGTTATCGGAAAACTTTCCGAACAATATATCTTTTTGTCTCTTATCAAAGAAACTGCAAATATTATATTTTCCTCGTTCATTTTGATGTCTACGCAGTACAATGTTCTACAATATTGTGAAAAAACTGTTATAAAAAACAAGTTATTCTTGATGCCGGTGCAACAGGAATTTTGAACACTTGTGACCTACAATTTATTTTTCTACAACTTTACTAGAATCGATCACAAGTTTGTGAAATAAGATCTTGCAATTGGTGAAACAAAAAACGGGTTTACAAATTTGTAATTGTAGATTACAAGTACAAATTTGTGGTTGTAACTTTCATTTTGGTGAAATAGGGCACTGGTCTAATTCTTTTCCCAACCTGCCTCATCCCCCTCTTACATACCCCGTGTCAGATTTTTTTTTCATATTACGTTTCCTATACCAGTGCCCTATTTCACCAACTCACAAATTTGTAGTTACAAGCACTTTTTAACAAAGTTTGTGAGTTTTTGTAAAAATGTTGCTTCACCAAACTTTGTTAGTTACAATATTGTAGTTGTATTTTACAAAAGGAAATTTGTGGAAAAATTTCCTTTTCGGTTTCACCAATACAAAATTAAATTTGTACTTTACAAGTAACAAACTTGGTGATATAAAACTAATTCGTGAAGTTTCATTTCACCAAAGAAAATAGACTTACAAAATTTGTTAGGTTTGTAAGAATATTCTACAGGTGAAGGTTGACGTGTGATTTTTGTTAGAAATTTGTAACTCCTTACTTTCATTACAAAAATGTCTTTTGCGACGAAGGCATAGAGCAGCAATAACAGCCAAAGTGATGATATTTTGATAGTAAAAAAAAAATTTATCTGCTGCGTATAAACTATGATATATTTGAGTTATATCATTTTAATGAAAAATTTCGAGTCAGTCAATGCAAGGCAGAGGAAATAATTTTAATTATTGAACCGCAAATAGCTCTTTCGAGCGAGAAAAAACTGTACTTTGACACCAAGGCGCAGTTTCAATAACCGTTTTGCGTTGGCAAGAGAATGGAGGACAATACCATGGAGTTGCCGACATGCATGGGATATCTAAGTCAACAGTTTGCGTTTGCGTACATAAAGTTTAATGTTCGAAAACGTTACATGCTGGCCTAGCGATCGTCGATATTTCCAGTCCTTATTGATGAGAAGCGCTTGAGACAGCAAGGAATTAAAAATGATTTCCATTCTCTTACTTTGCCTGAATGTGTCAAGTTATCGGAAAACTTTCCGAACAGTATATCTTTTTGTCTCTTGTCAAAGAAACGGCAAATATTATATTTTCCTCGTTCATTTTAATGTCTACGCAGTACATTGTTCTACAATATTGTGAAAAAACTGTTATAAATAACAAGTTATTCTTGATGCCGGTGCAACAGGAATTTTGAACACTTGTGACCTACAATTCATTTTTCTACAACTTTACTAGAATCGATCACAAGTTTGTGAAATAAGATCTTGCAATTGGTGAAACAAAAAACGGGTTTACAAATTTGTAATTGTAGATTACAAGTACAAATTTGTGGTTGTAACTTTCATTTTGGTGAAATAGGGCACAGATCCAAATGTAGTGGAAATTGTGTCGTGAAGTTTAGAAATTAAGAGTTACGATTGTTTAGTAAATTAAGTTAAATTTGCTTGTGAAAAAAAAGAGTAAAAATCAAAAAAAAAAAAAAAAAGAAGGGAGATCCAAGAAGTGCCTAAAGTTTTATCTATATCTATTATTATTGAAAAAAAAGAGAAGAAAAGGAAGAAGTCAAGAAAGATAAAAAAAAGAAAACAACAAAGTGCGTTAAAGAAAAAAAAAGTAAAATGTTTCGAGAACCAATCCTAAATTCAAAATTTGTTATTTTTTTTATCTCCTTTTGTTTAACCTACAGCAATTATAAAAATCAGCCAAAGTGGTGCACTACCTTGGAGGAAAATACTGAGTAAGTGAATATTGATTCTTTTTATTGAAAATTTATTGGGAATAGGAGCATTTCTCCTGAACGATTGTCTTGGGTTTTTGGTTTTGGGGTCTCGAAAACAGTGCTGCCATCTGCGAAAAAAAAGTTAAATTTTTTTTTTGTAGAATCGAAAAATAAAAAAAAGGCTAAATTAGAATGGAAAATAACTTACTTAAAATTGGAACAATCTAACAGTGTTGCCATCTGCGAATTATATTATATTATAATAATTATTGTAAATATAGACAGAAGTCATAAGAGTTAAATATTTGCAAAATTGTAAGATTGACACTTGACTTACCGTTAAATATTTCAGAGTGAATATAATATAACCTGAAAAAAAGAAGGTTTTTCATTTGGAACTTTAATTCAAGAAATAGAGCACTTACCCTTATGTCCTTGTAACTGGATCAAGCAGTTTTTTTTTATTATTTATTTTATAATACTGTTACTTTTTTTTGATATACGATGAAGTATTGAAAGTATAAGTCAAAAGTATTATAATACTAATAAACTGAACATTATAACGTGGTAGAAAAAATTCGCCAACTTTAGCCTTATATGCGCCCACGCCCCCACAGAAGAGAAAGATGAAGATTCCAAAGACTGACTGACAGGAGAGAAAGATGAAGATTCCAAAGACTGTTGTTTTTACGAGCTCCTCGAAAAAACGTATGAGCAGTGCCCTAGACACGATGTGAAAATCGTTCTTGGCGATTTTAACGCAAAGCTGGGGAAGGAGGACATCTTTGGAAACACAATCGGTAAGCATAGCCTCCACGACAAAACCTCCGAAAACGGACTGAGGCTAATCGATTTTGCTGCGGGGCTAAATCTTGTTGTAAGTAGTACACGCTTCCCGCATCTCAAAATTCATAAAGGTACATGGCGGATGGCGATCTCCAGATCAATTAACCGTCAACCAAATTGACCATGTTGCGATCGACGCAAGGCACTCTTCCAGTGTGCTAGATGTCCGAACTTTCCGAGATGCCAACTTTGACTCGGACCACTACCTTGTTGTAGCCAAGGTACGAATGAGGATATCTTGTTCACGACCTACACGAACTAACGCTGTGAAGAGATATGTCGTCGGAAAGCTACAATCGCAAGAGATTGCCAATGCCTTTTCCAATCGAGTGTCCCTTCAATTATCCTTGAATCCCATGCCGCCAGCATTAAGCATTGAAGACCAGTGGCAGCAATGCCAAGAAGCCATCAGAACCGCTGCCTCTGAGGTTCTGGGTTTCACTCGGCCACCAAAACGAAACCCATGGTTCGATGAAGAATGCAGGCAGGCAAATGCAGCCAAACAAAAAGCACGACAAATGCTGATGCAAAAACGAACAAGGGCTGCTTACGATCAGTATAACGAGATCTACAAGGAGAAAAGAAGGGAAGAACTCCGACTTCTCAAAAAGAAAAAGAAGCAGCATGAGAAGCGCTCGTTTGAGGAAATAGAGAGGTGCCATGACAGGAGCGAGATTCGGAAGTTTTACGAAAAGGTAAAAAGATCCTGCCAGGGTGGCAAGCCCCGAACTCAAGCCTGTAAATAAAAGCAGGGAAACATAGTTATAGAGTCACAGTCGCTACTGAGGATCTGGAAAGATCATTTCTGCAGACTGCTTAACGGCGATGAGGAAACAAATTCCGCTGTCAGGCAGATTGCCCCATTCAGCTTGGACGATGATCAAGAATTCCGTCCTCCCGACCTAGAGGAAGTTAAGCTTGCCATATGCAAATTTAAATCAAATAAGACTGCAGGTGCAGACGGCCTTGATGCCGATTTCTTCAAGGCAGCTGGAGACCAGTTGGAAAGGAGCATGCACCAGCTGATGTGCATGATATGGTCGGAAGAAAGCATGCCCGATGAATGGAACCTCAGTATCGTATGCCCGATACTAAAGAAGGGAGACCCTCACAATTGCGCCAATTACAGAGGGATAAGCCTCCTTAACGTCGCTTATAAGATCTTGTCTGCTGTAATATGTGAACGTCTGAAACCCCACGCTATGGTGAAAACGCTCTAAAATTCTCTTCGCATAAGCAGCTTGATGTATTTTGATTTTATTCGATTTGCTGTCCCTCTCAATCTGTATTCCC